>CM050167.1:198101195-198481195 GCA_027410445.1 Discoglossus pictus
GTATTATCTCTGCCCTTCTTCTTATCTTCACATAACACTTTAGGCAGTGTGAGAGATTCATAGCATACAACACCTGAACTGTTTTCTTCCATCAAATAACAGAGCTTGCCCAAGGTCAGAAAGTCACTCTACTCTCTTTTCCAGAAATGGTAAGCTTCAAATAAAATTGTGTTTGAAGCCTACCAAGCCCAGTTACAAAACTCAAAGTATTATATTTTAACACATTGCAAAATAAACCTTTGGAAATCAGGAAATCATTGAACTATGTTTGGCAGAAAAAGCCTGGGAAACTGGATTATTTTATTATTATTATTACTATTTTTTTTTATTTTAAACCACTACCAGATTTGTTGGTTTTCATGAATCTGCTTTGCCACTTCATATGTGAGTTGTTCAGAGACATTTATGTCTTAATATATTTCTTCTGCAGCTATATAATACCCAGGCCTTCTTTAAACCATAGAGATCAGCTATATGTAAGAGAAATGTACAAGCCAAATTAACTCATAAATGCCTGATCCATTTGCGATAGTGAATTTGCTGAAGGGAATTTTTTTTAATGTATAATTGTCATTTGATGGCATTAAGGGGACTCTAAAATGTTGTATTTATAGTATTTTCTTTTTATGAGCTAAATTTGATAATAGCCAAATCTTTTAAGAATTTTTTTTTTTTTGTTAAATATTACATGAAGTCTTGTGTAATGATGGAACCTGGCATTATTATATTGGCACTTTTGGTTATTGCATGTGTAGCCCTTGCACAATAAAATACATAATGAGAATAGAAACATTTAAAAACGCTGTCTGAATCTTTCAAACAAAAGGGTTACAAACCCTGTATGATTACCCCCCCCCCCAAAAAAAAAAGCACTGCCATCAAAATACCCCGTAAACACCTATTAAAGTACAAAACAAAAGAAACGACTTAAAGAGTAGATATGATTACCTTATATAAATACATCCAGGGTCTGTATAAAGATTTGTCAAGGGAGCTTTTTGTGCCAAGAGGTTTTTAACTGACAAGGTTAGAAGTAAAAAGATTCCACCTTACTGTGAAGAACCCTTTTCTTTCTTTAAGGGTGGTTAATCTGATGAATTCTCTACCAGAGGAGGTGGTGACAGCGGATTCGATAGATAACTTTAAAAGGGGACTGGATTTATTTCTAATTAAAAAGGGAAATCATGGTTATCATGGATAATTGGAGGGGCAGTATTGATCCAGGGAGAGGTCCGGTCGCCGGTGTCTGGGATCGGGAGGGAATTGATTATTTTTTTATTATTATTATTATTATTATTTTTTTTTTATATAACTAATTAATTAATTAATAGTTAATCCGCATATTGCAGATCAGAGGAGATCTTAAAAGGTTGAACTTGATGGACTGAAAGTCTTTTTTCAACCTTAAATACTATGGCCCTCATTCTATTATCGGCCGTAGGAGATGCGGGGCCGCAAGGACCGGCCGCAAGCTATTTGCCTATTCTATTCCCTTCCGGCCGGCGCCTTGATATCCCTTGCCTTTGATCTTAATCGGCCGCAAGAGTTTCGGCCGCAAGAAAGCCCCGGTTGCTATTCAATTGCTCCGGGGACCCTCTCTGCAAGGCTAAAACCGAACCGCAGCTTACTTGCAGCAAAAAGGTCCCCCAGGCACACAATTAAGCACATTTTAAAGCCATAATAAAGCCATCCTGCACTCTGAGGAGACTATAAAGTGATTTTAGGTGTTCGCATTCATAGTACAACATTCCCCTACACTCAAATCCATAAATAAAGTTTTTTTTAATTTATGTCACAAATCCATGTAAAAAGTCCAGAGGGCTTGGAGCACCTCAGACCCGCCCACGCTGCGGCCGGAAAATAAACAGTTAATGTGATCTCGGATTTGGGCTGATGTGCAAGCTTGAGAGGGGGTTGCTATTAATCCTCATGTCCCCCATTATGATCCCTAGCATTTACAGAGCTTTACAGTGCCGTCTTGAATTTATTTTTGCATTTAAAGATTTCTGTAATACGGACGATTGCAAGATATACGGCCGGCCGTAAGGGGATAGCCTTGCGGCGCCGTATAATTGAATTGCAAGGTAACGGGAGCCCCGCAAGCAATCGCAGCTTTGCGGACGATTTACGGGCGATAATAGAATGAGGGCCTATGTAACTATGTAAGTATACCTCTAGTGACCATCCAATTTTAGAGAAAATTTGGAAAATAACCAAAGATTTACAACCATTACTAGTTGGAGATACTGAATTAAAATATATATTCTCAAAACCTCCCATCCTTGCATTTAAACAACGACCAAACTTGAAACAAAAACTTGTCAGCAGAAACTTGGCCAATGAACAACTGAATACAAGAAATGGAACTAAACCTTTTTACAATCGTGCCTGTAAATTATGCCAACACATTTGTAATGATGATACAGCCACACATAACAACAAAACCTATAACATCAAAGGATCATATTCATGTACATTGTCTAATGTGGTTTATATAATACAATGTACTTTATGCGACACAGGCTGTTGCATTGGAGAAAACGGCCAAAAAATGCATTTGAGGATGAATTGACACAGGCATTCAATAAGAAAGCATAATGAAGACAGTTATTGTAGCTCAGTGGGACACCATTTTAGCCAGAATAATCACACCATCCAAAACCTAAAAATCTAAATACTCAGAGGAAAATTTGAAAACGTCCAAGAGAGAAAAGCATTTGAAATAAAGATGATCACATTCTTCAACACTAAAAACACAGGACTTAATATAGACTTGGGTTTTCTAACACATTATCAGAATTTAATGTGATATTTTCCTGTTATACCATAACAGACTTAGCACTCTTAGTGAGGTGTTTGTCCAACAGGAAAGATATCACTGTGGACTACAGTGCTCTGCTTTTTCATGCATATATTGATGTATATAATATGTGTATATATGTTTCCTTTGTGTTTATTCCCCATATATGTATTTACCTGATGAATTCAGATGCTTTTTCCACTCTCTCTGCATCTGCTGTTATTATTCAAACTGATGTTTCCATCTTATGTTAGTATTGCTTGAGACTTGAAAAAGAGAGGTTAAACCTTTCGAAAGCTTGTCATTATAAATAAGACGTTTGTCCAAAACGTACAAAAGGTATCAAATTATATTGCAATACTCATTATTAATCACCCGTGGTTAAAATGTAAGGTTTCTGTGCTGTAAAAAATGAGACAAAGATAAATAATTTCAGAACTTTTTCCACCTTTAATTTGACCTATAAACTGTACAGCTCAATTGAAAACAAACTGAAATCTTTAGGTGGAGGGAAGAAAAATAAAAAATAAAAATAATGTGGTTGCATATTTTAACAGGGGTGTGTAGACTTTTTATACCCACTCTGTATGTATGTATGTATGTATGTATATGTGTGTATATTGAATGCCAAAAACAAGTTTACAGAATTCGGAGAAACAGTTATTACACGGCACTCTGGGAAGTTGAACTGGGACATGCAAATGTGCCCACAAATGCCTCGCTCTTTAATCCTTAGCCATTATCAAACATGGCTTCCTTTAAGCTTATGCATGCTGTATTACACAGCTTAAATGCAAAGCCAAGGTTGAGTATCCTATCCATGTACAGCTGTTTCAAGCTTACTGGCTATCATCAGCATGGAGCTGGATCTCAGCCTGTGTTGTGGACTTTAGGAGTAGGTAGTTCACCACAACAATAATTTATAATATGGTGGGCAAAAGAGCGATGAAGCCCTCCACCGTTCAGTAGTACAGTAAATGAATAGTACATCTGTGTTCACACTTGAATGTCTAAAACAAGTTTAAAAACCTGCTTCCAGCTCAGAGTTCCGAGAAAAACAGTTATTACACTGCATTCTGGGAAGTTGAACTGGGACATGCAAATGTTGCCACAAATATATAGATTAATAATTACTAAATTACTAGATTACTCGACATTCACAGCTGCTACACTCTTTAAATTATTCTGATTTAATAATTTTAAGGAATGGCTCACAAGTAAGAGTAGTTATCTCAGATTTAAGAGTTGCAAGTTCAATTCCTAGTTGCCACCTGCCTTTTGTAATAATTTTTATTTAGTTCTACGCATAAGGCAACAGAATAGGTGTAAATGGTAAAACAAATGTGGTTTCTGTATTGCATTGACAGTTCCAGTCACTCGTTCCCCTGGTACACTAATTCAGTGTGTCATTATTTCCACCACCTGCTCTGCATACTGTCATTTCAAAAGCTCTACAGAATCCATATGTTTTTCACATCTATTACAGTTAAGTTGTGTTCTCTTATTTACCATGGGCCTCATTTAAATGCAATTTGGCCAATTGAATAGGGCTCCATCTAAGCACATTGCATATTTTTTTTACAGAAGTTAGTGAAGACCTTGCTTTTGGATAGAAGTCCATGAACTAAAAACGTCTGTAAAAAACATATGCTATGTGCTTATATAGAGCCCTATTCAATTGGCCAAATCACATTTGAATGAGGCCCCATGTAAGCAAAATAAAAACTATTACAAAAAATAAATAACATTCATTCCATACCAAGGACAGTTGCTTTAACTCAGACATATTTTATAATGGCTAAGCCTGAGTGAAAAAGCCCCCTCCTTTGACAAGCTTTTATACAATACATTTCCGTTCATTGACAGCTTACAGATATGTTCACTAAATTTTTACTTGTATCCATTTTCAATCTCTTGAACAGACCAGTAATCAAACCACAATGGCAATTCTATTACTTAACTTTTTTTTTTAAAAGATGGCTTGTTATACAGCTCTATTAAATTAGAAGCTTGTAGCGGCATCAATAAGCTTGCAAGGGCTGCGGGCTTGAAATTTGGCTGAGTTACATAGCTATTACATTAGAACATGCTGTGCGTTACGGACTTGAGACGCAAACCGTAAACAATTTGTTGAACGTTGGATGCGCAGCAGTGATCGCAATCTATTAGTCAAACACGTTGTTACGTTTTTAGATGGGGCCGATGGCAACAGAGATTGTCATAATTACGTCACAGAAAAATGGAGGTGGAATTTCAAAGTCTAACATGTTTCAATTACGAGTTGCGATCGGACCCACATTCCAGAAATAATGCAATATTGATAAATCAATAAATATTATATTCGAATCCATGCGAGTTACATTATATGTATTAACACGTTGATTGCCGGGATCAATATAACACAGAAATTAAACATGGAATATAGTATTTTAAATTGCCAATTTGCAAGCTTGATAATATTTTGCTATTAATTTTAATACCTAACATTACTTGCCCTGTTATTATATGTACAGTAGTGTGTGTATATTTGCATTTACAGTGCTACGGATTGAACTTTACCCCCCTTGCCGGTTGTCTCTAGCACCCGTTAGCTTCTTGACTCCATTTGCGTGTTACAGTGTTGAACTCCAGTGAATTTGTTGCAATTTAATAGCTAAATTGGAAACATAGCAGTTACGGGCTTGACAGAATAAAGGATTTGCGGCCGTGAAGTTCCACGTCTTGTATGCTTTTTTTCGCACATAACCCGCAGATCGCCAGTGGCTTGCTTCCTTACGGGGCCAATTTAATAGCTGTAAGTCTTACGGGCTACGGTTTTACACGTTGAGCCAATTTAATAGGGCTGTTATGGTGGTCACTTGAGGTAGAATTGGTAAATATGGGATTTTAGTGTCTCTTTTTTTTTTATTTATTAAGAAGTGCTTGAAAGCTGTTTAAAATCTTCTAAATGGTTCCAAACTGTACTCTCTGTAGCTCATGAAGACAGTGCACTTCTAAGTAAAGGGTTTGCACTGTCTCATAGTAACCAATCAGTGGCAACATGCTGCTTGAGACAGATTAATTTGAAAAATTGCACTTCACAGTGAATCAAGGAATTATCTAGAGAGGAGCAAAGTAGTATGTCCTGATCAAGGCAAAGAGGACAGTTTGGGTAATACTTAGAGTGCTTTGCATGCTCCGATCAGTCTTTTGATATTTGTTCAGTACAGTATGGGAACAAGTGGATTGACTTACACATATTTCATTGACCTTATTCACCACTTGATCTTCACTGCATGGTTAAGTATTAGACAAGCTTTTGGTATTTTGGTTTTCTATTAAAGAGGAATCCTCTGGGAATAAATACAATACATTGAGAGAAACTTGCACATTCTTATGTTTTACTTTGGAGACTATTTACCAAAGTGTGACGTGATCTTTCAAACATGAACAAGACCCTAAATACCGACATCCCTCACTTTAGCGTAACCTCACTGAACTGATGACCCTCCGTTTGTCCCTGCTCATGACTGATCCAAATAAATGACCCAGTCCTTTAACCCCGATAATAAGTCCCATTTTACCCTTCTGTATGCAATTAGTTAGGCAAGTCTAGCTAATTATTTAACTGATCAAGAGAATAAGCTGCAATGATCATGCAGGTCCTGAGTGCAGTGAGAGCAAGTATCTGGAGACCATATGGACGAAAAGCCTTCTCAAAATGTAAAAACAAAGCTTTGTGCCAAAATGAAATAGATGAGTCCATTTATTACATACATGTTGTGGAGTGCCAGTGGAGTATGTTTACTTGATTTTATTTTTAAACTTTTGCCTCTTAGAAGCTGATATTCTTTATTTCTTTGTTCAATTAAAACAACAGTTTGTAACTTGTGCTGGACCAGATGTACTAAAGAACAAAATGTTTAATACATCTTAGAAAGCATGTGTATTCCTACTCTATTCTGTGGGGCACATATACAAAGTTTAGACATCTCCTGAAGTTCTTAAACTCTTTAGTACATAAGGCAGAATACAATTTTGTTCAGTTTTCTGTTTATTACTTTTTTAAAACAAAGCTTATATATTCTTTTTCCTTTTTGAAATACTATATTGAGGTTTTTATTTTTATTTTATTAAAGTTCTTATCGTCCTATTATTATAGTCCTTTTAAGAGTCTACTAAAGGACCACTGCACAATGAAAAGGATATATATTTGAAAATGTCTAATTTTGACTAAGATACTAATTAAAGGAGCATGTATGTTTTTGGATTTCACTAGGAATATAATATACCTTTGTATCTATTTACTTTTATGTACTTTATCTTATCACGACATGCTTAAAAGCTCTTTTTTTCTGCCTAAAACCATTCCATGTGTACTTGTTTTGGTCTACCCTCCGTAGCTCATGCAGCTTATGAATACACAAACTGTGAAGTGCAGTGTTTCAAATTAGCCCATCAGTGACCTCTCTCAAGTAGCATGTTGCAGAATGTTGCCACGGATTGGTTACTATTGGACAGTGCAACCCCTGTGCTTAGATGTATAGTGTATTCATGAGCCTCAGAGAGGAAAACCATTTAGGAACTATTTAAGATTTTAGGCAGAAAAACAGAGCTTTTAGCACTTCTTAATAAAATATAGTACACAAAAGTAAAGAGATACAAAGGTATATTATATTCCTAGTGAGATCCAGAACCCTTTCATGCCCCTTTTAGCCAGAAAAAAAAATAATCATACAGCTAAATTTTGAATAGAAACAAATAGTTTTTTTTCTTGATGGAAGGTGTGTGTGTGTGGTGCTTGCATTCCAGGAGACTTGTTCTTGCATTGAATGATGCAAGGTTACTGCTTTTGTGAGGGGAAGGGCTGTGGTATCAGCTTCAATATTATTGTTTTAGCAAACAAAGACTCTGGACTTCTCCCTGTTTACTCCTCCTTCGCGCCTTTCTCCACTAGTAATTTATAAACATCCTCCCATCCTCCATCTCTCAGGATGTGATGTAACAAACACAAAATGTATTCCAGTACTCCTAAACAGTCTTCAGAAGTTCAGATTTTGTCTTAAAATGTTTTATGTCAATGGCTTACACAAGTGCTAATATTTGACAAACTGTATTTTCTCTTGAACTGCAGATATTCTTTAAAGGTATATCTAAGTTCCCCTGTTTTTAGTCATATATAGTCTAATACGTACTGCTTACATCAGAAACGCACATTGCAATGATTCATGCTATACACATACAGTCTTATTATATTTATTTAAAAAAATGGTTTCCACACCCCCAGAGGTGCTTACATGGGCACCTGGTATCTACCAACGCTATACTAACCTTCAATCCAATGCAGAAATCCACTGGTGAGTTGCATTATTGAATGGAGGAGAGAGAGGGATGCTTTGATGCAGAGACTGTTGTATCTGATTGGCCAAAACAAATTATGAATTTTATGCAAATTTAGCTTGGATTTTCAGGGGAGGAGTTCTCAAAATGAACTGCTAGAAATCTGAAGAACGTTTGCAACTCTAGAGTAAGTGTATTAATGTTTATTTTGGTTTTTTTTCATGCAAAAATGTTTGCATTCACTACTGGTTATACTCTATCAGATGCCTTCGTAATCCAGGAGACTTCTATAAACTTTAAATAAACACAAAAGTCCCATATTTATAGTATGGGCTTTTGGGATATTATATGGAGCTCTAGATTGACACAATTCAGTTGCAGCAGCTAAATACTTCTCTGCATTCAATGTCATATCCTACTTTTAGAACCTGAACCTTTCGATTAATTTCAAATAATAATTAATACATTACATATCGTAAATGTAGGCTACTTGTAGCTATTAGACTTTTTTTTATTATGTTTGTATAGAGAAGTATATTTTCCCCACATGATAACTCCAGGCAGTCTCTCTATCACTCCCTTACTGAGCTACCACATTGATCCTGCAAATATCTTCCATGCGCTACAGGTGGCGGTGCCAATACAAGCATACTATTTGTGCCAGTACAAGCAATCCCAAGCTATTATCACATGTTCAGAGACTATAAAACAAGGCTTTGAGTAAACCTTCTTTAGATGCCTGTATTGGCACCACACTGCCTCCCAAAAATGTGGTCATGTAGTATGTATCCGTGTACTCTCAAAACCACAGCCTTTTGCAGCATATTGTATAATATTATTATTTTTTATTTCTTATTCGGTATCACTGTAAATCAGACAAACACTAAATGTGGCAGCATCCAGACATGGAGGGTAAATATGACTGTGTGCTTAAAGACATTTTTACATTTCATGGATAATAGAGGAGAATCAATAATGTATGAAAACATTTTTTTGCATGGAAAATCCCAAAATAAACATTAATAAACTTAACCTAACAGTTGCTAAATATCTTGAGTTTGCAAGCAATTGATTTTGACAGTTAACACCACTGAAAATCCATGCTAAAGTTGGCATAGAATTCATAATTTGTTTTGACCAATCAGAGGTAGGTACAGCAGTTTCTGCATCAAAGCATCATGGGATTTGTAGGCTTAGTTCCCAGAAACACACATTTCTCTCCTCCCTTGAATGATGCAACTCACCAGGGCTGCTGTAGCTTGCTGCATTGTTTCTGCAGTTGGATTGAAGGTTAGTGAAGTGTTAAAAATGACTTGAATGCAGTGTTTCTATTGGTAGGTACACTGTGCCCATGTAGGCAGCTCTGGGGGTGTGGAAACCATTTAAAAAAAAAATATTTGTATGTGTAGAATGAATCAATGTTATGTGAGTTTCTGATATAAGCAGTATGTTTTAGATTAGAGAACACAAAACAGAAACTTTTAAAGGAGCTATACCTTTTAAAGGACTACTATAATGTTCAATTTGGCATTGGTCATTCATAAAATTAATGTTCAATGTATTAAAAAAATATCTGAATATATAATTTTACTTTCAAAGATTAGATTCAACTGCTGCTGATCTTCATGCACTATAAGGTCTATGAAACCGGCACTAGCTGGCAGTGTAAAAATGTCAGGCACAAGCTTATATCAACACAGCGCTGTTCATCGACTGGAGACTTTTTTTATAGTGATTTTCTTTGGCAAAATGCACTTGCTGATAGTCTTCCTCTAATATGTATCTGTCTAATCAGATTGTTCTTAAAATGAAATATTGAAAATGTGTTCATAAATCATTGAATAGGATATTTTTGATAAAGTATAATTAAAATTACTAGCTTCTATTGGTCGGTCACTACAGTGGTTTCTTAAAAAAAAAAAGTCACTATCTTCAAGGGTTGTAGTCAGTAATGCAGTTGGTATAGATAAACTAAAAATGGCTATGTGTTAAATAAGGTAAGTATGTATAAGTGGTGATGATCCTGATTTGATTCTTCTTCATGAGTTTCTCATTGCTAGTCATCGTGCTTAATATAGTACAAGAAGTTAATTTCTGAAGAGTCAGGTCTTTGTTTTCCATCATCCCTTTGGACAGGTCATGCTGACATCTGCTGCTTGTAGCTGTATATTAGCAATCACGCAAAATGAGAAATGTTTTTTCCATTGGAATTAGTTAGGGAACATTACCAAGTGACCCATGAAACATGCACCCAACGCCCAGCAATACAGAACCTGATCTCCTTGTAATGCAAAAGCTTCAATCCCTAATCCAAGCTGGAAACAACCACCTTTCCTGCTATAGTGGCAGCGTCTTTATTCATTTGCATCATAATCATTTATAAAACAGAATACTTGACTGTAAATATTATACTGGCTCACATTACCCAAAACTGACAAATGAATAACTGGACCACACATCTACTTTTACTTACTGCAGCACATTTGTTTTAGTAGCTAAACGTAAAGGTTCAGAAAAGGACTCCCACAAGGTGCATCAGGTGCAGGGGTGGGCAAGAGGGGCCACACACATGCCTAAATTTGATGATAGCCCGGCTGCACACAGGTGAGTCAATCACTTCTTCAGTCATCCTGATTGACTCGCCTGTGCACAGAAAGGAAATCTTCAAATTCAGGCCTGTGTGCTGCCCTGCAGGACCAAACTTGCCCACCCCTGATCTAGCGAGAGCCTATGTTCCTTTAGGGATCAATAGTTATTTAATCTTGCCATGATGTTATTTCTCTTTTCAGAAAAAAAAAACTTGTTTGTCAATATAGTTTATACTAGCGACTTGCCTGTCAAAAAATGACAATAAAATTGAAAGGCAGGGAATGCTGTTTGGCACACAATGTAAGGCTTTTGGATGTCTGAGCACCTTCGGTGCTCATTGCGAGTCCTGCGCTGAGCGCCTTTGGCGCTCAATGCGAGCCTCTCCGCTCGTGTACTTTTGGTGGTCTGAGTACCTTTTGGCGCTTATTGCAAGGGCCGGGCTGATCGCCTTTGGCGCTCATTGCGAGCCTCTCCCCTGGTGTACTTTTGCTCCTCTGAGCACCCTCGGCACTCATTTTGAGTCCCGCGCTGAACGCCTTTGGTGCTCATTGCGATCCTCTTCCCTGGTGTACTTTTGCTTCTCTGAGCACCCTCTGCGCTCATTGTGAGCCCACCGCTGAGCGCCTTTGACGCTTATTGCGATCTTCTCTGCTCGTGTACTTTTGGGGGTCTGAGCACCTTTGGCGCTCATTGCAAGGGCCACGCTGATCGCCTTTGGCGCTCATTGTGAGCCTCTCACCTTGTGTACTTTTGCTCCTCTGAGCACCCTCTGTGCTCATTGTGAGCCCCGCGCTGAGCGCTTTTGGTAATGTTAAAGTTAGTGTTGTAAAATGGCGATGATTGTCTATGCGTGGGTGTGGAGCATTTTCCGTTCTCCCTAATAGTGAATTTTTACCTTGTACGTTTCTGTGTAAAAGTGTTATGTGCTTGGCGGTGTTTTGCGTGTTTATGGGTCGTGTAGCCTCATTTTTGTTTCTTTTCGTCCGCCAATTTTTTCGTCGCTTAGGCGATTTTCGAGTGCCGGAAGTCTGCAAATTGTGTTTAAATTGTCGTGCAAACTCACTCCCACACGTGCTGGCTGTTCCCCCGTGCTGTGTGATATTTGTTTTATTTTTTTTCAATGTGTGTGGTTTGGCCGTTAACTTTTTCTTTGCGCTCATCTCTACCAGCGCAAGGAGCGCCTTTGATGCTCCTTGCCAGCAACTGCTATGCGAGACCACAAGCGTTAGCAACAACTCGTATTGCTTACAACTATAAACTTGGTACACAAATATAATAGATGTGTTATTGTTAGTGAGACACTTTAGAGGAGCTTTGCATTCATCTAAAGTTAGTGTGATAACTTTTGCAACATCTTGATAACTTACTTTTACAGATGACTGTTTCGATGCCCTGCCTCTACTTTCTTCTCCTCCAGCAATACTTTTTTTTCCCTAATCTCATGGTCTGCTAGAAACAAATTTATTTTAGTAAAAAAAAAATGGTTTCCACAACCCCAGAACTGCCTACATAGGCACCCTATCTTAACAATTAGAAACACAGCCTTCAAGTACGTTTTGTAACCCTATACTAACCTTCAGGTCAACAGCAGCACGATGCAGAGATCCAGAGCATTACTGTCTGGGCAGTTTCCTTGTTGTGAGAACAAAAGACTACATATCCCATGATGCTTTGTTGCATACTGAATACCTAGACTTTGCAACAAAGTTGTAGCTGCCTCTGATTGGCCACAAAGAATTATGAATTTGATGCTAATTTAGCTTGGATTTTCAGGGGCATTCCTTCTGAAAATCAACTACCAGATAACTGAAGACATTTGCAAACTTTAGGGTAAGTTCATTTTTTTTTTTTTTTTTTTTTAAGATGATTGTAAAAAATAAAAGCCTTTCCAGTACCTTTTTGAAACTACATTTTCATATCTAAAAAAAAACAACAAAACATTTTAATACTTGAACTCTCATCTTAGCGTCATATGTAAATATAATCAATATTATTTCTAATTTAGTCATTAGATTAAATCATCTTCATGTCTGAAAGAGTTTTTTTAAATATATTTTTTAGTCAGTAGTAAATGCCAGATATTTGAGGAAAGCAGTACAAGGCCTTTGATATATTTTGCTGCACACATTGGCATACCCTGCTAGTAACACTGATTCCTATAATACTTTGTATAGGAAGATTGCACTACACTTTAAACCACCATAAATTTGCTGTTAATTCTGTATTTGGTTTGCACTCACCTTAAATAGTCATTTTAGAGAGCTATATGACATTGTGTGCATTATTTAATCCTCCCTGCATTACATTACAAAACCAGATTTGCTATTTTGGTGTCTGTTTACAAGAGGCATTTGGAGCCTGTGTTAATTATAATCCATCGCTGTAGCTCTATATTCTGTTTCTATGCAGATTCAAATACCCAAGTTGTTTATTATAACAATATATAAACCAAATAAATCCTTTGGTTTGAAAAGTTGGTTAGCAGCAGTTCTTGGCACAAGTGCACATTGTATTAACCATTTTGTGTTACCCATACCAGCAGCAAACAGGTTATTCACGTTCATTATTTAATTGTTTTGATGTAGGAATAGCCCATATGTATGGCAGAATTAGAGAGCAGATGTGTGGTAGAAGAATATGTATGTTTTAGAAAACCCTAGCTCAACATAGCTTACTAATCCTCATTTGCTATTGGAGTGCCCCCCTCCCAATGTTACCACATATATACATACATAGGGGTAAATAAAATATGGGAGCCTGGTTTCCTAAGCTTTGAATGCTTGCCGCCAATATAATTTCCAAAAGTGTAGTGTTTCTATGATTGGACACCTTACCTACCTAGAAATATTCTGTTCTAGGATATATACCTTGCTCCTAAGTATTATATATTGTTGTCTACCCCTGCACATAAATGAAAGCATATGTGTATGTCAGGCACAGTTAGATAGACATATGACTGCATATAGATATTTCTGTATATAGCTGCACATCTATTTTGTGGCACTGCACAAGAAACTTGAGGCTACCTGTTGTCCCATAAAATATGCTGTCCTGGTTGACCTAGACAGAAATACACAACTGTGGTGGATGTCTCCCATTTAATAGTTCAGCAACTCCACTTTTCTGATATCACATGTAAGGTTCTTTAGAATCTCATCTTGAAATACATTTTCTGTTTGTTTGATGTGGTTTGAAAAAATACCTTATTCTCCCACCAGAATCGACTCATCTGATATTGTGACCTCTGCCTTATTTTACTATTAGTATCATTTTAATTAGCCAATACATCTCATCTAGTCCGAGTAGGGCCAAGGGGAAAAAAAATACTTTTGTCTGTTATTATAAACTAGGAATTTGCCTGTCAAAAATGACACGAGTGAAATATTAAGCCTGGCAATGCTGTTTGCCACACAATGCGAGGATATAGCCCTTCGGCGTGCATCGCAAGCCCCACGCTGATCGCCTTTGTAGCCTATTGCGTGGCTCACAATGAGCGCCTTTGGCGCTCATTGCAAGCCTCTTTTTTCTCGTTTAGACGATTTACGTAATTTTGTGAACCGCGCTAAGTCCTACTGGCCTCACAACAGCCTAAGTCCCACGTACCTGAACTCGCTTCGTGAGGCTCGCAGTGTAATGAAAGCCTTTGGCCTGCGTGCCTCAATGGCTCGCCTCACTTCACAAGCACCTTTGGCGCTGTTTGCAGCCTAAGTCCCGCGTGCTTCAACTGCTCACCTCGCCGGTCCCGCAAGGTCGACGCCTCGCTTCTCAAGGCTCACAGTTGCGGCCCATTGTAGCCTAAGCCCCGCGTGGTCGAGGCTCGCAAGTGCATTACCAACATTGTAAGCGTTCCGACCAGCCCCGCAGATCCACAACTATATATGTGATATCAATTTATGTCAGGTGCTTAATGGGGCATATGTGCTAAAGTGTGAAGTATTCTAGTCGTTTAAAAAAAAGATTTGACACCTGCCTAATCTGAATTTTGATTAGCTTATGTGTACATATGAATATCCTGAAAATCAGGCTTGTTTGAACAGTAGTTGTATGAGCCTGGTCTATGGCATACATGTACATTTCTATGGAGCCAGGTTTTATTGTCTGTTTCATAGTTGCATATAATTAGGAATGTGCAGATTTTAAAATAGCTTTTTGCAACTCTTAACATTGAGTATAAAATGAGATGAATCGGTATTCTATCATAATTTTTTTGTAGTCCAGGAATATTTTCATGTTGTTAACATTCTCAGGATGTACAGCTTTAGAGTGATGCGTATGAAAAATGTCTTCAAACCTGATCCAAAAAAGCTATCTCAGATCAAGAAAAATACAGCTCTGAGCAATGCTTGACATTATCAGAGGTTATGTGAAGACTCCAAGCGGTACTTTTCCAAGAATGTCTAAAAAAAAAAAAAAACTGAAGCGTGACATTTTGGGAAGTTTTTTTTTTAAAGAAATGAACATCTAATTGTAGACATAGTATATAAAAAGTATGGCTAAGTTCCTAAATTATTATCTGCCTTACATTTTTCTTAAAGGTGCGGCCTCATATAGAATCAGTTCAGTTTGCTGTTATTTGTTAGCATTTTGGGTAAAGTATTTGATTTTTATAACTGCCATATGAGCTGAGGTACTAACCTGGCCTAAGATAAAACAAGCTGAGATTACCATTGGCACGGTTATTCAGATGTTCCTGATGCAAAGGCCTTTTCTAGAAATGCACACATCAGGGGTTCCTGGCATGAACTGACTGGAGTCTGGATTGGGCTAAATAGACTTATGATGTTCTCTTGTTGATTTCTTTTCTATTGAATTAATTTATGAATACATATGGATTGTTTAGTTGACCTCATACAGTGCAGTCATTTCTAATCACTGTAGCCACACATTTGTGTGCTGGGATCTCTAGGCCTCTGAGGAGAACAGCTAAGTACTTATGAAGTATGTCTGTTAACACCCTGAAATGTTTATCACACGTGTAGTGTTGGAAATGTCATCACAACCCACTTATTTCCTTCCTTATTTTGTTCCGATGTTTTTAAGTACTTATTAAAATACCCCAGAGAATTTTGCTTCACAAAAATACTTTGGTTTATTGTGAAAAATAACAAAGTGGTTTGTATAAATCAGATGGCAAACATGACTTGATAAATAAAAACATTTCATTAATATTTTTTATTTATGCACACTATATCTTGTGTTTTCGACAGCAAGCTGGGAAGGAAATGGTAACTCTACAGTCCTAACACCCACCATATAGAAACCTACCGTAAAAAGAGTTTCCTGTCAGATATAGGAAATTTCAGAGGGACAGTATATTGGTAAAATATGTTGTGGCCGTTTACATAATTAGGCTCAGAGGACATTCATTATTAAACTTAGAAATTACTTTTTTAATTTCCCTCTCCTCGCCTCTAGTGTGTCACTGTGTAAAGTGAGGGGAAAGCAAGTTGTGAATCTCCTGTGATGCATATTTCATTTTCTATAGCAAAAAAATTGGAACATGGAAATCGTCAAAACTGCTGCTGTTGTTCTTTGTGACCTTATGGATCGCAGCATCCCAGGCACATCCATTGTTGTGTCTCTTGTTGTGCTTATCTAGAATTTAATCTTGGCAAAGATACTGGAGTGGATTGCCAGTTCCTTCTCCAGTGTACAATGATTTGTCTGATCTATGCCATGTATGACCAGCCCATCTTGGGTGACCCTACATGGTATAGCTCACCGATTCAATGAGGCCCCTTCACCACGACATGTTAGCGATCCAGAAGCGGCACCATCAGTTAGAGGCTTGTACATAATGTGGGGAAATTGTTTGCATTTTTTTAATTTATCACAAATTGACACACACACAAATACATAGTAAATAAAAAGTAAATCTGTGTTCACATTTGAACGTCTAAAGCAAGTTAAAAAACCTGTTTATTATAAATGATTGTTGTGGTGAACTATATATATAACTATATATAACTATATATATATATATATATATATATATATATATATATATATATATATATATATATATAAAGCCAATGAGGCGCTGCCAAAAGAATCTGCATAGACTGTGTAGTTCAGGTTATAAACCTCACACTAATTTATATTTTACCTTTTTATTAATTCCTGTACTCCCACTTTATCATGGAGTGTTCTGTGTTAAAAAAAAAATTAAATTAATTTGAATTCAAAGGCACAATTGCAATTTTATAGTCGCTTGATTAAGCTTCCACACTATTCTATGTTTGGTAATGAGTGAAAAGGAGCAGTATAATGAATATACATCAAACATAGGAAATGTAACACTGGTGCAGCTGGTTCTATGTATTTTCACTGGCTGGAAATTCTTGTGATATATTCTGCATATGCAGAAGAGTATAAAACCACTAACTTTAAAAGCTTTTAACTCCATTAATTTAGCAGCAATTTCACAAGGGAAAACACATGTTATATAGGGTGCAGCGCACATCTGGTAACTTAATTGCACCTTTTTTTTCCCATTTGTAGTATTCTGATGAAAATGTGATTTAGTAGTACTTATTGATGTCTCTCATGTGTATATAGGTACTTACAATGATTAAAAAGCATCATGCCTGGGATTGCAGCCAATAATGATACTCATAGTACAATTGAAAAGTAAGATTGCACGCAAACAAACTTTAAAGATGATGAATATTTTCTTTGTAGGATGATCGCTTTGGCCAACCTAATCTCTGTTTGTAGTCCCCTACAGGCTTCATTTACTGTCTATTTTATTCCTGGGATTTCTCTGCTGCTCCTAAAAGCAACCAAACTGACAAATTAAGCTTGAAAATAATGTCTGGGCACAGCTTAAACTTTAAAGTGAGTGTAACGAGGCGCAGGCTGGACAATGACAGTGATTTAACAGCACGACAGAGCTGTTTATCAAAGTCATATGTCATTCCCTCATGGTAATGCTTCACAGGACAGACAAAAAGGAGCTGTGTGGTCCGGAGAGCTTGGATCTATAAATAGCTGTCCATAAAAGGTATCCAAGTTTGGCTTTCTGTAGACAAAATAATGATATTTTGAGACAGATTGGGAGCTGATTTATAAACCATTGATTCATAAATGGATGGAGCATTGCCTGCTGTAAGCTTGAGCACCTTGTTATGTAGTTGTGTCCTGCCAAGAACAGCGTGCAGCCTTATTTCTATTATATGAAAGGTGTGTTTGTACTTAGGAGATTGTGCAGTTTTATTTAATAAATGCCTCTTATTTTTTTTTTTATCTTTTTTTAGATTATCATTATTTTTTATAGAAGATGCATTCCAAACTGTTTCATATTATGGCAGCACAAGAAAGCTTCTAAGACTTATATGTTTTGCTGATGTCTTTTTCTGTAATACATCATTGTTAGCTATTGATTGTGTGGTTGTAATTGAGATAGGTACCAATCTTATGTTCATTAAGTAACACCAGTCTAATTATAAGGTGTTTTCCCTCTTCTCCTCTAAATCATATGATACCGGGACACAAAAATTACTTTTTATCTTGCAGATTTCTGTTGTCAAATCAGCAGCAATACCGACAAACGCAGCAGTGTCCTTTTTATAAGAAAAAAACATCTTTCTGTCCTAGCCCACTTGTTTCTCTCCTTTAGAAGACACAATCCCACAATTACGGCTAAATCCCTCTATTTTATTCTGCCCTTGCCCCTCTTTTTCCTTTTAAGTCCTCAGGTTGTATTCCCCAAGATTTTGAGGAGAAAGAGAAAGCTCTGGACTGTATTGTATTGTAGGAAGTAGTAAGTGGAATAATATCCTTCTGCTACATACTGTTTAGTACCCTTTGTCCAGAATGTAAAGTTGTCCAAATTGTAATTAAATGTCCCTAGAACAGATTCATTTTACTCTATTGGGTATATTTTCTGCAAAATATGAGAAAAAAAGGATTGCCTACAGCATTACTGTGAAATATGTACCTCCAGCAGTCTCGAGGGGAAGGGGTTAATTAAGTGATATAAACCAGCAGAATAATTTAATTGTAGAAGAGGTGATAAAAATGCCAGTAAACGACCTTAGGATGATATGCAGCAACACAAAAGTGAGCACACATAATAGCAGGAATAAAATACGGCTGTTGAAAGTTTTCCAGGACAACATGTACTTGGATCAATATAAAAGACATTGCCTTCGATACCCAAGCCAAATGATCTAGTAAAACAGTATGTTGATAGTGCAGGGTATATTTTCCAGTTGTATAAATATTTGTAATTGTTTTCCAGTCTATAAAACAAGCACAATTTATATTGTGCATATATATTTAATCGTATTTAGTGAACATATTTTATATGTCAGAAAATATTCTATGCATGTTATATATTTGTATATATGCTGTTATATAAGACTGCATCACTCATACTTACATTTGTTTTTGGATTAATAAAACAAGAGTAGATGATACACACTCAGAAGAAAGCTTAACAGTGTGCTACATGCCTGCTTTTTTTAAATGTAGCTTATGTGTTATTAAAGATTTGTGATTTACTGTAGCAATTCCACTAACAAGGATAGACAAGTCCCGAAATGCCACGTTTTGGGAAACATTGACTAAGGCTGAGTAAATAAAACATAAATCTATAGTATGCTGAGGTTACACTGATCTCCCTAAGCAGAGTTAGCAAGAGATCCACATCTGGGGTTCCCTTAAAGATCCACTTCATTTAGCACAATTTGGACCACATCACAGTAAAGATATATTAAAAGCATGTCAAAATATGTTTTGAATTTTTGAAATACGGTATATGCATTTTCCATAGAGAAATAAAATAAAATCTGTGTTTACATGTATAACAGACTGCCCACATGCAGCTGTATTATTGCAACCAATCAAGTCAATGGTAAGGTTTTGTCTGGGACTACTTACATTTCTAGTTTACGGCAGAAGATTCAGGTTTCTGCTCTCTTGCGTCTCTGGAATCTGAGCAATGCAAACCAGTGCAGTTCAGTGCTCCGTTCTGGTGCTTCATGTAGTGATCAAAACTAAAAAAATACATTACACCTTAACAAATCTGTCTGTGCAGGCATGGAATGCTGGACTCACCTAAGATAGGTTAGCTATGGGTTAACTGATCAGTGCAATGCAAACTGAGACCAGGGAACTATCAATGATAGCCTTCCACATAGAGAATCACACAGCATGCACATGAACTCAGCGATCTGTTATTACTCATACAACAGCCAGTGGGCTGGAAAGTTTTATATGTAAACATACATTTAAAACTTTAGATTTTTTACTGTTATTTGTGTAATTAAGACAATAGATAATTTACATTGAGGCAACAGGCCATTTAAGAAATATTCATGGTACTTTAAAATGGTGAACAATGTATATGCTTTAATTAAAAGAAAAAATGTTTATTACTTTTGGGATGCCTTTTGTAATTTATTATTAATATTCTGTACAAAATAGATTGTTAACAGTAGTACATTAATACGTAGTGTAATTTAACTATATTATTTGTTTGTGCTTTTACACAAATATATTGAATTATATATTATCTCATATGCAGTGGACTACAATATATTAATAAAAAAAGAAGTACATCTCCCTACAAAACATATGTGCTTTTAAGCAGAAAGAACAATTATTTGTGCTCTGTTTTGAAATTTTAACTACAAAATATTAAAGGTTTGGCATGGAATTTTCCTTTACAATTTTGCAGTTTTCAGGTTTTGTCATAGGTGAGGTTTTTATGAGTAAAGTTTTTAATGGAAATGATTGTATTCAGTAAAGTGAGAGGTGTCTCACTAGCGTTCGGTCACATGTCTAGTTTCTATGTTACTCTAGGCAGCCTATTCTCTAAATTGGTTATTGTGACACTCTTAGGACATACTCAAGATGGGTTATGAATTGAATATTAAGATCCTTTTTTTTTACATTTTGGATTCTGAGAGAATTTTTAGACCCTGTGATCCATTGTATTATGCCTGGGAATTGTAAGTCTACAAGTTTTCAATCTTGCTATGTGCTGTAGTGAAAGCTCTGTGTACATTTGATTTTAAGCTCAACGACCAGGACCTTCATTCTTTTTTCTTCATTGTGTTAATATTGTTTTAACTTCAACTTACCCCTGTATAGCGCCACAAAATATGTTGGCGTGTTACAAATAAAGGAAATAATAATAATACATTTTTGGGTTCCATAGGATGATAGATATTTTTGTTCTGTCAATAGTTTTGTAGCTCAAAAAGATTTCCAGTGCTCAAATAGTGTTACTGCTGCTGAAAATGTAAAAAGAGGTTCCGTAGGAAGACAAAGGAGCTGCAATGGTGTCATCTCAATACTAAGAAAGTGATCACTTAACTAAACAGGGCATCTTGTGTTCCTATTCATGATTTTAGATTTAGCAATCGTGGACCTGTCTATAAAGAGAACAACGTCTTCAATCCCAGAAGGTGCCTTTTGACTGATACCCGTCATGTTCATGGTCTAAATCCTTTGTCTGTTTTCCACTGTTTTAAATAAACATGGAAAAATTAATTGTTTTTGTTTTTTTTGTTCCAACAATTTCTCAAATTTTTTATGCAGAGTGTAAGATTGTATTTGGAAATCCTCCTAAACAAATTGTTTGCATGGCTGTATGGGAAGGCAGTCCATCCTCATTTGCACTTTGCTCACCCAGTTGATTTCAATAGTATCATATTTGCCAGCAGGCTCAGAATGTCACGCTCATACGTTTTGACTGCTCATGTTCCAGAGTAATATAATTACTGAGGCTTCAGGCTGATTGTAAGTGACAGAAGGAATTCTGGGAGAGGAAATGATTTGTGCTTTTTCTTTCTTTCCTTTGCAGATTACAGAATGAGAAATGGATGAATGTACAAGCAGGAGACATCATCAAACTGGAGAACAATCAGTTTGTGGTGGTACGTAATTAATACTATTTTTGTGTATAAATGCAAAATTAACAATTCTGTTGTTTTTGTTTAGAGAAAGCATGTTACACTCACATGTATTAAAGAACCACTGTAACACTCCAGTTATTTTAGAAACATTTAGTAAACATGGTTTCCCTACATCTTTTTTTTTATTTTTGTTCGCTTCATGAACACAGTTCTTTGATGTCAGAGTATAATGAAATGTACCACAGTCATTAAAAGAAGGTATGTGCTCTAGTATAAAGAGCTATTTTCAGTGGAAATTTTCTCAAAAAAAAACTTTTTTATTTTAATTCCCAATAAATTGAAAACATTGTTTTCTATAGACAATTTACGACAACTGTAACATTTCAGTGGCCCATTATAAACCTCACTGGTCCATAACATTCTTAAAGTATAGTAATTTAATTTATTAAAAAAACACAAGTGAATAAAAGCATTTTTTTTAAATGCATATACTCTGAAAGCTACCCCCACTGATCCCGCCTTATTAATACAATTGGATATGTCCCGTCAACAAGTTCAGATTTGTGAGGCATGGTAGTACATACAATTCATGCAACATCATGTCTCTGCTAGAGAGATTTTTGGTGTTACTGCACTGCAGGGATGTACAATAGCATACACATATGGCATGGAGAGATTATTTAAGCTGGAAATGTGTGTCCAGTGAGTGAACTTTGTCTAAATGCACTTAAATCGCACAATTTTAAGAAGGCTCATAGAACAAAAATATTAATTAACGAGGTTTACAAAAAATGTAGAAAAAGGGCCCAGTATTTCATAGTGTGTTTAAGGTATATCAGGAAGGGAAGAACAGGAATACTTACAAGGACATAGCTGCCCATTGAATGTCATTCATGTGTGTTCATTTAGGTTCTTCTCAGTGTAGCATCGCCTTGTAACACTAGGCTAGATTTTTTTCCCCCAACAGCATTTTTCCAAATGAGAGATTTCTTCACATGATATCATAGAAATTACAAAAGTCTATCTCACTGGAAAGAGCAGTTCTACATAGTGGATCTATTTTATTGTACCCATAGAATTGTGTTTTACATTTGATGCAGTATTAAATGTTAGTTTTTTTAGCACAACTGTTGTGTTAAATACAGTATTCTGCAAAACAGTGGGCAAAAAACTTTTCCAAAGTAAGGTCCCTAATAAAATTATAAAAATGTTTCAGATCATTAGATAAAATCTAATAGTGGATAAAGGAGACTGGAGTGAACAAATACCACTGTTTTATTCTTATTTAATTTATTTAATCAACAATCTAATTGCCCCTGGTTAAATCAACCCAATGAATGGGATGAATACAGCCAAGCTTTATTACAGACCTCACTTATATTGACCCCTACGATCAGAGTAATGTTACCAACACAAATATTCAACAAGTACATTATTCCCCACTCAAAAGAATTTGCTGAACAGATCAGAAAAAAAAAGTTGTTTATCTATCAGTCTGGAAAGGTTTACACGCCCAGTTTAAGGCTCTGCAACTCCACCAAACATTGTGAGAGCCTTAATGTCCAACTGGAGAACACTTGTAACAGTGGTAGATCTTCCCAGGAGTGGCCCGCCTGCCAAAATTTCTCCAATGGTATAGCATGACATCACCCAAAACGTCACAAAATGAACTGCAGGCTTCTTGTGCCTAAGTTTAATGTTCATGACTCCACAGTTAGAAAGACACTAGAAAAAATGGGAATTCATGGGAGAGTAACAAGGCATAACTCATTGATTATTAAGAAGAGCGTCAATGCTTGTCTCTGATTTGCCAACAAGCACATGGATGAAACCCAAGACTTTTAGGAGAATGTTCTATGGACAGGTGAGGCAAATTTGTAATCTTTGAACAACATAGGTCCCATTTATGTCAGACTTAAAGCAAACACAACATTCCACAGTAAGAACATTGTATGAACAGTCAAACATCATGGTCGTGTGATGGTATTGGGATGCTTGGCTTTCCTAGGACCTAGATGACTTGCCATAATTGAATGAATCATTAATTCTGCTTCTTAAGGAGAATATCAAATTATGCATTAATGAGCTGAAGCTCAATTGGGTCATGTATCAAGACAATGATCCAAAATACAAAGGCAAATTTATGCCAGACTGATGGAAAATAACTACATTTATCATTTTGGCGTGGCCTAATAAAAGTCCAGACCTAAGCTGGATAGAAATGCTGTGTCAGGATCTGAAATTATTACTTCATGATCAGAAACCTGCCAATCATTTAGAATTATAGCAGGTCTTTGAGGAAGAGTTTTTTAAATTCATTCATGGTGATGTGAAAGACTGATATTGAATTATAGGAAGCATTTGGTTGCAATCATTGCAGCTAAATGTGATACAACCAGTTATTAAGAATAAGGGGCAATTGATATGTGAGTTGGATAATATTGTTTGTTAAATAAATGAAATAAGTAAAAAAAAATGTTATTTATTCACTCAAGTTCCCTTTATCTAATATTAGATTTTCTGTTGAGACTAAAAACATTCAGTGGGACACAAATGCAGGAAGAGAGGAAATCGGGAAGGGGGCAATTTTATTTTCACTGTACATATTTACAAGTGAAATACAAGAATCCAGAACAAAAGTATGAACCACTGCCACTTTGAAGATAAGTGTATATACATCCTACAAGAAACATAGTAAATACATATTTTCGGTACAGATTCGCAACTGAAACTCATTGGCACGTTTAATTACATTTTCAATCACGACAATCATTCTCTTTAATCCAATAAGAAGAGAAGCCTTCTAGAGTCGGAATCAAATATCCTACACCATGTCACCAGAATATACTTTGCCTATTTTTACCTTGACATTGACATTGTCCTATCTGTGTTTACAGGCAGATTTGCTGCTCCTTTCTAGTAGTGAACCTCATGGTTTATGCTATGTTGAAACCGCTGAGCTTGATGGGTGAGTTTTGACATTCGTATTTTAATGAATGATTAGTCAATATGTAATATTATTTTGATTTAGAGTGCCTTGTACTATTGTTAAATGATTTCTGTATTGCAATATAACACTAAAGGGCAAATATTTGCATAATTACCCCCTGCTGGAGGAGCTCCATGGAGAGACTGAGTAATCCACTCCAGATCCTTGGGCGGCTCTTCCTTCTACTCTTATCCATCAAGAAAAAAGTCTTTCTAGAATCAAGCTGACCCTAGATCTTTATTTTGGGACCAGTATCAGTTCTCTATGACTCTGAGTTTGCTGTTTTAGGATCTAGCCCACCAAGAATTGTGTGGTCAGCTAAGATTTCCTGCCCCGTACATGTATAAACTGCTCCAAATCACCTTACAGTAAGACCCTGATTTCCTGACAAATGCTGTGATCCGCCATTGCAAAGTATAGAGCTTGTCTGCTGAGTGAGAATCTGCTGGCCACAATCTCCATTTATTAAGTTCCTGGCCCTCATATAGCGACTAAACTCATTTACCTCAGATGGAAGACAAAAACACTGATATCTTTCACGAAAGCCTGCTGGGAGTGTTAGTTAGCAGATGGCTGCAACAACAAAAGCCTATCGCAGCGCGAATAAAGCCTGGCCAAATTCTGGGGCTGCAAGAGACCTTCATACAAAAACATCTGCCTACCACATTTGAATTTGATTAGCGGCGAGAACATTGTCCCTTAATGCAGACAGAGATCATATTTGTATCCGACACTATTCTCGAGGACCTATCTGTACAGTAGTCTAGTGCCCTTCTCCAGAGGGAGCTTTCCATAACGTGATCCAGGTTTCAGATTCCCAAACTTCAAGCACAATGACTATATTCTGTACATTGCATTGCAGTAGGATTGGATGAATGTAGTGCTGATCACTACAAATATCCATCGAAAATGCCAATACCCTTGCGTTAATTTGGCACTTTGATACCCATAGTTAAATGGCATTGCTTATATTACAAGTCTGTATATACAAGTCTGGCATAGCTCCACAATAAACTGCTCTTTGTCGCCAACTGAGCACCTGTTGCAAATTTTTTAATTATACCAGATTACTGGCAATCTGTCACTTTTTTCAAAGCCTCACAAACCAAGAAAGACTGATTTTTTTTTTTTCTTTTTTTTTTTTTTAATCTTTATTGATTCTCAAGTATTTATAACACTGGTCTGCCAGGATGTCTCCTCTGGCAACTGATCATAGCATTTGCTTGATGAAGCAGGAGTTGTAAACAACAATCTCAAGGCCATAAATCTCCCACAGTGGTATCTATAGGCTTTACAAAAAAGACCATACCACCAAGATATCTCCACTTATATTATCCACATATTATCTCAATGACTTCTTAACACATTTCATGTAGCTATGTTTTCTAATTTATCGATGTAGCTATAACATGTATAACTACTCAACTTACTACAGCTACCCAACCTTTGCTTAGGCAACTTATTGGGACAGTCTGCCAGTAATGATATTCAAATCGAACATTTAGATTGGGAGAACTGCTGTACCTTATATACATAGTTTCAGTCATGAGATGATGAACTTCTTAACATACTGGTAGGATCAGCAGACCATCAACATGTGTTTCTATAGAGAGGCTGGGTGATTTCAGAGTGATCTGATCCAAAGATCCCAAAGTTAGGGGGGGGGGGGGGGGGGGGGTGCAAGTTCAAGTCCAAAATCAGATCCGCTTAAAACAAAAAAAGTGGTTTTGGTGTCCGTTTCCCTTTAAGGATTTAAATGAAAACAAATGTGAGCCTTTAAAACTTCAATAAACCATGATAATGAGATAATGGAGACTAATTAGTTGTTTAGCTTGTAACACAATCCACCTCTTGTCACCCATTCCTTTACTTTAACATGGCTTTGGTAATGAACCTTGTAATTGAATTCACATTGAATGAATGAGTTATGTGTAACATTGTACCAATTCCTGAAAGTATTTGTTTGTGCTCTACATCATGTACAACCGAACCTCATTTTGAGTATTTTAGTATATGCATATTGTAAACAAGAAAGGATCAATGGCTAAATGAGTAATGGTGTAGTTAAGAGATCAAAACATGTACTAAGATTTGGATATTACTGGTGACTTTTTATTTTTTATTTTACATTTTTAATTGCATTTGCTCTGATTTGTTTTTCATGTAGGCTGGAAATGCTCATTCACATAAATATGCCTCTGACATTCTTTTAGCTTTATCTTTTTTCAAACATATAAAATCATTTAGCTGTATGTTAGTTTCCAAAAAACACAAATGTACTTTTTAAAATGAAAATTATTATTAAAAGACCATTGCACAATGAAGAAAATATTTGTTTTAAAACTTGTAGTCTAACTAAAAGCATAATTAAGCAGAACAAAGTAATATAGCTAGTTTTTAATTAGAAAAAAAATACATTTTGATGCCTCTGCTTTATATTTTTGGAGAGATATGGTTGCATTGCAGGGCCAGTGAGGGAGGATCTTATACAGTAATCTTGGCAAATCTTCCCTCTTTTCACACCTTTCTCTGTACTGATAGTTAAAAGACACTACTCTCAGAATGTAATGTAACAAACACAAAATTTATTTCTGTACTTATAAACAAAAATTCAAAAATACAAATTGATTTTTCCTTCACAAATGTTTCATGTCTACAGTTTATACAGCTGCTAATATAGTTAGTTTGGTACATACTTTACAAATCGGTGTCTTTTAAAGTGTCCGGAGTGCCGAATTACTCTGTGGTTCATTTAAAAGAGCATATTTTGAAGAATTAACGTAGCCAAGTGCTTGACCTTTCTTTCAATAGTAATTCCATGATAGGAGGTATAATTAAACCGTACTTCATTGGGGATAAACCATTTATATCTCCCTAAGATCCTTACTGTTACCATTATGCAGATCCTAACCACTCAATCTTGCCAATCTGATTGAAATTGCTTTAATTAATGTCAGGAGCGCCAGGACCCAGGGAGTGAAACAGTGAGGGATATTATATTAAAATAGTTATAATTTAGGATCAAAACAGGATCAGATAAAACAACACATTGTGTGCCAGAAACACTTCAGCTCCTATTCTCTAGTACAGAGTAGTATAAGCCTTTGCCACTTCTTGCTGATATCCCAGGTCCTGAATTGGAGCAGTCAGAGAGTTGGGTCTTGGGCTTTGGTGATCCAGACTCTGTAAAACAACTTTCCTGGTGAAATGCAAAAAGTATTTTCTCTGTTTTATACAGCAAATAAATATATCCAATCGACTATATACAGAATACACCAATAAATAGACCTAGCTTAACTTTCATATCTTCATATACTGAAATGCAGTGTGAGTTCTCAATTAAGTTATTGTGAATGTTTAAACAGTAGATCCTTTTTTTGTGATGAAACTGCTATTAAATATCAGTCAGACTTAGTACTGGTTATAGCCGTATATCTGGCAATAAAAAATCACTCCACAGTTTTAATGTCAAAACTTTGGAACACGTTAGAATGATTTTGTCATCATAGGAGTATAAGAAATAAAATGCATATATGGCTCATGATTAAAGTTTTGTTGATGTGACATGTATTGTATGTGAATTTGTATAATTTTCTCTTAGGGAGACAAATTTGAAGGTTCGGCAAGCGCTGCCAGTAACTGCAGACCTTGGAGAAGATATACCCAGGCTTGCGGAATTTGATGGTAAGCCCTTACCTTACCCGTGCGGAACAATGTTTCATGTAAATGGGGAGATTCACTCCAAATATTTTGAACTTTTGCAGATAAAGTACAATTAGGTTGTTCTTGTTGCGCGCACACACTTTAAAGGTACCCAACACAAAATTGAATCCATAAACTATATGTAACTGAATTTGTGCTGCCCCCAGAGTCTTCTAATTATCTAAATTAGGCTCTCTCCTTAATTTAAATACATCTCAGAATGTAGATCTAAAGTAATCAAATTGTATTAATAGTCACATTAAGATCATTACATTGTCTAATTAGAACAAGGGAGACATTCCAAAAGGAAAACCTCATTGGTGTCCTTAATTTGTAAGCCTCCATTAGTTATTTATTGTGTTGGGAAGTCTGCACTAATTAAAACACATCAGGTCAAAATAAGCACTTGTAAGTCCACCATCAATTATATTAAGTAACTGAAGAAGGTCTCCACAATTCTAGTTACAAAACTGATTTCAATGTGATTGCTAATAAAATTAGATTTTCTTTTTTAGGTTCAGATCCTTATTTTTGATCTATAATTTAATTTAATTGTAGGTTTGGATCTCATTTGTGATCTGTAGTGTGATTTGGGTGTTCAGTCACCAGGGATTTATATTTACTAACCCATTTGTACATGATTTTCAGAATGTACATAAAATATTTTTTATACTGGTGTATCTTCTGTGCATGGGTACAATAGGTTATCTAAAACTATGCCAGTGCAGACCAAAGATTATTTAAACTAGTGATTATCTACTTTTTTACACCCATATCGTGTCATTGGATTGCACCCAAAGAGCAAAATAAATTGCAGAAAATCCATAGGAAATTAAGCAAATCAACACTGGTTTGACTTCACAGCTGTAATCTGATTAGTGTAAATCACCAATAGGACAGTGCCAAGAGGAGAGCTTATTCTTGCTTGTGGTTTGAAAAAAATACTCCATATACAAGCTATACACATTCTACTCTGTACTGTCTACTACTCCTCACTTTTTATAAATTAGAAAAGATTGTAAGTCCGTTTTGTGCCCCCCCAAAAAAAAATGTTTTTAAAATTTAAAACATGCTAATATAAATCTTCAAAAATTCTGGGAACTCTGTGTCCCTTTAACACTATGGAAAATGCTAATCAGATGCACTCTAGTTTGGCCTATATAAGCTAAACGTAAAATACTTCATGTTCCTGTTTGGAAAATATGTAAATCCAAACATAATGATAGCTGTCTATGAAGTGAAAGTTTAGCTTCTTCAAGCAGGCACCCCCTGTTTTAATCAGAATTTTCTGACACAATCTGGGATGGATCTCAGGAAAATCTGATGTCCCACTCCTTGTAGTTTGAGAGAGGATTTCTTGCAACTCTGTTTAGACTTAATCTTGAAATTTATTACTAATCCTGCTCGTGTTCCAGCTAAAAGTAGTTTAAGGGAAAGTTGTTTTTTTTATTTTTTTACTTTCCTTGTTTTTCCAGACTTCTAAGAATTTTTAAGCCCATCCAGTATAAGGCTGTTAGACATCTGTCATGTTGATCTAATGTGTTCCAAAAACTTTAAAATCAGAGCATTAATCAATAATCACGTATCTTCAACAGAGTAAGCTTTTTCAAAATGCCATTGAGCTAATAAAAGAAAAGGGGATCATTTAAAGTAAATAATTTATACAAGTGTAAAACTCTAAAATAAATGTAACTAATTCATCTTACAGTAATTCATTTATAACAAAATTTTATTTATTTTCTGTTTCCTTATATAGTCATCTAGAAATCAGAGTATTCCAAAAAAGGCCAATTTTATCATTGTGCGACATAAACCAAAGCATCTTCTAATTAAACTCTTGTGTTTGTGTGTGTGTGTGTATGTATGTATGTATGTATGTATGTATGTATATACATATGTGTGTATATGTGTGTGTGTGTATAATATATATATATATATATATATATATATATATATATATAAATTACACATAAATATACACACACATAAATACATATACAGTGGATATAAAAAGTCTACACAGCTCTGTTAAGATGTCAGGTTTCTGTGCTGTAAAAAAATGAGACAAAGATAAATAATTTCAGAACTTTTTCCACCTTTAATGTGACCTATAAACTGTACAACTCATTGAATTGAAAAACAAACTGAAATCTTTTAGGTGAAACAAAAAAAAATCTTCTGGTTGCATAACTCTACACACCCTCTTATAACTGGGGATGTAGCTGTGTTCAGAATTAAGCAATCACATTCCAAATCATGTTAAATAGGAGTTAGCATACACCTGCCATCATTTAAAGTGCTTCTGATTAACCCCAAATAAAGTTCAGCTGCTCTAGTTGGTCTTTCCTGAAATGTTCTTAGTCGCATCCCACAGCAAAAGCCATGGTCCACAGAGAGCTTCCAAAGCATCAGAGGGATCTCATTGTTAAAAGGTATCAGTCAGGAGAAGGGTACAAAAGAATTTCCAAGGCATTAGATATACCATGGAACACAGTGAAGACAGTCATCATCAAGTGGAGAAAATATGGCACAACAGTGACATTACCAAGAACTGGAGCTCCCTCCAAAATTTATGAAAAGACGAGAAGAAAAGTGGTCTGGGAGGCTACCAAGAGTCCTACAGCAACATTAAAGGAGCTGCAGGAATATCTGGCAAGTACTGGCTGTGTGGTACATGTGACAACAATCTCCTGTATTATTCATATGTCTGGGCTATGGGGTAGAGTGGCAAGATGAAAGCCTTTTCTTACGAAGAAAAACATCCAAGCCAGGCTACATTTTGCAAAAACACATCTGAAGTCTCCCAAAAGCATGTGGGAAAAGATGCTATGGTCTGATGAAACCAAGGTTGAACTTTTTGGCCATAATTCCAAAAGATATGTTTGGTGAAAAAACAACACTGCACGTCACCAAAAGAACACCATACCCACAGTGAAGCATGGTAGTGGCAGCATCATGCTTTGGGGAATTATGAACAGTTCCAAATACCAGTCGATATTGGCACAAAACCTTCAGGCTTCTGCTAGCAAGCTGAACATGAAGAGAAACTTCATCTTTCAGCATGACAACGACCCAAAGCATACATCCAAATCAACAAAGGAATTGCTTCACCAGAAGAAGGTTAAAGTTTTGGAATGGCCCAGCCAGAGCCCCGACCTGAATCCGATTGAAAATCTGTGGGGTGATCTGAAGAGGGCTGTGCACAGGAGATGCCCACGCAATCTGACATATTTGCCATGCTGATGGACTCATACCCAAAATGACTGAGTGCTGTAATAAAATCAAAAGGTGCTTCAGCACAGAATTAGTTTAAGGGTGTGCATACTTATGCAACCATATTATTTTATTTATATATGTTTTCTTCCCTCTACTTAAAAGTTTTCAGTTTGTTTTTCAATTGAGTTGCACAGTTTATAGGTCACATTAAAGGTGGAAAAAGTTCTGAAATGATTTATCTTTGTCTCATTTTTTTACAGCACAGAAACCTGACATTTTAACAGGGGTGTGTAGACTTTTTATATCCACTATATATATATATATATATATATATATATATATATATATATATATATATATATATATATATATATATATACACACAGTCAGGTCCATAAATATAGGAACATCGACATAATTCTAATCTTTTTGGCTCTATATACCACCACAATGGATTTGAAATGAAACGAACAAGATTTGCTTTAACTGCAGACTTTCAGCTTTAATTTGAGGGTATTTACATCCAAATCAGGTGAACGGTGTAGGAATTACAACAGTTTGTATATGTGCCTCCCACTTTTTAAGGGACCAAAAGTAATGGGACAGATTAACAGTCATAAAACAAACTTTCACTTTTTAATACTTGGTTGCAAATCCTTTGCAGTCAATTACAGCCTGAAGTCTGGAACGCATAGACATCACCAGACGCTGTGTTTCATCCCTGGTGATGCTCTGCCAGACCTCTATTGCAACTGTCTTCAGTTCCTGCTTGTTCTTGGGGCATTTTCCCTTCAGTTTTGTCTTCAGCAAGTGAAATGCATGCTCAATCGGATTCAGATCAGGTGATTGACCTGGCCATTGCATAACATTCCACTTCTTTCCCTTAAAAAACTCTTTGGTTGCTTTTGCAGTAATCTTCGGGTCATTATCCATCTGCACTGTGAAGCGCCGTCCAATGAGTTCTGAAGCATTTGGCTGAATATGAGCAGATAATTTTGCCCGAAACACTTCAGAATTCATCCTGCTGCTTTTGTCAGCAGTCACATCATCAATAAATACAAGAGAACCAGTTCCATTGGCAGCCATACATGCCCACGCCATGACACTACCACCACCATGCTTCACTGATGAGGTGGTATGCTTTGGATCATGAGCAGTTCCTTTCCGTCTCCATACTCTTCTCTTTCCATCACTCTGGTACAAGTTGATCTTAGTCTCATCTGTCCATAGGATGTTGTTCCAGAACTGTGAAGGCTTTTTTAGGTGTTGTTTGGAAAACTCTAATCTGGCCTTCCTGTTTTTGAGGCTCACCAATGGTTTACATCTTGTGGTGAACCCTCTGTATTTACTCTGGTGAAGTCTTCTCTTGATTGTTGACTTTGACACACATACACCTACCTCCTGGAGAGTGTTCTTGATCTGGCCAACTGTTGTGAAGGGTGTTTTCTTCACCAGGGAAATAATTCTTCGGTCATCCACCACAGTTTTTTTCCGTGGTCTTCCGGATCTTTTGGTGTTGCTGAGCTCACCGGTGCATTCTTTCTTTTTAAGTATGTTCCAAACAGTTGATTTGGCCACACCTAATGTTTTTGCTGTCTCTGATGGGTTTGTTTTGTTTTTTCAGCCCTAATGATGGCTTGCTTCACTGATAGTGACAGCTCTTTGGATCTCATATTGAGAGTTAACAGCAACAAATGCAAATAGCACACTTGAAATGAACACTGGAGCTTGTATCTGCTCTTTGTAAATGGGATAATGAGGGAATAACACACACCTGGCCATGGAACAGCTTAGCAGCCAATTGTCCCATTACTTTTGGTACCTTAAAAAGTGGGAGGCACATATACAAACTGTTGTAATTCCTACACGGTTCACCTGATTTGGATGTAAATACCCTCAAATTAAAGCTGAAAGTCTGCAGTTAAAGCACATCTTGTTCGTTTCATTTGAAATCCATTGTGGTGGTGTATAGAGCCAAAAAGATTAGAATTATGTCGATGTCCCAATATTTATGGACCTGACTGAATAGAATATATATATATATATATATATATATATATATATATATATATATATATATATATATATATATATATATATATATATATAAAGGGTGAGGTAGCCGTATGTGTCCAGTAATCTAGTATAATTGCAGTATATAGTGATACCTCTTTTATTGCGCAAAATATTACTGTATATACTCTAGTATAAGCCGAGTTTTTCAGCCCTTTTTTTAAGGCTAAAAAGGGCCCCCTCGGCTTATACTCGAGTCACTCTCCCCCCGTGTCTCTTTAACCCCCCTCTTGTGTCTCTCAACCCCCTCCCCCCGTGTCTCTCTAACCCCCCAGTGTCTCTTTCCCTCCCCCCTCTTTATCTTCAACCCCCCCCCCCCCCCCCCTCCCCTCACTTACCTGCTCCGGCACCCGGTATATGCTAGTGACGTCACATGCGCGCCACATCAAGACCCGGAAGGAGCGGAGGCCGGAGCAGGTAAGTTAGGGGAGAGGGGGGTAGTATGAGGGGGGGAGGGGGTTGAGGATGAGGCGGGAGGTTGAGGATGGGGGGTTGAGGATGAGGAGGGGGTCTGAGGATGAGGGGGGTTGAGGAGGGAGGATGATGAGGGGGGTTGAGGTTGAGGAGAGGGTTGAGGATGGGGGGGTTGAGGTTGAGGAGGGAGGATGAGGAGGGGCGTTGAGGATGGGGGGGTTAAGGATGAGGAGGGAGGATGAGGAGTGGGGTTGGGGAGAGAGGTTGAGAATGAGGAGGGGGGGTTGAGAAGGGTGATTAGGGAGGGGGGGAAGAGACACAGGGAAGGGAGAGGGGAGAAGAGACACGGAAGAGAGAGGGGGGACACAGAGGGCACAAGAGGGACACAGGGGGCAGCACATTTCCCACCCTCGGCTTATGCTCGAGTCACTCATTTTACCCAGTATTTTGTGGTAAAATAGGTGCCTCTGCTTATACTCGGGTCGGCTTATACTCGTGTATATACAGTAATTGAAATGAGGATCTTTCAAGAATAACACCTCTCTTTTTCAAGTCAGAAGCAATACTGATTAAGGTTAGCAGTGGAATACAGAGATTAAACGTGACAGACATCATTAATAATGTACTGTTTTTAGATAAGCGAACACCAGGGTAATTTTAAGTTAGTACTGTAAATATTACTCCCATTTAGATGAACTGCTGGTCTCATTCATCCAGTTTACTTTAGGGTAGTAAAAATCTGCCATTATTAGAACAGGATCATGCTTAGCTGCATTTCCAATCTGTAACCATAATTGCAATCTCTCACTTTTTGGTTATATTTAGGAGTTTAGAGCATATTCCTACCAATGATTTTGTTTTAGGTTGTGTTCTTCCACTATTTAACTTAACCCACTAGGTTTAAACATTATCACTTCCACCGTAAATATCTTCTCTTATAGGATTTAAATCAGACTTAAACAAATATGGAAGGTTCCCTTTTTAAAAAAAAATAAACTACCCAAGTGTCGAAACGTGATTTTATTAATAATCATTTTGACAGCTCTGTTTTTAATCACTGAAACTTTCCAAATAGTCTTAACAAAGGTCTGTACCCAGTAGCTCATGCACACAGTGTTTGTGATTGGCTAGTACATCTACTACCAATATCTCTCAGTAGCATTTCAAAACATGCTGTTGAGAAACCATGTTTAAGTGTCTAGTACATATATAGTAAACCTATAAGCACTTAACAAAACAATGTTTAGATATGCAAAGAAAGAATTGGGTAGTTTCAACATATTCAGTAGCTCTAAAAACAAGGGATTTGGTTTGTATATAAGATTAATGTGATAAAAGGTACATACTAGTAGAGAAGGTGTAAAGAGCTTACTATCTAAGGCCCTCATTCAATTGCGATTTGGCCAATTAAATAGGGCTCTAAATAAGCACATAGCATATTTTTTTAAAATAAGTTTTTAGTTGGTGAAAACCTTGCTTTTGCTCACTAACTAAAATCTTCTTTAAAAAAATTATGTTATGTGCTTATTTAGACCCCTATTCAATTGGCCAAATTGCAATTGAATGAGGGCCTTAGTGAGTTAACGTTATTGGACACCAAAAGCAGTGGGTTGTTGGTCTGTTGTTCAGAGGGTAGAGGGTTGTTTGTCTTTAATCCAACTTCCTAAACATATTTGCAGGAACAACAATAATATATACAGGCATATTCCTTTTATCTCAATTATAATAAAATGTTCTAATTTGAGAGGACCGCAAATAATTTGAATCTAAAACACAGGCTAATCAGTCTTTAACATATCATTAAAAGGTGTTTATATATTCCTAAACTGATTCACTTATATAATACTGCATTGTTACATAGTAAATGAGGTTGAAAAAAGACTTTTAGTTCATCAAGTTCAACCTTTTAAGATCTCCTCTAATCTGCAGTATTCAGTTTAATTATTAATTGTTAATTGATCCACGGGAAGACAAACAGAAAAAAAAACTTTGACAATTGTCTCAAAAAGAAAAAAAAAACATAATTCCTTCCTGACCCAGATACTGGTGATCGGACACCTCCCTGCATCAATACTCTCTCTCTAATTAACCAGGGTAACCCTGAATGCCCTTTTTATTTAGAAAAATATCCCACCCCGATCTTAAGTTAAAGAGTTGGTAAGAAGAATTAGAGCTTTTTATTTCAATGTCTGCTCATGTTAATGTGAGGATACATTTTTGTATTTTTTGTTATGTAGAATGTTGTTCATTACTGTACATATATCTTCTTTTATTTAGGTCCATGTATAAAATGGTGCCTTATTTAAGTGTTGGCTAGTTTAAGGGTTATGCTGTGATCCAGCTTTGTGTTAGAACTCAATAACCTTTGAGTTAGTTCTTTGTTTTTAGGCCACGTATAATTTTATTGTTTCTGTGTTTTTACTCGGTTCCACGCTCACGTGCCTTAATCATTCACAGAAGGGTCTTTTTCTTATCAAAACTGTTTATGAAATGAGAATCAAAATTGAAAAAAGGCATTATCTCAGAAACATGAGAACAAACAATATCGATCACACAAGAGAGAACTAAACAGACTAGCGCTGGCTAGTTTTACATATGTACTCTGGAATTCCATGTATCTCTGCTACCACTTTCATCAGCAGAAAATTGTGTTCTTGATGGGCATGTTTTCAAAGCAAAATGTTTTCTAATTTGAATTTGATTAGCACAGAGTTTTATTTAGTTAGGAGCCAAATTGTAGGAAATTCAGATGAACAGGAGCGATAAACTAGCAGAATGCTTTGTAATGAGGGTAGTATTTATTGTTTTTGGATGTAACCCATGACATTAACTATGATTACACTTAAAGATTTGCTCCAGTGTGTCACTGCCTTATAGTAAAACTGGAATGCAATGCGTTGTGATTCATTGCAATTACTGTATGCAGTTTTACACAGAGCAATTTTCAGATTAAAAGGCAACAATATAAATGTAGTATCATATCCTGTGCACTCCCCATTGACTCAAGTGTCCATCCGGTGAGCGCAGTTACCTAAATTGGGATTATTCACTGTCAGATTTCCTAAATTAATTATTTCTTATTACAATGACATGATAAGCTATTAACACATTTTCTGGAAATACTGAATGAATCAGTGTTACCAACAACACAAGACAGATTATGTTATTCTTAAATGGCAAATTAAAGGTTACAATAGAGAAATATTTAAAAGAGGGTTATCCCTGCACTTTTTACCAAAATCTATTACATACAGTCTGCAAATGTTACAGAAAGTGTCATTTTTAAACATTAAAGATATTACATTCTTTGTAGCCTTTTTTGCATTTGATATTTTTTTCTCTTACAGATATTAAAAAATCAAACTATTAAGTGCTATCAACAAATATTTCTTAAATTAGAGTATTGTTATATTAAAAAGAAAAACTCTAAAAATACTTTATTTAAATGTTCAAATTGTTATTGTTATATTTCTATTATGTTAAATCTAAAATTAATTCATATATATGATAAAAATAGATAATGTTGCTGCATAGACTTAATATTAAGGCATAATAAATGTGAATCTGCTTCTCCGGTAAACTATTTACCTATTTTGGTATCTTTAGTAGTTCTCATTTTATCTCTCAGGTTCAGATGCTTTTTGTATAATTATTTCTTCAGTATTTCCTTCTCTGGCACAAGTCTCTGTGACCATGATTATTTATCCAATTGAGCAGGTTCTTGTGGCATGTCATGCCCATCTCATGTGATTATTGGGAAAGAGCAACTTTTCATGCAATTCAATTTTTGCTGACTTAACTTTGAAAACTTCAGTTGGAAAAAAATAATATATATTTTTTTTAATTCTATTTTGCTGTGTGTGTTACTTTAAGATAACCCCCCCCCCCCCCCCCCGAAATACACAGGTTATAATATTTAGACACTAACAGCCTTTTTAAATTGCAATTCGGCAAATTTAAAAGGGCTCCATTTATGCACATAGCATATTTTTTTACAGAAGTTTTTAGTTAGTGAACTTCTATTCAAAAGCAAAGTCTTCCATAACTAAAAACGTCTATAAAAAAAATATGCTATGTGCTTATATAGAACACTTTTTTAAAATTTTGCTGAATCACAATTTAATGAGGCTGTGAGCTTGTAATCACAGACATGCTGTACTGACCATTCCAAGTCAAAAAGGACTGGTGGTCCTCTGTGTTTAACACATCTATTTTGTTCCTTAATAAAATAACTAAAACTACCTGACCTATCATATATCTCTTCCTACCAATGTGTAGCTCAACATGTTATATATGGTGATCTCATCCATAACTATCCCACACTCTTCAGCACCACTGCCCCCTTGACTATCCTAGTTTGAGTATTATACTTTATTGATCACTGTATGTCCCAGTTTCCAGTTATCAAAGCGTTTGAGAATTTGAAGTGGCCAACGTGCATTGTTATTTTCCCCCCAAGGTTTTTGTTTAATTTAGAAACTACATAAGTTCATCAGTAGGTATTTTTTGAATATATATTCTTTCCAATGGACAATTAAAGCTGAAAAAGTAATGCTTATGATAACAAAATGTTGGGAAATTGAAATATACACATATAAGTGTCTATAAGAAAACCAATGTATGTATTTTCTATGTTATCAGTATATCTATGAACCTGTGTAAAACTGTGTAAGTCCCGGACATGAAAATACTAATATACTAAGCCCATAATAATAATGTTATTATTACGCTGTAAAGCTCCAGCATTTTCTATAGTGCTATTTACAAAAGTACAATAAAGAAAGTAAAAGATTTATAAGGCATTTAGATATACAACCGTACAAGAAGGACACAGAGTCAAGGTCTCTACTACGAAGAGCTTACAGTCTACAATAATACTGCATCCACTTAAATATTGCTCTTTTGCTTTTTCCCTGAATCGTTCCTTTTGGTTTACTTTACTTTTAAGCCTCTATAGTTCTCCATTTATTGTATGGAGATGTCTGAATCTTATTTTCGTCTTACCATAGTAGGTATACAGTCTTACATCTGTAAATTCTATACCTACAGATTGCATGGACATTTTCTCTAATTTAATTTTTTTACTATTTGAATGGATCTTGCTCAATATAAGCTTAAACCTGGCTTATTTGAATATATGTATGTTTAAGAAAATAAATGAATTGCGTGCATGACATTTTCACTGAATTTATAGACCCGTCATTTTGATATTTGGAGCGTGTCACATTCCTACAGTATTTCTAATGCATCATCATTCCTTCTGTGTGCTTGGAAAATATTCAAACACAAGCTTAAATAACATAAATAAAATAAAGGTCAAGAGAAATATGCAAAAACCACATTAAATAAACTATTGGTTTGCAGGAAATATGTATTATTTTTTCCCTTTTATTTGTTTCCTTTAGAAAATAAAAGAAACATTGCTCCAAAATTATTCTGGATTATTAAGGCATTATTGTATTTTGTATTTAAATGTATTATTCTATGTCAGAGTCTGTAATATAGTGCATTTTATGACATGCTGCTTTGTTGTGGTGTTCTTGTGCTTTATATCAGCAAATAAGTTAGCAGTTTATTGCCTTTTACAGGGGAAGTTGCATGTGAGCCCCCGAATAACAAACTAGACAAGTTCAATGGAACTCTCATCTGGAAAGACAGCAAGTATTCACTGAACAACAGCAAGATGCTCTTGAGAGGATGTGTTTTGAGAAACACTGAATGGTGTTTTGGAATTGTGATATTTGCAGGTAATCTATGCATTTACTTAATAATATAAAATATTATATACTAATGATATTACATTGTTCCACAAATAATGTAATATATCCTAGAATAACTCATGATGACTCTGATACAGTGCTTCCACAGTCCAAGATCTGTTAACAGTGAGTCTTACAGATTGCCACTTTTTTGTTTAGTCTTAGCAGCATGATCAAATATATTTGCTGTTTGCATGGCATTTATACCCATGATGCTCAAGCCTCACAAAACATTTAATTATATGCCATGATTAGAGTTCTGTCTTTCTCTGCCAAGTGTGTTTCTATTTACATTTAGAAAACAATAAGCAGGATTTCAGTGCAAAATCGTACACAAAAAGGTTGTTCAATTTCTATCACTTTATGAGAAGCTTCTAATAATTTCTAGTGTTCTTAATGCAAATATCCAATGTAAGTCAACTGTTAATAGATTCCACTAAAGAAACCAGAGAAACTAGTAATTTTACTTTGTTTTATTATAGGGAGGGATATATCCTGTAGTGCAAATTAAATGTAGCTATAGTGTTGCAAAAGGCGCTTCACTTGATTTAGACCAAATCTTGACAGGGCATTGAACTCAAATGATTGAACAGCATATGGAAAAGTTGTGTTTTTGTAATCACAATTGATTGGATGGCGTTACAGGAATTTTTGTTAGGTATTGCACAGTTATAAGACTGCAGGCTGTGCAGTCTATTGACAGTTTCATACACTATTTACACTGATACACACCTTCAGAATATCACACTACCTGCAAAGCATTGCAGCACATCACTTCTCCCCAGCAGGGCTGACACAGGACTAATGCAATTTGTCTGTTTCATCATGATGCTGAGACACTGTGATAACTCTGATTGCATGTCATTGCAGCTGCTTGTCTTTCCAAGGCCCTGACTGAACACCATTTTATTGCTTGGCTGTATGGAAAAGCCTTCATGGTCATTTATTCAATTGCTTGTGTGTGGCCTTTGATGGCTGTAAAGCAACAATTATACATGGCTAAAAGTCAAAACTTGATCAGCTTAACAAAAAAAAACAATGTATGTGTGTATGTATATGTATATATATATATATATATATATATATATATATATATATACCGGCACCCTACTAACCAGGACTTTCAAGCAACAGTCCCCGTGGATGCCAGATTACAGGGGTTTTACTGTGTGTGTGTGTGTATAGGATAGGATATAAAAAAAATGTTTATGCTTGTACGCGGTCAGGAATTTTGGGCTTGCAGAATTTGTGATGATGTTATCCCTTTTTAGGACCACTGTAATTTTGGGAACAAAAAATTATGTAACAAATGAATAACCTTAGCAGCTATGCTTTTAAAAAGTAAAGATATCACACTATCACCAAAGGTCTGCCTAATTAGAACTATGGTTTTCCCAGTGTGTTCATTATATCAATTTTACATTTTCTAGTTTTATACAGCATGACTTTGCATCTTGCATATACAAGTATAACAACTTACAATGCTATACTTTTATTTTTGTTTTTAAAGTCTGGTTCAGTCATCAGGGCCTTATATTTTGAAAACTGTAAAACAGTGATGGGCAACAGAGGACCCCGGGGCAGTATGCTGACCTCAGAGGATTCCCATGTGCCCACCACCCTGTTCCCTATGATAGCTCTACGAGATTTCTGAAGACAACATATAAAAGACACATTCTCTTCTTTAGGGGTGGCAGGTACTTCAAAAAAGCTTGGCTATATTTTGAAGCGGACTGGGCTCCTGGTTGGGCTGCTGACTCAGGTCTGGTTTTTGCTCTTTTTTTGCCAAATAGATTATTGTGAGCCAGATAATGATAGTAAAGTATCTTTTGAGGTATCAGTCTTTCTTTAAATAACCATGAGCCTTTGATGAAATTGTTTTTTTTTAATAAGCTAACCAGCTATGAATAAATGGATGCATTTTTATTTTCACAGGTCCTGATACCAAACTAATGCAGAACAGTGGTAAAACGAAATTTAAAAGAACTAGCATTGACCGGCTAATGAATACTTTAGTATTGTGGGTAAGTTGCTCTATAGAGACCAAAAGAAAGGCTTAATATATTTTCATTTACATAGCATGCATGTTTATTATAGAGCACATTACTATATCCGTGTAAAGCAATTTTTGTAGAAAAACTGAATGGTCAACTTTGAATCGAGGAATAGAAGAATGCGCCTACTATACTTACATTTTTCATTTACTAAGAAAATGTTGTATAGAATAGAAATGTTAATGCTCACTCTTAACAGGCTTCTCCACAAGGCTCATCCAGCAAGCAAACCTCTGGACTGGGCAGTTTAGTTCTACATGCATATACAAAACTAAGTGACAAAAATATTATATTACATATTCCTTTTTTAGATTGTCTTCAGTTATTATTGTATAAACACTGCATATAGCTATATATATTATATAAATATTAATTATATACTGAAATATAATTCTGATGTATAACTATTATTGTCACTAATAATAAAAAAAAAAGAAAAACATTGACTTTTTTAATTGACTTACTAATTACATGATAACATTCTAGATCTTGCTCTTTGTGTTTCAGATCTTTGGTTTCTTGGTGTGTATGGGGATTATTCTGGCTATAGGAAACTCAATTTGGGAGCACCAAATTGGAAGCCTTTTTAGAATATATCTGTACTGGGATGAAGTGGTGAATAGCTCTGTGTTCTCTGGATTTCTTACATTTTGGTCATACATCATCATACTCAATACAGTTGTGCCCATTTCCTTATATGTAAGGTAAGTTTGTCAAGTATACCCACTAATGCAGTACGGGCATGCTATTTTCTTATTTTGTGTTTTGACATAATACTCTTGCTTTAAACATACTGTAAAATAGGGGTGGGTAAAATATTCTGAAATCAATAATGTTATAGCAGATAATCACAAATTTCTGAAGCCATTGTGAGAATTTCCAGACAGATAAAAGGCATTTCATTGTTAATGGGGAAGCTCTGCCTAAATGTATTTTCTTTAAGAGAAAGAGTCCACTTAACGTTCAACCATCTATTTAAAAGCAATAAACGTTACATTCATTACCACAAGAAGTCAGTGTTAGAGGAAGTAGGCGAAGAGAACAGAAAAAAATATCAAAAGGATACAGGTTTCAATCTTTACTGTCGTATAATTGACTTTTGTCTTTTAAGCCAATCAGATTACTACTCAGAACCTAATGTATGCTCTACAGGTAACACCTAAAAATATTACATGACATCCCTATCTGCACATGTTCTTTAAGTGTTCTCCTCTGTATGTTTTGGCAGGACTTCTCCTTTAACAAATATTTAGGAGCCATAAGTAACATTTTACAAGCCATTGTGGGCAAGCTCTCAGGAGTTTGTCCATCACCTTCTGTAGAATGTACTTTTTTGGTAGAAATTCTCATTGAATTATATCAACAATTTTGTTTCCTTCTTGCTTCATTCAACAGCTGAGAGGTAAGCAGAGGTGGACAGCATTGTCACTCCTGCACCTGACCACCCAGGCTTGGCATACCTCATGTTTAATAGACACTAGCATTGTTCCTCTGTCCTTCTGCAGTGCACCCATCCTTTTCTTAGTTTCTCAGTTCCCCAACTGTCTATACATTTTTCCCTAAAATACCCTTTTGTAGCACAAGTCATTTAATTGTAAAAATTTGTTTTTGTAACGCAATTATTTAAATACTGATAATTCCTGATCATAGAGTCGACATATTCCTCTGTATCCTCTTTTAACATTTTAGGAGAGATGTTCTTTGGTATGAAAAAGCGCAAACTTTTAGGACAAAGATATTAGAAATGAAATAAAAATGTTGAAGAAAATTTAAAGTAAATAAATAAAATAAAAGCCTGGACATTTTAAATGGGACTCTGAAGTTACACATTTGCAGTCCTGCATTTATATGGCCACTATAGTCCCAAATGTAAAATATCCTCTTTTGTAAAACTACACTTAAAGTAGGCAACATAAATGTATAATATAGCCTTTAATGTATACCTTCTATACAAAATAATATGGAATATACCATTTTAGTTTCTGGTGATCTACTTGCTGAGATGTGAGCAAACTTCAGATGGAGTGAAGAAGTTCTATCTGCACAATGGAAATGTAGCAGCTACAGCTGTCAGTGCACTCATTAGCTATAATGCAAAATTCATTCGTTTACAAAGACAGTCCCTGTTGAGTTATTCAAAAGTCTGTATCAATGAAAATTTTACTACAGTGGTCCTTTAAAATTGCAGAGTACCATGAGATCATAGGGAAAAGCTGTGAATATGAGGTTGTGTTCTGTTCTATCAGTTATGTTGTATCCTTTTTTATCATATATTGTATTCATCACATATATAGTTGTGAGCATGCGGGCTGCTGCTAACGCTGTGGGCTCGCGTAGCGAGCCTGCGGCCCTCTCAAAGCCAGGGCCGCAGGCTCGCGTAGCGAGCCTGCGGCCCTCTCAAAGCCAGGGCCGCAGTTGCTGGCATGGAGCACCAAAGGCGCTCCTTGCCAGCAACTGCGGACCTTGCAAAATTTACAGAGTTACAAAACAAAAATACGAGACGCGTTACGACCCGATATGACCTCGCAAAAAACCCACGCACATGAAAACATGAAAAACACAATAAATACACACAACAAATACATAAAAAGCTTACCTACCTCAAGGGGGGGCACCCAGGACCTCGAAAACTGAAGTTACACCTCAATTTATCTCCAAATAAAAGAGTTTAGACACCCGAAAATCCCCTAACTGAAAGAAAAAATGGCCGCCGAACAAAAATGAAAACGAGGCTAAAGGACCCTAAACACGCAAAACACCACCAAACACCTACGGATTTTTCGAAAAAGACGTACGAGACCCGAAAACAAGGGCGCAACTTGAAAACATTAGAAACACAATAAATACACACAACAAATACATAAAAAGCTTACACACAGCAAGGGGGGCACCCAGGACCTCTGCAAGTGAAGTTATACCTCGATTTTAAGTCCAAATTTCAGAGATTAGACACCTAAGCAAGAGAAAAAATGGCCGCCGAACAAAACAAAAACGAGGCTAAAGAACCCTAAACACGCAAAACACCACCAAACACCTACGGATTTTCCGAAAAAGTCGGACGACATCTGAAAACAAGGACGCTAAATCAGCCACAGCCGCTTACCACACATTAGGAGCCATTTTAGAACAATAACTTATACAATCCGGAAGTACACAGCTACGCTAACGGATTTGCCTCGCGCACGCACACTATTACACTGCACACATTCATGACGCTTACACAGCAGCTCCACAGCACTAATGCTGCAGCAACATCAAAACAGATTGCCAGCTCTTCAACACAATGCTGCATATATTACTTCACAATGGGTAAAGTATATTAATTTCTTATTTTATTAATTATTCATTGCCATACCAAAAAAAAAACACCAGCGCTGCTCATAGCACACAAACAACCAAGAGCCTTGCAATGAGCGCCGAAGGCGCTCATTGCGAGCCACACGGTGAGCGCCAAAGGCGCGAGGCTCACAATGAGCGCCGAAGGATCTTAAAACACCAACAAAATTAATTTAGCATGCAAACAACATTACCTGCCTTACAATCTTATTGCTGTCATTTTTTGACGGGCAAGTCGCTAGTTTTATTATAATATACATTAAAATAACAGTTACAATAACAATATCATAACAATTACTTCTAACATTGTATAGAGAGAATAAAATATTTGTAAACTATTTTATTATTTGTTAGAGCACATTCTTATAAATGTCGAAACTGAAATCTAAATCATAGTAAATTATGTGTGTTAATATATTCAGACAGAATTGTATATACTGCATAATATATTTGCTTAAAAAGTAATAAAGATACATATGTTGTATCCTATATTAGAGGACCACTGTAGTCTTCTTTTTAAAAACGGAACTTAATAAAGGACAAAATGTTTCGAAAGTAAAAGAAGTAAAGCATTTTAAAAAAAAGTTTATTTTTAATTTTTTTTATTTTGTATTTCCTTTCTGAACCTCCTCATTCATCATTTGTTTTTTTTGTTTTCAAAACGATGCGTCTGTGAACTGATAAGACTTCAATTGAAGCAATTAAAGTTTTCTCCGCATTCAAAGTCTCCTCCCACTTGTTGAAGCAGAGAGGAATAACCTAAAATGTTTCCCCTGCTGCATAAATTATTTAATAGGTAAAAATGTAAAGGCCATGTTTTTATTGCTTTCTAAAAAAAAATTATTTTCAAAATGTTGCCCATTTAAGTGTACTTATTCAAAACTGTAAATTTAGGACTAAAGTCAAATGCTATGTTGTAAGAATGAAGTTACATAAAAGAAAGGAAGATTTTTTTTAACTTAAGATACATTTATTAAACAGACACTAATGTGCACTATTTACCACCTGCTCTGGAAGTGGGCCCTATGGCATGATATTAACCACCCCAAATGTGACTTGCCTTGGAGAAGCCGGACAATTGTCTGTGTGTGTTGTTTTTGAGCAGCCTATACTTACAAGTTAGGCTGGGACTGTTTTATAAACTTTAATTGCAGTTTCCCGACAAGTTCCTCATTTCCAAGCATGCACATCATTCGTAGCATCTTATAAACACAGACTTCTTTTGTGTATAAAATGTATTTTTTACTATGCCAAGAGAAATGCTTTAATGTCACATAATAAGATTTCAAACTAAAGTTATACTAAACAGAAAATGTACGTTTTATTATGCTGTAGTGTTTTAAACATGTGTATAGTCATGTGCTCCAAGATCTATGTTAATATTTTATATAAGATAAATGGCATAGATTGGTTTGCATCATGCACATCTTCGTTTCACAGCTTGTGAAAAGGGTCTTGGGCTGGGGATATTTTTTTTCCTGGTCTAGTATGGGATTCCCTCACACGCTATACAACAAAAACATACTTCATTTCTTTTTATCACATTCCAGCTTTGTTTTAACCAACTTTTATAGTTAATTGGCTGTATTATTTTACACTAGCAGTATCTGAAGTACACTTTAAACACTTGGCGCAGTGATGTTGATACTAATGAGCAAAATGAATTGTTGGGAAAATGCTAAAAATGGTCTTATAAGAAAAATACATATAATTTATCTGTGTGGTTTATGTGACTGTGTCTGTTTTATGTGTGTCTTTGTGTGTCTGCTTGCAAATAGAGAGAAAAAGACAATAACTGGCATCTTGATAAGTTGGAGAGCTGTTGTTCCAGAAAATGTATTATATTAATATTTAAAATAGTTCAATAGATATGCATAGTTAATTAGTTGTATTTGGTTCCTGAAGTTGTAAGTTGAGGCAAAGGTGCATTGATCTACATTTGAGAACAAATTAATAAACAAGTTAATAGTTAATGCCTGTTATTTGTTATAATAGTACTATTTTTAACTTCTTTGAGCACTGAAGGCTAAAGAAAAACATTTTTTACTTGTCTCTCATAATGCAACATGTTTGCAGTTTAATACATTTCATATTCTTCTAGCAGTAAAAAAAGAAAGTTGATAAGTTTCTTCCTATTATTTCTAATGTGGTTGCACAAGAAATCTTTATTTACTATTTTCCAAGTGGGGATGATACGAGCATGCTGAAAGGAATGGAACGCTGCTGCAGATTAATACAAAAACTATATCACTTGATATCTTGGGTTACATTAAAAATTGAGTTACACCAGTAATATAGGTTAAAAACTAGATTCTCAACAGAAATATTTTTTTATTATGTGAATATTTAATATTGATTAATCTAACTGCTTGACAACTTGAGTTAATCAGTTGTATACACTGATCAATGAATGAATACAATACTGTAACTATTAGGGGCATACAGATGGTTTGCAAAGCACCCAAATCTTTAACAGCAAAGAACAGCTTTTTTGATGCATTATCAGTTATGGAAGTAATTTTGACAGAAGTCCTACAGAGGACAGTCGAATGTGGGCATGTGGATGAAAGAGTTAACCACAAATCGTCAATAAGTAATTTAAAGCAGCCACCAGCAAGGCAAGTTATGGTGTAACAGCCTATGGATACCTTGATTATCTACAACTATAACAATTATGCAAAACACCTGTATAAGTAATTAATAGAAAACCCAGAAGACTCACAGTCTATTGCAGAATGTTATCAGTCCAAGTTTAAATATACATCTATTAGACCTGTTATGAAGTTTCCACAGCAATAAAAGCAGTTTCTGATTTTTATAATGCTGAGCCTGCGTTCATATTTTTAAATGCTGCATCTGAGTAAGGGCATTTTAGAGACATCAAGTATCTTGGTTAAGGGATCAAAATAACCTGGTCGATTTGCTGAGTAGGTTTGGCCATAGCAGCCTTATCAAGCCCTACTGAAGAAAAAGCAGATTGCCACAACTGGTGTCAGAAGTGGGATCATGACACAGGGTAATGGCCATCCTCAAAATCCCAATCATCCTCGGCGGATCATATTAGAACTTGTATAAACGTATAGGAAACTAACAAAAAATACATCTGTGTGAGCAGAGATTATGCACAGCTCTAGATCTCATTGGCAGACCGTTATAACTCTTTCAATTATATTGCTGCACATTGCCGCAGAAATTTATACATTCAAAGTTCATTCTGCTTCAAGAGCTTAATTTTCAAAAATGAAATCCACTGTTCAACATTAATTAAATGCCTTCTTTCATGTGCAACAAAGAAATGGCCTTTTAACTCCATATATACTATAAAACATATATTTACATTAACATGAGATTCTTGAGAGGACAGACATAACTTAGGGAATTAATATATTTGTTATGCATATGTACAGCCTATAAATTGACAAAATAACTATAAATGGCTGTACAATATCTACTACAACTAAATAATATTAAAAAAAGACAAGAATAACAACACAGAAAGCCTATACTGAAAATTAATTTTGGTGATGGTTTCTGCAAGCAGCTCCCTTGTACTCTTTAATGGTTCCAGGTAATGACACACAACTCATACTTCGTATAATTTTTAAGAGACTTTTAGGCATAGCCTCCCATTTACTACCTCTAGCAGTATAGAGTTTGCTGCATGGGTGTAGTAGCCAAAATAATTATGTGTAGAATACCGTTTGTGGCAAAGACCACACAACAACTTCTCCACATGTATACACACATTAAAATTATTGGGGGATATGTTCCTCCAGTTCCTAAACCCATGGCTAGCCATAATTCACACAAGACGAGAGCTGGGATGTCTTTGGGTACTGTGTAACCAGAGATAATAACCAGAATTGGAATGTGTAACCTCTTAACTATCCATTTAACTACTCTGCATGTGACTTTAACCTCTTCTCTATTTGTTTGTTACAGTAATTTACTGCTCGGAGTGTTAGGATTTTCAGTACCAACTTGATTTTTTATAGCATAGTCAAAGGAGGTCAAAAAATGTCTAAAACAGATTTTATTTTAGGAACAGATAAATTATTTATTAGCCAGGGAGGGGTACATTTTACTTTTTAAATATACCTCAGCACCAGAAGTATAAAATGAGTAAGATGAAGTGAAAATACCAATGATGCAATAAAACATACAGCGAAGTACCACTGGACTAATAAATGTTACGTCATACAAATACTGCAACAGTGCAAAATTCATTTATGCAGCAATGTGTACACAGACACGTTCACACAGATATATATATAAAAAAATACTATGTAAATAATTTCTGTCTGTCTGTCTTTTGTGGAATTTTGGATTTATTTCACAGACCACAAATGGCATCAGCAGACCATTCAGCCATTTATTGCTAATTTGGAGTTACAGTAAGACTCTTAAATGGCTTCTTTGCTGGAACATGTTTTATGTTTTTACTGCTCTGAGGAAACTTTAGAAACTCCTCACATTTGTATTTCTTCCTAAATCTGGTAAGTATCAAATTAAAGCATAGATTTGAAGCAATTTACATTTTGGTTGTTTCTGAATGTTAAATACAGAGGTGCAAGGCATTTGATTTTATAATTAATTTGATATTCGGGTATAATAAAAAAAAATACTTCTAGGAATTATCAAATTCAGTTTAACTTCTTTGGAAGTTATTTTAATGAGTGATCTGAACCATTGGTGTTTTGGGAAATATTGTATCATATCTCACAATGAGCACATTACTTTGGATATTTGCATCTGATATAGTTTTATTACTACATTAAAGTATTGATTATTTACTTGCCTGAAAATTCAAGAGTGGGTTAAAGAAGCAAGTTTCATTTCATAGTAAAATTACCAGTGTTGGAAACATGTATTATGCCTCCATTGTGCTTATTTTACATTAGTTTTTCATGTACTTGTCTGCACCTTAAGCTATATATATTACTGTCCTTACTGTTCATGGATTTGACCTTCCTTTATGTCTCAATAAATGGGTTCGGTGTGTTTTTTACCACAACTACAACAATCTCATGCACAATAAAAGGTGTTTTTAACACTTTTCGTTTTATCCTCTGGAAGCAGTATTGACATCTGTTTTATATCAAAGTACTATGAAGAGCATCAGTGCTTTTAGCATTGTAGTGGTGCAAGCAAAATGCTTCAAATGTAAGTTTTTAATTTTTATTTTTAAACAGCTTTAACATTTATCAAGGCATTTCCTGGTATTTAAAGTGGTAGTCTGTTTATACTGTTTTGGAACCTGTTTTTATTTTTAAACAGGATAACAATTTTGGGATTGCACAAATATAACCGTGGTTGTCATGTTTTCATTTTTATATATTTTTATTTTTATTATTAAAAAAAAAAACTTTTTCAAAATCAGACAAACACTGCAAATAAAATCAAAATTCACTAATCTTCACATGTGCTGGAAAGTAGTACATTGAGGCTGCGGGGCCAATTCTTGTTGTATTCAAAAAAGCAGTTGGAGCCCGTGCAAAGCTTGGTGAATTTTGCTTACCTGTCATTTTGATGGCTTTATGTAAAGTTCATTAAATAAAGCATACAGAGTCATGTTTTCTTGTCATATTTTGTGAAGAAACTCCAGTTTCAAGAGATGCCTGATCTAAAAAAAAAAGCTAATATATAAAACTATAAAGTCTCACTTCTTCCAGAAGTCAGTTGACATTAAACATCTCTCTACCAGTAGAGTTAGGCAGGGCTTCATAAGATTAACTTTCACTGTGCCTTTTTAAACTATGAAATACAATATTTCAGTCATACCCCCAAGCCGTATAAGGTCCAGATCTCTCAATGCCTTAAATGAAGTATTGTGTCTGCAGTGGACCCATCCAAGGGTGAGCATTATCTAAATTGGCATACCATAACTGCAGTATGATAGCGGGTGATAATTAGAAAGCATGAGCTTGATTCAATTGAGCTTCCGCATGTTACTGGAGCTCGTAACTGAGGCCTCAAGTTATTTTGCTATTCAATTGGCAGATTTTTGCGAGTTCCAAACGGGTTACGAGTTATGGCCTTGAAATTTTTGCAATGGTTAAAGTCATAACTTACAGCTTGCCGAAGCCTTTGATCTTTCACTTTTGCAAGAGTTACTATGGCTAAAATTGCAAATCTCTATTTGATTGCTCTAATTCCCCAAGCCGGCAAATGTATTCATACCCGAAAACGACAAAAGAAGGAGAAAATCCTACGAGTGCTAGAGAGGACCCGCAGAGGGTTAAACACCTATACTGCACTGCAAATAAAAGGGAAAGCGATGACAGACATAGAATTAGTTGCACAACAGTCTCAAGCCTGCAAATCCTCAATTCAAAATTATTATTTTTATGTGTCATTTCTGGATTATATCTATTTTGGGAATTAATGAGTTAATACATATCAGACCACCCATTTGGACTAGAACAGTGTTGGCAATCATTTTCATAATTCTATACTTTGCCGTTTTGCGCGTCTGATCGCATATGGGACCCCAGAACCTAATCAATTGACATGTAACCTTCATGTCTTACTGCCGTAATAATGACAGTCTCATTTTCTATTGGCTGATTCTAAATGGAAGGTTAGGGGCTTGCTTAATTGATCATGTTCCCGCCCTTAAGTGCTCCAGAATCTGAGACTAACGGGAGCCCACAACACACCTGCAGACATACGGCCTACAACAATTGAGATGCAGGGTTGCAATTGAATCCGATCCTATGTTTGTGCATAGCTAGAGGCTCAGGTTACAATACTTCTTTTTACTAATATTTGAGTTCAGAGAATGGTTTTCAATTTGTCACTTCCACCGGGGCGGATCCTCTCCAGCCACAATACTTTTATTCAGGAGGTGCTTAGTGTATACTGCCTGGGGGATCAGTAAAAATAGTAAGTAATTGTTTTAATGTACAGTAAGAGTTTAATAAAGTGTTTTTCTTATCAAGCCTTACCTGTTTAGTAATCTTATAAATGGATCTCTAAAGTATCAAGTTGTCCTTTTTATACCCGTTCCTTTTTTCACCGCTATTCTCTAACTACTGACCAAATCAGATTCAACAAAGTCTGAGGCGCTCAAACTGAGAATGAACATCACCTAAGTAGGTTTGTCCTATAGGACTGGTTACCTACTCGGAGAGCAGTCTCTCTTAGCTCACATGTGCCCTTCACATAGAGAAATATCCTGTAGTATATCAGTCTGGTCTCACTCAACCCTGAACAGGAGACACTGGAAACCCCAAACATACTTTTCGGCCTCTCTTGGGCCTTGTCAGATTCCCTATTTACTTCCAACTTCTAGCAATGGTGATGAGAATGTTCTATACAGCTTTTTACATAATATATAATGGCTACATTCACTAAATATCAATAGTACAATGGTTTTATTTGCACTACATTTCTTTGTAATAAATACTACTGAAAGCTGCAAGACATTTGAATATACCTCACCAGCACTTTGACAGGTAGCAAAAGTCTATGATTTAGAACAAATTAGACCAAGCCTAATCTTGTAACCAGTAATTGTCAGTTTAGTGAACCCATTGCAGATAGTTTACATTATGCCATAAAAGCATTAAAGGCAAACAATCGATTTTTCATTTTAGAACAGCCAATACATTTTATGTTAAGCTGGAAAATAATGAAATCTCCCTGGCAAACATGGGGAAATTAAATTATGGAAATCACAATCTCCTAAAAAAAAAAAGAACAATATATATATGGGATATAAGCTAAGTAATATGGGGCTTAAGTTAAATAAACTAGAATATCACCATTTTTACTTTTTGAATTAAAAGGCCATTGTTGTTTGCAGGTATTTCTGTTTTCAAAGTGGATATGTGTTGAACAGTACATGAAGCTCTAGGTTGCCAACACCTGCACTAGTACATGTATTAAAGGGAAAATAAAATGGTGATGGTAAAGAAAAGAAAATGTCTTTTTAAATATTTTTTGCTACTTTTTTTTATTGAGACTTTGCTCATCTAGTGGTAATTGTTTTTCAGTATGCTTGTTTGTTTCATACTCCTCCTTTTGCAATGAGGGTTTATGCACTATATTCAAAGCAGAACAGCCTCCTCTCCTCTTCTCCACAAACCAACAATGCAGCAGTTTCTGTCCGGCTGTGGGGAGGGAGAATACAGGAACATGAAAATGAAATACTCCTAGAGGCTAGCAAGTGAACAATAAAGAGTAAGTACATAAATGTAAAACTTCTTTTTTTGGATGGAAGGGCAAATGCGCCTTTAACTTTTTTCTAACATTTTGAAAACCACTTCTATTGCAGTGTCCCTTTTAATAGAAAAAGTGTTACATCTAATATGGTACTTAATTTATAAATTATTCTGCATAATCCCATTAACACATGATGCATTTAATTTCAAAAATATATTATTACTATTGCTGAAACCATTACTTTTACTTAGATGATATGGAGCTAGATTATTTTGCAGTGGTAAAGGGTATTATCAGTCTCTACCAATTTCCCAAAATATTTTCAATGCAACAAGCTAGCATATAGTTTTTAGTTTTATAGAAACACCCAAAGTATATTTTATTCCAACTTATAGGGATGCTATTATCACCATATAGGCTCTATACCATCAGTTATTGGGTGGAAAAGCATATGTGTAAGGGGCTTTACTTTTTAAAATGTCTGCTAAATAAACTGAAATAACTGAAAACTCATTATTTCATACATTGCCATAACTTTCCAAACATTTCCAACATTTTCCAAGATTGTCCAGAGGCCAGATAATTACAGCTGGCCTATAATGATTAAGAGTCAATACCTTTTTAATATAAATACATTCCAAAAGCTAAACACCTCCCTCTACTAGTCCGTTATCCATACACGTCCATACACATTCTAAATCATTATATCTCCTATTGCTTTAATCCATCTGAAATAGCATCACCATTTCTGCTCAAACATTCTCTTTTCTCCCAATGTTCCCCTAACATAGCATGTGGTGATATAGCAATTTCTTGAATTCTGTCAATGATACAACATTGGCCTTCTTCAATATCATTTTATTTTCCTAGCAAACAAGCCAGCACCACAAAAAGCTCTTAAAATTCAAACTCTGCCATTTACTAACAGGGCTAAATTCTCCTTAATTTTAATTTGGAATCCTATAACATTCCAAAGCCATTTTTTTTTTTTTTTTTTTATTTCAAACATTTCTATTTTTTTAGTACTTCCAAAAGGTGTGTATTAAGTCAGGGATATACATACAACACATAACACATTTGCCTTGCTCTATTTTACCCAGTCTATAAAGAATTTTAGGAGTACAATATGCCGGATGTAAAAATGTAAATTTGAATTTCCATCAAATCTGCCAACACCCTTGAGCTCTGGATAAGCTAGACAAGATAGCTCAATTGCTAATAGAAGAAAAAAAAGTCTCTGCCATTTCACACAACATTCCTGTTCCACTTTTTGACTATTTAATGCCTGTATAATTCTGTATATATAACCTAATGCCCTTCCATCCTTTTGATAATTCTTTATTATCTGGACATTAGCAGCCTTATTAAATTGCAATTCGTCTAATTCTAAAGGGCTCTATATAAGCACATAGCATATTTTTTTACAGAAGTTTTTAGTTTGTGAAGACCTTTTTTTTGGATAGAAGTTTCCTGACTCAAAACTTCTGTAAAAAAAATATGCTCTGTGCTTATATAGAGCCCTTTCGATTTTGCCGAATTGCAATTTAATAAGGCTGTAGGTGTCTCTTCCCACAAAAATGTATGCATTTGAATTTGCTTTCTAATATACCTCTTGCAACTCTGCAGCTCTTCAACACTATTAATGCCTTTCTTTTGCCACTCCCTAGACACTAGATTTCCACTCCCAGCCATAAATATTACGTTTTACCACAGAGGCATCTGATATGAAATTATTTGAACGTCCAATAATGATTTATTAATCTTTCTCCAGATGTTTAATGTGTAACATACAGTGGATATAAACAGTCTACACACCCCTGTTAAAATGTCAGGTTTCTGTGCTGTAAAAAAATGAGACAAAGATAAATCATTTCAGAACTTTTTCCACCTTTAATGTGACCTATAAACTGTGCAACTCAATTGAAAAACAAACTGAAAACTTTTAGGTAGAGGGAAGAAAACATATATAAATAAAATAATATGGTTGCATAAGTATGCACACCCTTAAACTAATACTTTGTTAAAGCACCTTTTGATTTTAATACAGCACTTAGTCTTTTTGGGTACGAGTCTATCAGCATGGCACATTTTGACTTGGCAAGATTTGCCCACTCTTCTTTGCAAAAACACTCCAAATCTGTCAGATTGCGAGGGCATCTCCTGTGCACAGCCCTCTTCAGATCACCCCACAGATTTTCAATCGGATTCAGGTCGGGGCTCTGGCTGGGCCATTCCAAAACTTTAACCTTTTTGTGGTGAAGCCATTCCTTTGTTGATTTGGATGTATGCTTTGGGTCGTTGTCATGCTGAAAGATGAAGTTCCTCTTCGTGTTCAGCTTTCTAGCAGAAGCCTGAAGGTTTTGTTCCAATATTGACTGGTATTTGGAACTGTTCATAATTCCCTCTATCTTAACTAAGGCCCCAGTTCCAGCTGAAGAAAAACAGCCCCAAAGCAGGATGCTGCCACCACCATGCTTCACTGTGGGTATGGTGTTCTTTTAGTGATGTGCAGTGTTGTTGTTGCGCCAAACATATCTTTTGGCCAAAAAGTTCAACCATAACACCTTTGGTTTCATCAGACCATAACACCTTTTCCCACATGCTTTTGGGAGACTTCAGATGTGTTTTTGCAAAATGTTGCCTGGCTTGGATGTTTTTCTTCGTAAGAAAAGGCTTTCTTCTTGCCACTCTATCCCATAGCCCAGACATATGAAGAATACGGGAGATTGTTGTCACATGTACCACACAGCCAGTACTTGCCATATATTCCTGCAGCTCCTTTAATGTTGCTGTAGGCCTCTTGGTAGCCTCCCAGACCAGTTTTCTTCTCGTCTTTTCATCAATTTTGGAGGGAGCTCCAGTTCTTGGTAATGTCACTATTGTGCCATATTTTCTCCACTTTTTCCATGGTATATCTAATGCCTTGGAAATTCTTTTGTACCCTTCACCTGACTGATAACTTTTAACAATGAGATTCCTCTGATGCTTTGGAAGCTCTCTGTGGACCATGGCTTTTGCTGTGGGATGCAACTAAGAAAATTTCAGGAAAGACCAACTAGAGCAGCTGAACTTTATTTTGAGTTAATCAGAGGCACTTGATGGCAGGTGTATGCTGACTCCTATTTAACACGATTTGGAATGTGATTGCTTAATTCTGCTACATCCCCAGTTATAAGAGGGTGTTCAGACTTATGCAACCACATTATTTTTATTTTTATTCCCTCCACTTAAAAGATTTAAGTTTGTTTTTCAATTGAGTTGTACAGTTTATAGGTCAAATTAAAGGTGGAAAAAGTTCTGAAATTATTTATCCTTGTCTATTTTTTTTACAGCACAGAAAACTGACATTTTAACAGGGGTGTGTAGACTTTGTATATCCACTGTATGTCATCCTTGAGCTTTACTGAAGTCTTTGCATTCATATTGTGTAGAAGATATCTCAACCTATCTCCACCTCCTCTACCACTCTAAATAAACCAAGAAGTATATATTTCCCTACACAGAATCCAGTTTATCAAATATCTGCATTGAATTGCCCCATTAGCACATTCAATATTGGGGAAGTTCATTCTCATTCTACTTTTTTCTCTGCCATAATTTTTTTGCATACTAATAGATGCTTTTCTTTTTCAAATAAATATTCTTAATATTACATTAAATATTCTTTAACAATAAGTGTGATATTTGAAGCAGCACTACGGAATATGTTGGCGTGTTACAAATAAACAATAATAATAATAATAGTTAAAGGTATATCTAAGTTTTCCTTTGTCTAATCTAACCCATTCACATTACATTGAGTGATTCTATATACATACTGACTTATTTTATTTAAAAATTAAAATTTGGTTTCCATGCCCAGAGCTGTTTACATAGGCAAAGTGTACCTACCAATAGAAACTCTGCATTTGGGTATGGATTTTAAAAATGTAACAGTCAAGCCGCAGCAGCTCAATGCAGAGAAATACACTGCAGTATCTGACTCTGATGATTGATTATTTGGTTCACAAACTGGCTTTACAGATTGATAGAAAATTTTATGCTAATTTTAGCAGGAATTTCCAGCTTTTTAGGACTGTTAGGAACACTGCTTTATATAAAATTAAAGAAAGACAGATGAAATGCGTGTAGTTACATGAAATATATCTCAGAATAAAAGCAAAACCATGTGAAACCATTTGAACAAGATACGGGCCGATGCTATATGTTTACAGGTGATACATCTAAATTGCAAAGCATATCAGAAACTTTTAAGAAAATGGGTCCAGGATGTACTCTCCCTATGAGAAAAAAAAAGTGGAGTAGCCAGGTAAAAGTACAGAGTTTACTTGGCCAGACTTTGATCCGGAAGATCGATTTGTAATTGCGCTCTTGAATGTGGGACATTTTAATGCGGTAGAAGTTTTTCTAAATTTTTTATATATTAAAACTCCCCTACTTTGATTCAAATATATTTTCTAGTTTATTTTATAAAAAACAATTGACTTGTATAAAAAAAAAAGGCAGAGCCATAATCACTTTTATAAAATGCAGTGTCAGTCCATTTTGTTCAATATTGCAACATGTTTCAATAAGCAACATGTTCATTCCAACAACTATCAAACACACATTTATTCTATATATATGAAACTACTTATTTACATGCAAATTTTTCGGTTTATGGTACAATTTAAAAAATAATATTAAGTACTATTATATATATCAACAAGGCCAGAAAATGTCAAAACAGTATCAATCTGAGTAAAATTGTAAACTAATTCAAGGGTCTTTTCATAAAAGAACAGAGATTAGGATCCATTTAGCTAATGGATAGAAAAAAGACAGTATATAGAAAAGTTGGTTGCTTATTAATGATGATGTATATTTTTTATTTTCTTTAAATGTTTGTTTTTACGCCTATTGTGTTCCAGGGGGCATGATCATATGATCTGACAAGACCGTAAATTACTTCTTAGACACAGCCAATAGTAAATTAGACCATCATCATGACATCAGTAAAACATGGAATTTAGACGTAAGCTGCAATCGGAGGATACAAATTAACGAGAGCCAATAAGTAATATTTGCACATCGGACTCGCAATCAAGTAATCGAGCACTGTATAAAATGCATTCGATCATCTGTTTTAGTCCATGTGGGTTTCATGATATGTATTACTCGGAAATAACAGTAAAAAATAATATTTTTCGATTGCATATTTCTGGGTTGGAGACTGTTGTGCAGTTAATTCTAATGTGTTTCCATGTCTTCCCATGCTTTTAAAGTGCAGTATTGTGTGTTTAATTGCTTTAACAGCTATAGGTGTTTGAAAAAGCCCTTGTGAGTTTAATTTAGTCCTTGTAATATTTCTATTGGAAAAGTGATACTTTTTTCAATTGTGATTTAGTCTTTATTTGCGAGCTAATGCTACGGGTCTAATAGAATATCTATTTTATGTAATTTTAATTATTTAGATATTGTGAGAGTGATCTTAAGTAAAAACTAAATAAACAAAACCCTTCTTTATAAACGCTATAATCAGTAGTTGTAAAGACTAACTCGAAAATGGTTGCTGAGGGTGTGAGAAGGAGATACAGTCCCAGTGGAGCCCTCTCAGCTCCCATCGCGCGTTTCTCCACTGCTAGAGAGTGTATATATATGTATGTATGTGTATATATATGTATGTATGTGTATATATATATATATATGTATGTATATGTATATATATGTATATATGTGTAAGTGTGTGTGTAATGAAGGTATTCACATTATTTTGTTAGTGCCAAACTCAGGAGATTATTAATAGTCCTCAATATTAAGGAGCCTTCTCTGTTTTTAATGTATAGCGTTTTGTACGCCTATCCACACTGTGTGTAATATATATATATATATATATATGTATATATATATATATTTTTTTTTTTTTTTTTTTTTTTATTTATTTATTTGTCACAATAAAGATTGTATGTTTTTGTTGTTACAATTACAAATAGAGCTCTTACAGGTTTTGACTCATAGGGGGTTCTTCACAGTTTTTTTGGGTTTTCTCCTTGTCAACTCCTGGTGTCCAATAAAAAGTAAATCATTACTAAAATATTAACCTTTGTTCTGTGATATTATTATGTTAATGAGTGACTATGGAACAAAAATGTGTCTGCTTGATTTGCTAACTTGTGATTGTGTGTTTATTTGTTTCTGTGGGAGCAAAAGCTATCTAACCCAGTGTCATCATCTAGGTAGATCCCCTCACAACAACAAGCACACAGAGACACAAATACGCATATAGAGCTACACTTACGCAGAATAACTCTCTAGAAATAGTAAATATCCCAATTCTTATCTAGTGTAGAGAACAGTGGCTAGTACAATATATAGCCAGTATTTAATTCTGTGAAGAATACACTAACTTGTTGGAGTGATGGAATCCCTTTCAAGCATAGGGAGGAGACAAGTAGGCAAGCATTCATATTTACACATGCTTCAGATAGAGGCAGTTGGTGTGTAAAAATGTATTTTTAGATTATAATTTGCATCAGCAAGGTATGCTTTATACATATGCATGTAATCATCAACTCTTCACTGAAATGACAATTAATCGCCTAAAAAAACAATGTTCCAAGTCTAAGTTTTGGTTGTTTACTTTTTGTTCTCCTTACCTTTAAAGTGTGGAAGTCATCCGGCTTGGGCACAGCTACTTTATCAACTGGGACCGCAAAATGTATTACTCCAAAAGAGGCACCCCTGCGGAGGCTCGTACCACCACGCTCAATGAGGAACTGGGGCAAATAGAGTATATATTCTCTGATAAGACAGGGACGCTCACTCAGAACATAATGACATTCAACAAATGTTCAATCAGTGGAAAAGTATATGGTAGGTTTACTTAGGTTTATTTTTTAATACTTGGATACAGATTAGCCCCTTCTTGCCAGATTAAGTTGAGAGCTTAAAGGGATATGGAAGGTTTGTGGATTTTACTTTGTATGTAATATACATGTATTACTTTTATGTACTTTGTTTTAATAAGTTCTTAATATCTCTGTTTTTACTGCCTAAAATTATACAAGTGGTTTGCAGACACAGGATTTGCAGTAATGTGTCCTAGTCTATCAGGGACCATGTTCAGCATGCTGCTGATATACGATCCCTGATAGCCTAAGGCACTACTCTGTATATAAAGCCCATCAGAGTCTGTGTCTGCATACGCTGCAGTGGGCAGACCCACACAGGGACTATGAGTGCAAAAACAGCTTTTAGCTGCTTCCTAATAAAAACAAAATACTTAAAAGAAAACAAATACATAGGTATATTATATAGCTAGGAAAATCGAGAAACCTTCCATATCTCTTTAATACACAGAAAACCAAGGTAGGGTATGAATCCGAATTGTAACTCTTGCTGCAAAAGTGGAAAGTCCAAATGGTTTACCCATCACTGCTGTAGGGCTAGTATGTCCATGTTACTTCAACAAGCAGCATAAAAAATAAAAGTTTTCTTTTTGTTGTTAAATTACTTGGCCGATTAATCTCCAATTGTTTTTGCTGCAAGTGCAAAAAAGATAATGTTTTGCCATTTAAAGTTGTATTCTTTGCATCTTAATTTTTTATTTTTTATTTTGTAGGTGAAGTGCGTGATAAACTGGGACGTAAAGTTGAAATTAGTGAGGTAATGGTCCTAATGACACTATTTGGGGGGGACTTTCTTTATCCTGTGACAGCCAAAGAGAACAGTGTATTTTTGTTAGATCCAGGTCAGAACTGTTCTTCAACCCTCTTAAACTCCAGAAATAAAATGGTGAGAGATTTTTGCCAACTGGTATAGCATGATAATACAGAAAAAATAGCTCATTATGCAATAAGATACAGACATAGCTGCTGCAAAATGGAGATAGAGATAGCTTTGGTTTGAAAGAAACTTTTATGTGCATGTTTGAAAAGATTCAAGTGGGCACCCCTGTATTTTAACAGACCGTAATGGAGTAATATTTGCCACATATCCCACCAATTACATGTACTATAAGGGCAACATCTTGCTGGTTGTTCTTTCTTTTGTATTTGTTTGGTCAATTATTGATTGTAGTAGTGTCAAGATTTAGAGAGCCATTAAACTGAAATTAATAGTATCCGGAGCAAAGTACAATAACTACAATACCCTGCATAGGAGGGTACACAGACATTCCCCAGGCAGCATACAACTTATTAATAAAATGGCAAGCTGAATTGTTGCTGAAGTAATGCAAGTTATGCTTTCTAGAATATAACAATTTGCAAACATACTCTCTGCCTGTATGGATGTATTAGAGTGTTAGGAAATTTGAAGTGCAGTTCTGTAAGTGCAGTTGCTCTACTTATATTTCTATGTCTATGTGAAAAGCATGGCCTCTTGTTGATTTATGTTTGTGCTCTATAATGAGGCTAAAATATTACGTAATACATACAATTATCTCAAATACCCATTTGAATAATAGCACATACTTGCACATATGCACATATATTATTATCTCTCATTTCTAGGTAAACTGAAATTCAGGCACATATTGCAGAGCCAGTGTTGGAAATAGAAATCCAAATGTTTACTGATTAGCCATAAAAACTCAACAATTTAAATACCATATATACTCGAGTATAAGCCGACCCAAGTATAAGCTGAGGCACCCATTTTACCACAAAATACTAGGTAAAACGAGTGACTCGAGTATAAGCCGAGGGTGGGAAATGTGCTGCCCCCTGTATCCCTCTTGTGCCCTCTGTGCCCCCCTCTCTCTCCGTGTCTCTTCTCCCCTCTCCCTTCCCTGTTTCTCTTCTCCCCTCTCCCTTCCCTGTGTCTCTTCCAACCTCTCCCTTCCCTGTGTCTCTTCCCCCTCCCTTATCACCCTCCTCAACCCCACTCATCAACCTCCCTCCTCATCCTCAACCTCCCTCCTCATCCACAACCTCCCTCCTCATCCTCCCTCCTCATCCTCAACCTCCCTCCTCATCCTCAACCTCCCTCCTCATCCTTAACCTCCCTCCTCATCCTCAACCTCCCTCCTCATCCTCCCTCCTCATCCTCCCTCCTCATCCTCATCCTCCCTCCTCATCCTCCCTCCTCATCCTCATCCTCCCTCCTCATCCTCAACCTCCCTCCTCATCCTCAACCCCCCTCCTCATCCTCAACCCCCCTCCTCATCCTCAACCCCCCTCCTCATCCTCAACCCCCCTCCTCATCCTCAACCTCCCTCCTCATCCTCAACCCCCTCCTCAACCTCCCTCCTCATCCTCAACCCCCTCCTCAACCTCCCTCCTCATCCTCAACTCCCTCCTCAACCTCCCTCCTCAACCCCCCATCCTCATCCTCTCTCCTCAACCCCCCCATCCTCATCCTCTCTCCTCAACCCCCCATCCTCAACCTCCCTCCTCAACCTCAACCCCCCTCAACCTCCCTCCTCAACCTCAACACCCCTCCTCAACCTCAACCCCAACCCACCTCCTCAACCTCCCTCAACCCCAACCCCCCCTCCTCAACCTAAATCCCCCTCCTCCACCTAAACACCCCTAAATACCTTCCCCCTCTCCCCTCACTTACCTGCTTGTGCTCCGGCCTCCACTCCTTGACATCACACGCGCGCGCCACGTCATTAGCATATACCGAGTGCCGGGTCAAGGAGTGGAGGCCGGAGCACAAGCAGGTAAGTGAGGGGAGAGGGGGAGGTGTTTAGGTGGAGGAGGGGGGTTCAGGGGGGTTTATGCTGAGGAGGGGGGTTTAAGTTGAGGAGGGGGAGGGAAAGACACACGGGGGGTAAAGAGACACACGGGGGGGGTAAAGAGACACACGGGGGGGTTGGAGACACATGGGGGGGGGTTGGAGACACATGGGGGGGGTTAGAGAGACACGGGGGGGGGGGTAGAGAGACACGGGGGGAGAGTGACTCGAGTATAAGCCGGGGGCCCTTTTTTGCCTTAAAAAAAGGCCTGAAAAACTCGGCTTATTCTCGAGTATATACAGTATGTATAAATATATATATATATATATATATTAATTTTTTTTCAGTTGCATGAAAAAAGCACAAGTATAAAATTAAGCACTTACTTCATGGGAGCTTCTCAAACACATCTTATACATCTTTAGTAGTTGTATTTGGTTGACAAGCACGCCATATTACAATAGTGCTAGTGCTCACATGATGACAAGCACAACACACTCTGTTTTTATTAGTATTTATTGGCTTACAGTCCCAATTAATGCATCTTCTGTTATTGTTCATTAGGCGCTAAGCCGCACAATAAATTTGCAGTTAAAGTCCTGTCTGTTGTAACATGAAACACTGAGTTTATGCTGCACTGCAACATTTGCTTTTTTGGGTTTTTTAAAGGAGATACCGTATTTTTCCATGTATAAGACAACCCCTATTTTCGGGGCGCCCAAAATTCATAAATAAATATGCAAATATATATTTTATAAGTTTTTATTGTGTTCCACATATATTTAAGGGCACTTTCTGTCATGATTTTCACTGATTTCCATTCAAGCTCAATATCTTTGTGATCATGTCACTTATTACTCGATGTGATGTGCAATTGCATTTTTCCGGTTTAACACAGGATCACAAAGATATTGAGCTGGAATGGAAATCAGTGAAAATCATGACAGAAAGTGCCCTTAAATATATGTGGAACACAATAAAACTTATACAATACACCTTTATATGCACACAAGCATCACAAACAAGCTGATCAGCTCATTCACAATGTGTATCACACTGTAATGCTTCATCTGGCCACTTTAAGGCAGCAGAAAAGACGTATTGGAAATGCTTGTTCCAATTAGAATGCATTACATGGCTTGTGAGCTTAAAAATGTGTATTTTATACGTTTTTATTGTATTACACATATATTTAAGGGCACATTCTGTCATGATTTTCACTCATTTCCATTCCTGCTCAATATCCTTGTGATCCTGTGTTAAACCGGAAAAATGCAATTGCACATGGCGAGTGATGTGATCGCAAGGATATTGAGCTGGAATGGAAATCAGTGAAAATCATGACAGAAAGTGCCCTTAAATATATATGTAACACAATAAAAACGTTTAAAATACACATTGTTATGCAAACTTGCAGTGAAATGCAATCTATTTGGAACCAAATGCATTTGCAAATGTTTGTATTTTCTCCTGCCTTAAATCTATTGGCCAGATGCAGCATTACAGTACCAGACCAGGGTATGTAATTGCAACATTCCGTGTATAAGATGGTCCCCCTATTTTAGACTTACAAAAATTGGTAAAAAATACTGTCTTATACACAGAAAAATAAAGTATATTGCAACTAATATACATTCATTTAATTTGATCCTTTAGCTCACTGATTTCCAACCCTCTCCTTAATGGCAACCAAAGAGACCATGATTTGGGTTTAACACTGTGAATACAGATGGGACAATTAAAGTCTCCACGGCTCAATAAATAACGAATTGCCTCACCTGCATTCACACAGGTATCTCTCATTTCTAGGTAAGCTGAATCTAAATCATGACCTGTCTGGAGGTCTATGAAGAAAGGCTTGGGAACCACTGCTTTAAGATCTGGGGGTTATTCATTTTGTAATAAGCAGAGATCTCAGTCTTCTTACATTATATCCTATCACTTGATTTCCACATGTGTAACAACTTCATTGCAGAATATCACACAAGACCAGGGGCCATATGTACTAAAAGTTGAAGTATTGGAGAACTCTTGGAGAGATCACATCTTAGTGCAAGTGTCCCATACGATAATATAGGAATGGAAATGTTCTCCACTTTACCCTTTAGTACATCTGGCTCCTTCTCAACACTTAAAGCAATGTTGTGCTCTGCACTTGAGTTCTGACTGCATTATCACATTCCTAAAACAAAGACTTTCCTTTTATATATGTAAATTTGATCATTAACTGTACTTTATTCAAATATTTTCCTGAATATTTCTCTCTAATTGTTTTTCATACATTCACTACTGATATACAGAAACCTCATCTATGAATTATACAGCAGTTTGCGAATTCCAGTTAAATAAATGATTACACATATAGAAGACACACAGAATTGTTATCCAACCGAGAATAAAACACCCACTGCATCTGCATTATATGCTTTTTTGTTAACAGACAAAGGCAACTAGCATCTGCTTCTTCTTATTTTTTTGTAGACAAAATCAAAATATAAAAAGAACCTTCCATTAGAAATCTCTAATCATTTTGCATGTTTTGCAGCTTGCTCCATAAAAATTTTAGGTTATGTTTACTAAAACTGAAAGAAAAATAATGAAGTGCATTTTTTTTATCATTCATTCATTTTTTTTATTTTTTTTATTTTGCATGTGTTCCAGAAAACGGTGCCAGTGGATTTTTCATTCAATCCTCTAGCTGATAACAAGTTTCAGTTTTATGATCACAGCCTAATTGAGGCTATAAAATTGGAGGATCCCCATGCGCATGAGTTCTTCAGATTGCTCTCTCTGTGTCACACGGTCATGTCCGAGGAGAAAAATGAAGGTTTGAACAGTTTCCAACATGTATATTTTTCCACATCACACACAGGGGATCTAGTTTGCTAAGCCAGGTCTTGATCAGCATTTTACAGTAATAAGATTTTTTCCCAAAGGAAATCTGCTTCCCTTCTGCCATTTGCTTCTTGGATTTATAGAAAATGATTATGCAGAGCTTCCAGTGATGAGTTTCAGATTTATTATGATTATTCCTAAGAATGACACAACATTGGCCGTGTTTGAATATGCTGACAAATATACAACATCGCTTTTCCTAAGTAACTAGCGGTTTTATGACGTTATAATGGCACAGAACAGGTTGTGCGTTGTAGTGAGATATCAGTGTTATAAGAAAATAGATTTGGTCTTAAAGAGCACACACCAAGTAAATATATGTTTCCTTTATACACAAGGGAAATCCCGAAAAGTTTAGCTATCTATGCAAAAGTTATGAAACTTTGATAGTTTCTACAGTTATAAAGAAAGAGGGTGCTGCTACTAGAGTGTGTTCCATTTCTATCATTGGCACTTAGAATTCTATACTATGTTTGGCTCAAAAGATCAAGTGCCAATTAAGCTGCAATTCCAAACTGTGACAGTTACATTAATTTATCTTTGTTCTTCTGACATCATCTATCATAAAGAGGTCTTGCAGTAATAGAAGGCAAGTGCTAAAAGTTTTACACATATATTTGAACTTTGATGATTGTGCACTTTCATATAAAACTATCTATATTTTATATGATGGGACTTAGTCTTTAAACCCACTCTTCAGTCAAAATAAAATATGTAATAATTAACAGAGGCTTTTTTGAGTGAAAACAAGTTTAAAATCATCAAGGTATCTAAAAATTTTGGAGGTGTGTCTGAAGCACCCCACTTGTTTCCCTGTAAACTGTGATGAAGGCTGACATTTTTCACTGTTCAACTAGTTTGTAGTCAAAACTGTGACAACATATATTTATAAACTGCTTCTGTCTGGATGACATTTTTAAGTGATGGACAGTTTCGGTATTCTTGTTGGCACACCTGTGAATTCAAGATTCTTACAATGTGAAACCTGAAAGCCTGCATCAAAACTTTTATAGAAACCAGTGGGCTGTCCCTTACAAACCAATAGTGGCTCCGGATTTGGTTTGGAAAGGTATTCAAACTTGTTTTTACTCCATGAAACATTAGAACAGTTTGTGAAAAAGTCTCTATCAATAACAATGGATGTCTTGTGGATGTTAAAGCTATCTGAGCACCAGTTTATTTGCCCCGAGGGCAGTCAAGGTGTGAAACCAGGGGTGGTTGTGGCAACAGATTCAATAGATAAAAGTTAACAGAGAACAGATAAAATGCTGACCCAGGGAAGAATCGTATTGTCAATTGACATAAAACATAAATCGTGGATCACAGTAGATTTAAAAAGGTTGAACTCGATGACCTTTCTTTTTCAGTCATACACTACATAATGCTTTACCCAGATATATAGTTGAAAACTATAAATTAATCTAATTTTAATTTACTTTATTGGAGATAACCATTTATACATTTACTGACACAACAGCCCAAAGTGAGCTTGCTTTTTAGATGTGTTCTAGTGGGAAAGAGGCATGGACATTTAGCATTGAATATTTAGCTCCCACCCAACTGCATCTTGAGCATATAACTACTAGAACCTGCACCCAGTAGGGGCAAAAATTATTTTGTTTGGTAGTATGTACTCTTTATAACAATGAGTGTTGTTACCACTACTTGTAGTTGGGTTAAGGACTGCATGTTAATAATATTGTCTAATAGTGTAGGTTATTTACCATAAATAGATATTCTGAAGGACATTTTGATTCAATAAATCTGAATCTGAAAACCGTGCCATAGATTTTGAACATTTCATGTCCTATTGAGACACTCTATTGAAATAACAAGAATGGTGCAATCTTTTAGATATTTTATAATACCAAGCTTTAGAAGAAAAACACTCATGTCAACAATAAAAGGCGTTTTTAACAAAAAGAAAAAAAAATACTAATCATAGGATTCAAAGCATTTATAAAATGTATTGAAAAGTTGTTTATCTTATAACATACTGTAGCCATCTCTAATGTCCGTGCATTCCATGCAAAAATCTGTTAGCTGCATATTATTAAACAGTTAAGAAGGTGATATTTCTTTTAAAAAAATAATTTAATTTTTAGTGCCTCTGGGGTTAATCTGTGCACTGAATTCTAGTTTCCTCTAGTATATTTAATGTGTGGTACTTTACAGACGTTAGGCTGGAAGGAGCTTGCACTATTTATAATATTGCTACCTCGCGGCTTGTAGGTCAGACACGTGTTTGGAATTTCCAGAATTGCGGTGACTCAGTTTTGATACCAGGAGAGTTGCTCACGGTGTCTGTTTATGAATTGGTTCCCACACACTTTCCCCCTGACCTTTTTACACAGGCATTTATTTGACCAAAAAAGGGATGTTTTTGCAAGTTTATAGCCATAGAAAAAAATAAATGTTATACTTTGTGCTCCTTGAAAAAAATTCCTCTTACTTTTATTAGACATATATAAGAAGCATAGGTTCTATTCATATATTGTTGCTATATACCACAGGTCACAACATTTATTTCCAGTAAAGAGACCATTATGATGAGAAGCCAGACTACCTTATCCTTTTCAAGCAATAAAATGTTGTAAAAGGCTGTAGATTTATTGTAGAGTAAGCATGTGTGATTCATTATTATTCTTAATTTGCGGACTTGTATAGAATTTTTATTTTGGGTACCAGGAATTAGCAATATTTGTACCAAAGAATCTAAAAGTCTTGTTTTGAAGAACATGTCTTAATAATGGGAAAAGGGATTGATGTCTACTCTGCGTAGATTATTAATAGTCCTATTGAAACCACTGACACTTCGAATTGATGTCTTTCAAATAAAAAAACTTAAAAGGACATGGAAAGTTTTTTTTCTTTTTATGTTGCATTAGGAAGTGTGTATTTGATAATGTATTTGTGTGTTTTGTTATTTCAAATAATGGTCTCGGGGCACACAAACATATTCTGAAGTTTAACTGCACTTGGCTGCTTGCCTTCTGCCAACCAATGAGATTTACAGACTTAAGTATGCTCATTGCATTTATGGTTTGTTATAATGAAGCGCAAACAGATTTTACTCTTTTTATTTTTCTCCACGCAAAATATACATTTTGTAATGTTTAAAGTGTGCACTTTTAAATGCTTGAAAAAAACAGTTATTTTCCGTGTCCCTTTAAATGTTGGTCTTCGTAATTATTATTATATTATTTTATTTGTAGAGCACCAACAGATTCCATAGCTCTACTTCAATATCACCTCCCTTTTTTAGACCAGCAAAAACGTCCGCTTTCAGGACAGAATAATTGTGTGTAATAATTTAGAATATGATTTATATTATTTTTATTTCTTTTTTAAAATATAAACCGTTATAAACATCTTGAAAAATGGTCCTCTTTTCAGTAACATTACTGTGAAGTCTTTGTTTGTTACTTTAGCAACCCCCCGTTCTCTGCCCACATTTTTTTACCTTACCTTAATATCCATTTTCATGGAAAAGAAAATGATCTTTTCCACATTTTAAAATTGAATGATTTTAGCATTTTTTAAATAGCTAATGAGTTTATTATCTATAAAACTTTAAAATTTAGCTTGGAAAATGTTACAAACCTTTAATATGTGATCCACTCCTTGTCATTATGTAAACATACGTGGTTTGTGGAACCAGCATAAGAAATTCCACTTGTTATAAACCAGCTCATTAGCTATGTATAGTAAATATCCTAGATTCAAATTATACTGTAATGCAATCACAAGCTGTAAAAGCACAGTGTTTTATAAAGTACATGAAATGCTCAAATGTGGGAGAGAAGCACAATACAGGCGGTTAAGGACAAGATAGGTTCCTGAGAACGTCTTTAGGTCGGATTTGTATGTAACTTTGATCCCTGATGAATAATAATAACAATACTATAATGGTTTAAACATAGTAATAATACAGTGTAATACTGTAATAATCATAATACCCTTGTAGTGTAATAATATGTTGCAGAAACTATTGTGCTCTCTCTTTGAATTCAAACAGAACATAACATAGAAACAAACTTCTACAGAAAGCCTTGGGAGCCTATTCTTAAGTACGGGTTGTCTGTAAGTCGGGGACCTACTGTATATGTAAATAATAATAATAGTAATAATAAAATAAATGTTTTAAAAATTATATTTTTTATTTAAAAATAATTCTAAAGTTTAGAAGTCTTACTTGCTATCCTGTAACACGGGTAATCCTTGTAAGAATGTTTCTAGTCTTGTATAGAGGGTTTGACCTATACACCTTTGGAGAGTGTAGAAAATATATCTGTTCATGTTGTAACTTGTTATACAGTGAAACTATGTTGGCTGATTGAGGCATAGCTGTGTACAGCTTGTGCTGTAAATATGTTTGTTTTCTAAACTATAGGTCGCTCCATTATTTTTTTAACATTTGTTCTAAAAGCCATCTGAGAATTCAGTGTCCCCTTAGCTGATATTTAGATGAGAGGCAGCATGAGATTGCTGCCTTATGAATCCTGTACACAATTATTATTAACACTTTGTTCGTTTTTTTTTTATATATTGTTATTTTGTTTCTTGCATCTTAGGAGAGCTAGTTTACCAGGTTCAGTCTCCTGATGAAGGTGCCTTAGTTACTGCTGCCAGAAACTTTGGTTTTATCTTCAAATCTCGAACACCCGAAACCATCACTGTAGAAGAAATGGGGAAAACCGTAACATATCAACTGTTGGCAATATTGGACTTCAACAATATCAGGAAAAGGATGTCTGTAATAGGTAACAATCGACTACAGTTTTGAAACATGCACATGTCTTTAAGTATTTTGTTGTTTTGGTTCTGTTTGTGTGATTTAAACAATAAATGTATTTCATTCTTCCTGTGTGTTTATGTAGATAGTGAGTGTGTATATATATATATATATATATATATATATATATATACTAGGAAAAAATGTAAGCCTTCGGCGGTCATCGCGAGCCCTGCACTGAGTGCCTTTTCCGTTCATTGCGTGGCTCATCCCCTGTGTACAACCTTGGGTTAAGAGTTAGTGCCTTGAGTTAAATGTTACTGCGTTGTATTAAGTGTTAATAGTTTGTGTTAAGTCTTAGTGCTTAGGGCTCATATTTATGTCCTTCGGTCTCTTTTTATGTCCTTCGGCCTTGTTTTCGTGTTGTTTACTATTTTTGGCAGCCATTTTTTTCTTGCTTCTGCGCTTTTCGATCGTAAAAAAGGCAAAATATGGCTCAAATTAATTTGCAACCTCACTCACAGGCTCCCTGGCTCTCCCTCTGTGCTGTGTGTGAGTGTGTAAGTTAATTTGAGGCATATTTGTGTGTTTTTGCAGGTATTTTCATTTCGGTGGTTCGGCCGTTAAAGTCTTATTTTTGCAAGCCCCACAGTCCATCTACGTGCTTTGGGTCCTAAGTCATACGGGCCGTAATTTTGCTGCCGTCGCTAAGTCATTGCAGCTAAGTCCTGCGTGTTTCAACTGTGCGTGCGCAAAGTCCTACTGGGGTCTCAATGAGCGCCTTTGGCGCTTTTTGCAGCCTAAGTCCATGTGGTCCATGGCTCGCCTCGCTTTACGAGGCATGCAAATCGTGACAAAGCCTGAAATGTGACTAACATTCTTGGTCCACAACTATATATGCTATATATATATATATATATATATATATATATATATATATATATATATATATATATATATATATATATATATATACATACATACATACATACATACATACATACATACATACATACATACATACATACATACATACATACATACATACATACACACACACACACACACACACACACACACACTCACTTCTGGGAGAATGCTTAGTCTGGGTTTTCTATCATTTGACTAACTGTATCTACACATATATTAAATCAGAGCAGAAGGACTTCCTATGGAATTTCTTACTTTTTAGTGAATATTATATTATAGAAAAGTGCACTAAGCTTATACACTGGGAATTATAATATCATACAATCTCTCTCTCTCTATCTCTCTCTCCTCTAACTCTATTTCTTCTATGCTCCCCCCTCTCTTTGAAATATGTGACATTAAAAAAAACACAGTCTAGTGGTTGCAGCAAAGATTACATTCACCTATGACTCTCTTTAAGGATCAGTTATTCTTATATAAAATATATTTACTTTCCTGCTGCTTTATATTGCCAGCTGAATTCCAGCAAAACTGGACCTGTATGACTTCTTACTTCTCGGTGTATGGTTTTCCTGTACTGAGAAGTGTATACATATCAATGAAAACTACTTAAATAATTCTCTTAAACCGCAAACCTCCAACTAAACCAGAGGGGTGTACAGGAAAAGCTGCTGTTTATGATACTACCGCAGATTCCCTTGTTTGTTTAGAACAGTTAATCACACTCCAGTAGCTTGTTTTTTTTAAGCTTGTCCAGCAAATTCTTTTCTGGTCTGAATCTATATAGTAAAGCTAATAAAAAAGTTAATTGAAGTCTAATATTTTTTTTTAACCTGAAGTGTTTATTATGTGATTAACTAGTGACTTGCCCATCAAAAATGATGGCAATAAAATTTGAAGCCTGGCAATGCTGTTTGCCACACAATGTGAGTCTTTTGGCCCTCTGAGCACCTTTGGCGCTCATTGCGAGCCTCTCCCATCATGTACTTCAACTTTCCTGCTTTGCAATGATCACCTTCAGCTCTCATTGCAAACCTTTCCTCCTACCTGCTGTACTGGCCACTCATTGCAGGGTTCATTAACCTGCAAGTTTTGTGCTTGGGAATGCCAGGTGTCTCTTACCAGCATCTCCCCCCTGTCCCTTCCCTGTGTGTTTCTCCTCTGTGTGTCTGCTGAATGTTTCCATTGCTTTTATTTTCAAAGTCCCGCGTGTTAGTGTCTTTGCCGTTGAGTATTTTCTTAGTCCCACGTATTATTCAGAGTTCACTATTTTTCCAATGTCGGAATGTGCTTAGCCTCGTTTTCATTACGTTTTCAGATTTTTTTTTTATGTTTTTCGTCCGCCATCGCCTAACTCGTACGCAGTTTGACAACGATTATATGTGATATGCTATAAATTAAAATATATAAATGGGTCAGGCCACCCTCCGACGCGGATTTTGATTAAACTTGGTGTACACCCTTCCCTTATGGTTGAAAGAAACCCCCTTAAATGTTTTCCCTCTATTTTAAACGGTTTTAATTTTGTAGCACTTCAAAGTTTCATTAAATCTGCTTTGTCTGTCTTTCTTGACAAAGAATGAAATTTATGTTTTTTTTATTCCTTGTAACAAAAATTTTAAGTTTTTTGGACATCGTGTAAAAAAATGGCTACTGGGTAGCCATTGTGTACAACTTTCCTACAATCAGTACCTGTAATAGGAAAAATGAATGAAACAAAGTTGTTCATCTTAAAATGTAACATAATATTGGTTATTATAGTTTTTTTTTGAAAGTACAGACCTGTTTTTAGTGTTGTTGTATTTAAGATTATGAAAATTGACTATCAATAAAATCAATAATAAAAAAAAATTGTCAGAAACTTTAAATGCTGGCAAGTAAGGTAATAAGATCTAGCAAGAAAAATATTAAAATAATTTAAAATTATGCATTTTATTTTTATTCAATTATGCAGCATTACTTGATCCCCAATTAGTTTTTCAGAATATTATTGCATATAAAGACCTGTCTATCTTACAAAAGAAAAAGATGTTTGCGTGCCATCTTCAAATAATGAATGCATGGAGACTTTTTAACATTTATGTTACATATATTGAGGCGTAATTCACAAGGCAGCTTTATGACAGCAAATACATTAATAACAAAAAGGACAACAATTAAACTAAGCAAGTAAGAAATTGCCACAGACTATGCTATTATCACAGTTGATTATCTTACAAGTTTAATGGTCCTCAGTTTCTTTGCTGTAGCTTCAGTATCACCTGTAAGTTTTAAATTTGTTCTTCCAAAAATGCCATCCACTCGTTGGGAAAGCAGTATCTTCCATTTATTATCTGCCATTTATTGTCTGTGGGGGTTGTATAACACCAAGCATATGAGGAAATGGTATTGCGCAAGACTCGTCATGACTAGGCCAGCCGAATAAAGGTGAAGGTCCATTTAGGTGAAATTTTACAAAAAGCATCTCCCTCGTCTTGATTAATCTCCAATATCATTCCAAAGTACCACAAATGATCATACTTGCAAGCAACAAAACATCCAGGATAAAGATCATCAGCATTCACAGGTTGAAAGTGAGGGAGGGTTCTTTATCAATGTTCATTCTTCTTGCCTCAGTTGTGCCTGTTGTGGCACAGTTGGGGATCTTTGTGCTGTTTTGTAACGTTTGCAATGTTGGTAACGCATTTGCGTCCCTTGTGAAGTGAGGGCGCAACTGCAAGGCGAACCAGCACCGCCGTCACACATGCGAGCCTCGCGAAGCAGCCGCGCAGCACTTAGGCTGCAATGAGCGCCACTGTCACTCATGTGAGTCTCGCAAAGCAGCGGCGCCGTCACACATGTGAGCCTCGCAAAGCAGCAACGCAGCATTGTTCAAGCGCGTAACTCTAAAAACACACCAAAACAAAAAAAAATGTGTGCAAAAAATTATAACACACTCACACACAGCACAAGTGTTGCAAGCGAATTACACCCATATTTGGCATTTTCGTCACACCAAAATCGCCTAAGCAAGGGGGAAAAAATGGCGGACAAAAAAACGCAGATTTTCAGAAACCACATGAAAACAAGGCTCAGCAACGCCAGGCTTGCAAAACTTACAAAATACACGACGCTTAAGACTAACACTTGCACGAACAACGGCAGGCACGCAGGACTTTGAAAATAAAACCAACAGCAGTCACCGCGCACCACGCAAACATTCAGCACACACACAGAGGAGAAAGACACAGGGAAGGGACGGGGGGGATGCTGGAAAGAGACACTTGGCATTCCCAAGCACAAAACTTGCAGGTTAACGAACCCTGCAATGAGCAGCCCCATACAGTAGGCGAGAGGAAAGGCTCACAATGAGCGCCGAAGGTGATCACTGCAAAGCAGGAAACTTGAAGTACTCGGGGGGGAGAGGCTCGCAATGAGCACTAAAGGTGCTCAGAGGATCAAAAGCCTCACATTGTGTGGCAAATCGCATTACCCGCCTTACAATTTTTATCCCGTCATTTTTGATGGTTAAGTTCCTAGTTTGTATATAATTCTCAATTTTTTATTTTTGGGAATATTTTTCTTGCTAGGTCTTATTTCCTTATATGTCAGCATTTAATGTTCTAGTGACAGTAAATTCTTTTTTTCTTTCTTTTCTTTTTTTTCTTTTTTTTTTACTCTCAATAGCCAATTTTCATAACTTCAAATTCAAATATCCCAAAATTAAAAAAAGTCTGCACTTTCTAAGAAAACTATAATAATTAATATTATGTTACATTTTAAGTAATTAATTTAATTTAATTAAATTTTTTCTATTACAGCTACGGATTGTCCGAAAGTTGTACAAAATGGCTACCCAGTAGCCATGTCCAAAAAATGTAAAATTTTCTTTACAAGGAATAAAAATATACAAATTTCATTCTTTGTCAAGAAAAATCATCTCTTTGCAATCATTTTCAACATCAAAACATTTTGGTTCCATTGTGCCCACACTCTGAAAATTCAGGTTTTCTAAACCTAGTTTTTCCACAAAAAACCTACGCTACAAGTGCATTTATACATTTTTTAGGCATTTATAAAAATATTTGAGTGCTGTATTTTTTTCTGAAATCCTCATAATTTTATTGAGCTCTGTGTAAAATTTCAAAGATATCTGATCATTTTTTTTAGAAGAAAACAAAGAAAATTTACGCAAGGGTATTTTGTGCTGAGGATCTCAAAAGGAACAGACAACACAGATTTAATGAAACTTTGAAGTGCTATAAAATTAAAACCGTTTGCGATAGAGGGAAAACATTTAAGGGTGTTTCTTTGAACTATAAGGTAAGGGTGTACACCAAGTTTCATCAAAATCCAAGGTTGATTAATTCAAATTCAGTGTATGTGCACACTAACTAGACATCAGTGATTTTTGTACAGAATACCAAATTCATACCTTTGCGATGGCAACTCTTGTTTCTCCAATGTAAAGCATCTCAAGAAAAGATAATGCAACAGAGGCTATTTACACCATAAATATTATCTTGCCCTGATACTATTACCAAAGAGCTTCCATTTCATTGTAAAACCTCTGCTGCCTTTTAAATGATTCTATATGTTGTGTATAAATTTAAACATTGATATCCTAGCAATGAGCTCAAATGGACTGGAATGTGAAATTTGATTTCAGACAACCATCAAATCTTCCATTGTGGTCAAGAATCCCGCAGAATAAATTGAGTAGCCCTAATAATCATTTATTGGGTAGTTTAAGCAGGGCTGGGTTAAAACCCAATACATGACAGAATGATTTCAATTCTAATTCAAGGCAAGTCATTTAACATCACCGTTATCCAAGTCTATGCACCAACCATGGATGCTGAAGAAGCTACAGGGACATTCAACTCCTCTTATATATAACACCAAAAAAAGATGTTACTCTCATCATAGGAGATTGGAATGCTAAAGTAGGGAACCAGAAGATACCTGGAATAACTGGTAAGTTTTGCCTTGGACTACAAAATTAAGCAGGCCAGAGACTAGTAGAATTTTTTCAAGATAATTTTTTTGGTCATAGCAAACACCCTCTTCCAACAGCCCCAGAGATGACTCAATACATGGACATCACCAGATCGACAATATAGAAATCAGATTGACTATATACTTTATAGCTGACTGAGGCTCCGATCATGAGCTTCTTATTGCAACGTTCATAATTAAAAGATCAGGCCAAGCAGATATGAAATAAATAATATCCTATCTGAATATGCAGTGTAGGTATCAAATATATTTAAGGAACTAGACATAAAAGCTAGCATGCCTGAAGAACTTGAATAGAAGTTTGTGACATTGACCAGAAAACAGCAACAAAGAATATCCTCAAAAGAAAGGAAACTAAGGCGGCAAACTGGTTGTATGAATAGGCTTTGAAAATACCTCAGGAAAGGGGAAAAGTAGCGTCAGAGTTTCAGTGGATAGCAAGAAGGGACACTGAGTTTTTCTATATTGACCAATATAAAGAGATAGATGTAGATAACCGAATGGGAAAGTCAAGAAGTCTCTTCAAGAAAATTGTCGATCTCAAAGAAACCTTTGTTGCCAAAGCGAGTGTGATAAAAGACCATAACGGTATGGATTTAACAGAAACGGATAAAGAAGAGGTGGCAGGATAACACAGAAGATCTATACAGGAAGGACCTCAATCACATTGATAATCTCAATAGTTTGTCCAATGAGCTGGAGCCAGACATTTTGGAGAGTGAAATGAGATGGCTCCTATTTATTCTTCATGCAGGAGTGGACGGAATCCCAGCTAAATTGTTTAAAACCCTAGAGGATGATGCTCTAAATTTGTTGCTTGCCTTATGCCAACAAATCTGGAAAACTCAACAATGGCAGTAGACTAGAAAAAGTCAGTCTATATCCCAATACCACAAAAAGACAGTGGTAAAGAGTGCCCCAAGTATCGAACAATTGCACTCATTTCACATGTCTGCAAGGTAATGCTTAAGATCCTGCAAGCCCAGCTCCAACAATATATGGACCAGGAACTACCAGATGTGCAAGCCGGGTGTCACAGAGGAAGAGGCACAAAAAGTCAAATTGCCAGTATCTGCTGGATAATAGAAAAAGCAAGTTAGTTCCAAAAAATCATTTACCTCTGCTTCACACATTTTAAAACCTTTGTGACTGTGTGGATCACACAAAAAAAGTTCCTAAAGAGATGGGCATACCAGTTCATCCATCTGCCTCCTAAGAAATCTGTATGCGGACCAAGAAGCCACAGTCAGATCTGAACATGGGACAACAGAATGGTTCAAAATTGGCAAATGATTTTGTCTAGGTTGTATATTGTCACCTTATTTATTCAACCTATATGCCGAATACATCATGCCAGGATTAATATTCCTGAGAGAAATATCAACAACCTCATATACACAGATTATTCTACTTGTTATGGCAGTAAATGAAGAGGAACTAAAGCGCGATGAGGGTGAAAGAAGAGAGTGCAAAAGCTGACTTGCTGCTCAATGTTAAAAAGACGAAGGTCATGGCAAATAGCAGTCTCTATTCCTGGCAGGAAAGTTGAAGTGGAGGCCGTGACAGATTTTGTTTTCTTGGGTACCAAGATCTCTTTAGATGGTGAGTGTGCCATGAACTTAAAATATGTTTGCTTCTGGGGAGGAAAGCTATTGCAAGTCTAGATAAGCTGTTAAAATATATATATATCACAGTCAACAAAGGTACACATAGTTAAAACAGCAGTAACATACAGCTGGACCATAAAAAAGGCTTAATACAAAAAAAAAAATGATTTAATGCATTTGAAATGTGGTGTTGGAGAAAACTGCTTAAAGTTCCTTGGACTGCAAGAATATCCAATCAAGACAAACTGTTTACTGGAGGGTATGATCATAAGATTAAAGCCCAAATATTTTGGCCATATGAGAACACAAGATTTCCTAGAGAAGTCTCTGGTGCTGGGAAAGATTGAAGGCACATAAGGAAGGGGTTGGCAGAGATGAATACATGAAGTTATTGAAGCAATGTACATGGGCTTGATGGAGTTCAGAGAGACAGTGGCTGACAGATGTCCCCGGCATGCTGCAGTCTATAGGGTAACAGAGAGTCGGACATGACTGAAGAACTAAAAAAACATAATGTATTAATGCTGGCATCTGTTTTTTATCAACTAGTTCTTTCTGTTACTCTCTCAGAAGCATATGCCCTTGTAATCTCATGGACTTTCTTTTATTGCTACTGAAACTCTGTTCCATCGATGTCCCCTCCCACCTCAGGAAGTTGAACACCAGAGACCAAAATGGTAACTTCCACAGCAGCATAATTACATATAAAAGGTAATATATTCGAGGCCATATTATTTTATGATTTTATTTTCCATTCTTAAAATATGTTCACATCACTTCTAAATTACAATTTATTGTCATTTGTGAGCCATGAAACCCATTACTTATAGACATTATTTCTCGCAGTTTAGATGTTCAAGGTTTATATGGGCTTTGTGGAAAGAAAAAAACATTCAGCTTCTAAAACATAAATTGACTATAAGCTGTGGTTGTCCTTAGAGACTGTGTAACCAAAGCCATGAATACACCACGATCTCTGTTTTTCATCAAAATACTGTATCTACCCCTCCCTTTCGTGTCTGCTAATCCACACGGAGCAAGGCCAATAAACATGTGCTTCTCTATTCAGAGAGGATGGTGCAGAGACTGGTGATATGTATTAATTCTGTACATCTATGTCTTAATTTGTGTGTATTTGTTTGGAAGAATATTTTAAATCAGGAAAAGTTCTGCAAAATATCATGAAGCTAAATACTGTGATGAATTTACTAAAGAAAAAAGTGATATATTAATTAAAAATGACACTTCTATAGGTTGTAAATATTATTACTGAAAAATATGTGGGACTATTGGGACACTGTCACTATAAATCCATGGTTATCAACCGATTTAACTTGAAGAAAAAGAGGAGAAAGGGGAATATGAAGTATCTTTATTACACACACAAAAATTGCTACTTACAAAATAGTAGATGTCACATTTTGTCAATATGACTTTGTCGGGGATGTTATTATACTACATTTTTGTTTTATGTGCTTTTTTTTTTTTCTCTAGTTCTTCATTTGTTCTGCAAAGGATTGGAGCAGGAAATCTTATACTAAAAAGTGACAGAAGGAGATCTTGATTACAGAAAATATATTTTTTAATATTATATTCATTTTTCTAAATAAGCATAGCATATTTAACTATTTCATAGCCTCATGTACTGTACATGTCACTACCCTAAAGCCTTAGCAGCAGAGCGAATACTATTTGCTGAGAAGTTCTGTGGGGAAAAAAGGTTTCTTGTCCTGCTTCCTGGATATACAGTGGAGTTTTTTTTTTCAATTGCCTTTCTACACACCATAACATATTTAGTGTCAGGTCAGAGTATTTCCAGTCCTTCACACTGATGAGCCCCAGATAAGAGTGAATGCAGTCTGTGACTGGGTTCTGGCACTGTACCCTAATCAATGGCTATGTTCTTAAGCCTGTCTGAGAGCAATGTCATATAGACCTAAATGGATTCCTATGTTAAATGTGTATGAGGCAAAAAGGTATGTTTTAGCCTCATTTGCATGTCATTACCCAGAATTATTAGCAGCAGCAGAAATACATGATGTTTTCTTTCCTCACTTATATTTTAATTATTATATATATATTTTAATTATTATATATATATATATATATATATATATATATATATATATGTGTATATTGCTCCTTGATATTTATTACGTTTTTGGATTTTAATTGAAGACTGCCCTATGAGAACAAATGTGAATTTAGTGGGGAAGAGATAATGAGGGATATGTTCTCTGGGAAAGAGAGCAATATATTAGTTGTGAATAGATATACAGACTCTCGAGGTGCCATGAGAAGCCTCCAAGGACATTTTACATTTAAATTAATAGCAAATATAAATTGTGCAAACTGCTAGTAAGTACACTTGAGGGTATTTATCCTGTACACCCCTAGTTCCTACCCTAATAAACTCCATTTCTGTTTTTTGCCACCAGTGATATGAAAAAAATGATTGTGAGATAGAGTATGATGTGAAAGCTTACAATTATAATATTGGTGTTAATAATTGTTAATAATTCACAACCCTAATTATTTTCAGTGCGGAATCCAGATGGACAGGTTAAACTTTATTGCAAAGGAGCGGACACTATCCTGTATGAGAGACTTGATGCCAGCAGTGAGGATTTGATGTATGTTACTTCAGATCATCTTAACGTGAGTAGCTCTTCTTTAATTGGAAATAGATTGTGTTGGTGGGTTTCAATAGCACCAGTGACCCTGAAACATTTGTTAATTGTGAAATATAACAATTGTTCCTGGTATTGTGCTAAGCAGTACTGGATGACAAAATACAGTATTTGTGAACTAATTTAGGTAGGAGTCTCCCCTTCTATTCCATACACGTCATTACACTGAAGTGATGGCAGATTTAATGAACGGTTGTTGGCAAGTACCATCACGTTCCATGGCAAAGCCTGGTTCGATTTATTTTTTTTGTGCTTACATATTGTAAGAGTTCATTTTTTTAGGATCCACTATTCGTCTCTTTGTAGGAGTTTGCAGGAGAGGGTCTGCGGACACTAGCCTTGGCATATAAAGACCTCAGCGAGGATTATTTAAAATGGTGGCTGAAAATCCTTCACGAGGCTTGCACTACTTTGGAGAACAGAGAGGAACGCGTTGCCGCAGTGTATGAAGAAATAGAAAGCAATATGACGGTATGTTACTATTACTTTACAGCGGATACGTTATCTATCTTTTCTTCTGTCCAAACAAGAGTTGATTTAGAGTTCAAATGTACCCCTGCGCAGAAAAGAAATGAGCCTTCCAGCATATAGTTACAAATACAATAATTGAATGTAACAAAATATATGGCATATACATTAGTCTATATTGAGGTTTAACCAAAGCAAAGCTTTTTATGTATAGGATGGGCAGAATGAAAGAGCATCAAAATGTGTGTTTCTATCCATTTGATCAGCATATTTAGGGATGTTTATTTAACTCAGTTATCTGTAAGTACATCAAGCTTTAAATACTGAAAGTATTTACAATTTGAGACTACCCTTTCTTTCACCAGAACACAAAGCAAAGGTATATGATAGACTAATGTGTTTAAATGCAGAAAAAGTGATATTTCAGGGCAATATTTATTTAGAGACAATGTCATTATTGACTATGGCACAATATACAGGACAATTTTAATAAATGTTACTTGTAAAACAGGTTATCATTGTCATGTCACATATGCACAAATACTCCTTTAGTTAGTAAATCATGTTCTGCTATCATTGTTTTAGGTTTTGATCATTTTGATTTAAAAGTGGCAGAATTCTGAAAATGAACAACATGGAAAATTAGAAAGAAACTGTGCTATATTTAATTTTTATATTTAAAAAAATATTCATTAAACAATTATAAAAAAATAATTCTGCACATCAATGTTGGGGCCACTATAGTCACTGTTCACTCTTTGGTCCAGCCCTTGGTGTACACGTAACAATCTGTGAACGGTGGATATAGCCAGGAATGGGGTTGAGCTTTACTGCTTGTAATATAAGAAGACATGGGTGAAAGAATTGTCCGTAATTACTTGAGAACACAGGAAGGAGGGTAAAAAAACAAAGCAAGAAGGTGGTATGTTAAGCACTGTGTGAAGCTTTAAAGATACATGTTGTGTAAGTCCCGAACGCCCAGCTGCAGATTGAGCATTATCCAAGATTATTTCAAAAAGGAAGGAAAAATAATAGGAAATATATTAGAAATGTATGCATTTAGTCTGTCCAACCTATAATTGAAAAAATTATTTTTTAGACACTGCATGCTTCTGGAAGAAAATGTGTTTATTAATTAAATGACCACAAAAGCCCCATGTGTGCTCTGCACCATTAGATACAAGGTGAAAAAAAGCATGTGGAAAATTGTTTTCATTTTTAAAATTGATGCTGAATTCATTGATTTAGGATGAGTTGAAGTCAGACTAACATAATGAATATTAATTAGAATCAGGTGTAGAAGCAGAGCTGGTGACACAGAGCTAATGTTAATGTCTGGTGGTGAAGGTCCTGGATTCATTTTTTTGTTTAAAAATCAGAAATATATCTGCTAGGTTACATAATAAAACATACCGGTATGTCAATATGGGGTACATATGTGGATTTTTGTTTATTTTAAAATCAATTATTTGAGTAATTATTTGAACTATTTATTAAAAAAATGTATACATATATAAACATAATTTTAAACAAGTAGTTCACATTATTTTATATATATATATATATATATATATATATATATATATATATATATATAATTTGCTCATATATAACTTGCTTTAGACATTCACATGTGAACACAGATGTACTATTTATTTACTATAGATATATTTATATATATATATATATATATATATATATATATATATATATATATATTACAAATAATGACATTTGTTTAAATGGTATACTTCTTAAAGTAGAGTATGTTGGTGCAGTGGTCTCATAAAATGGTTTCGGTAGGAAGTCATTGGATTTAAATCAACACCTTGCACTTTTTTTTTAAACACGTATGATTTTACATATGTATAACAACAACAAAAAACAAATGGAAGGCAGGGGAATCTAACCTATGACTTACCAATGAAAAAAATCTTGAAACAAATTACTTACCACAGCATTACCACACTACTAGTCTCGAATGCAGTGTAATGTGTAACCATTACAGACTCCAGCCTTATTATTTATGCAGATTCTTGTGGTATGACTTCAAGGGCTAAAATCAAATGACAATATCAAAGTCAAATCTTGGTCACGTTGCTTTCCAGCCTCTAACTGATGGTGCAGAGTACGTATGGCAACTTTTGTGATCCTTTAAGTATGATTACAACAATATGGAAAGTACAACAATATTGAAATTCACTTGCTCATTGGTGCATCTTGTGAATAATGCTGGCATTTTACTTCAGTAGATGGATATTATTAATAGAACTTACTTTTTGATATCCCAAAGCTACTAGGTGCGACTGCGATAGAAGATAAGCTACAAGAAGGAGTGACCGAGACTATTGCCTGTCTGCTTTTGGCAAACATAAAGCTGTGGATCCTAACAGGAGACAAACAGGGTAAAAGTGAATGTGCCAACAAATTTAATTAAATTGTACTTTATTCATTTTTATTGGATGCAGTTATATGGGTTTACGTAAAGTGTGTTCCATATATGTTACTGGTATAATCTATATTATACAGGATTTATAAAACCTGGAGTATCCAGTCAAAAATCCTTATCCATTTCTACAGATGAACATTTGTGAAGCTTTCGATTCATAATGCATTGTAGTTTTGGATAAACTTCACGTGTTTGTGAAGTATGTAAAATAAACATTAGCAGCTTTTTTTAAGTGCATAAAAGCATTTTTAGAGGACATCTTATATTTAGCATACCATTCTCATGTCTAGGGACTGCCATATTGTTCCTGCTCAATACTGCATGCTGGCCTGAGGATGCATGTGGGTACAGGATATTTGTGACATCATTGGTGAGGGTTCACCTTCTAGCATTTCACTCCTATCCCACACATGCTCAGAAGCAAGCAATTGCACTCCAAAGCAGGGTCTACAAACAGTAAAAAAATACTCTATAAATGCTACTAGCATTGTTAGTTTTTTTTTAAATATGTTTAAAAGACATGCAAAGATTTATCCTAAGCTACAATGCTCATTCAGTGTCTCTTTCCTGCACAAACAAATCTGTCAACTTTATGTAATGAGGTACTGCAGAATATGATGGCTTTTTGAAAATAAATTATGAAAATAATGATGGCATCCCTGTTGGTTCATATTAGTTTTCTTTTTTTTTTCTTTTGTGATGACATTTTATTTTTGCAATTACTGTTTATAATGCTAATAATAAAATGCATTTTGTATTGATAGATGTATTATTTTCCGTTTTCCCCTTACTTTTTCCCATTCACTCTTTCTTCCTGATTCTTATTATTGGTCTGTGTTTTTCATTATGATTCCTATCCTCTTTCACTCTGCCAATGGCAAGGACTTCACTTGTGGTTTTGTTGTTAGAGTATATAGACTTCAGCCCATATCTCCCCCTAATATGGAATGTTTAAACTATGTTTTAATTCACTTTTTCTAACTAACATCTTAAAAATGTGATGTTTCTTCTATAGAAACTGCCATGAATATTGGTTACTCTTGTCACATGCTCACCGATGACATGAATGATATTTTCATAGTATCTGGTCACACAGTGATGGAAGTTCGGGAAGAGCTCAGGTATTATAGAATACAGTTTATCATTATTATCCACCACTTGACAGCCAGGGGAACCTCCCTGGTGGGAAAATCTGTTGGCACTGACCCATTGTCTTTGAATCTTAAAGGAAAGCCAAGGAGTGCACATTTGGGCAAAGCAGAAACTTGTACAATGGGCACCAGTACTCCGAAAAGATGAGAGAAACTAAGCTTGAATCTGTGTACGAGGAAACTGTGACCGGTGAATATGCCTTGGTCATAAATGGACATAGTCTGGTAGGTGCCAACTTATTGTTTTGACTTTTTGTTATATTTTGTGAAATAGTTCTGAAACCAGGGGTGTGTTTCTGCCTAGGCCGACTGAAACAGGCTGGCTGGCTGACAATGTAATGTAGTGCATTGAAATATGTCTGTACATACACAAAAATGTCTATATGCAGTGATATTTTAGTTTGTGACTTTGCTTGACACTTTCTGATATGCCATGTATATATATACATAAACACACATACACTTATGATTTGAGATATAGTAAGTGGAAAGGAACAGCTTGTGAGAAGTGGGGGGGGCAGCACAAATCTAAATGACCAAGGGCAACATAAAGCTTAAATATGCCCATGTCTGAAACACTAGCAAAACTACTCAATTACTATAACAAAGAAGTCCCCTTGGAGGCATTACCACACAGGACAACAACCTGATAGTAGCACTGAAATTATGATTTATCCTAGGCTACAATGCATTTTACATATCCAATAAGAAGTAATTTTTCCATGAAAACAGTGGACAGTGGATAACTATTAGTCCTGTTCTATATACTAAAACAAGACTGAATTAAAGGACCATAGCGCTTGTTTGCCGAGTTGGTACCAAGCTAACAATATTAGCAGTTGTCTAAGCCATGGACATAAAACATTTTCTGGAAAATTTACATTTTGGAGGACTAGTTTATGAATACAGCACATCTTTTTGATTAATTATACTCTTAGTCTAATTCAGAGTTTTCAAACTTTTTTTTTCCATTGTGCACAGGTCCTTTCATCATCATCAGGATAGCTTCATGCATGTTATGCAAGTTATGTTACCGTTTTTCTCACTTAAGCTGTAAAGCTAAATCTTCTCCCTCCCTTCATGGCCTCTTGTTATTCTTTTATTCTTCTTTCATGAAATTATTCCCTCCTGAACTTTTTAATGAATCCTTTAATGTACTTTTTTTCTCATACCAGCCCTTCCTACTCTCCATGCATCTATATATTGTAAAGATTTGTGTTTTAGAACATTTCAGCCATCCTCCTTGGTGCCTGGTGTAAAACGCAGATCGTACCTATGTTCATATAAATAGTATAATGAATTATAACACATCTACCATCATCATTGCTGGTTCCTGGGGTAAAAAAAAGCTTACACATATTGAGTGATTTTATACAATAGTTTGTTGAAAATAATTTGCCTTAAGAGCACTGTGTTATTTGATGTTTTTATCATTTAGAAGTAGATAGAATTTATTAACAGAACCAAAACAGTGTTTAGCCCCAGGCCACACAAGTAACTAATATCTGACAAACTCATTCAAGTGAACTAGTAACCTTTGGTTATGTTTTCATTGGAAATTAAATTAAAAATAATACCAGTTTCAGAACAGTTATTTTGAATCATTTATAGTTCCTTTAATCTGCTCTTTAACCCTCTTGGTGCGTCAGCCGTTAGCATCAAATCTGTAATATTTTGTGGGTTAATTGGAAACAGTCCACTATTACAATTTTTAATGACTTAGGGAATATTGTACATCAGCTCCAACTAATTAAGATAAGGCTGTTTTGCAGCTGTAAGATTTTTTCAGCCATTGTTTGTGATATTAAGAGCACAGGCTGACCTTGAGATACAAAAATAAGCCACCAAATCCAAAAAACTGTGATGAAATGATCTCCAGCAAAATTCCAATAAATCAAGACTTCACCTCCTTGCCAAAGCAATTTGCTTTGATTATGGAACGTGTTTGTTATATTAATATTGGTTTGGAACATAAGCGGGGAAGTGAAAGGTTTCAGTCAAGCAATTCACCTTCTTGTTACTTTTGGCCTAATAATCCAAAGATGATAACATTTTCCACTGTGAAAAGTTCATTTTTAGAGTATAAAACAAGCATAGTTGTTGCTATAAATGGAAAGGGACATTTGTAAGTGCTTGTAGGTCAGAAACCTATTGCTCTGTCTATTGGTATATCCCATGCATCACTCCCAAGAATTTTGTCCATACAAAAGTCTTTCGGAATTTTTTATTTTCCAAAAGGTATGTTCTATGTTTATGTACTGTGCATGTGCTCCTATATGCTACCCTATAGTGGTGTTAAGAATTCTCATGTTAACATATTGAACGTGTCTGTTAATGGATGTTGAATAGAAATCAACTAATAATAAAGATACATTTTTATAACTGTCATGTTTTGAAGAACTTGACTTTATAATGGGAAACGTTTTTTAGAAAGTTAAAAAGAATACAGTCTTTATTTAGTATTAAGTTCAGTTAGGATAGGGCAGACATTCTTTTTTTTACCTTGCCTGATTTGTTACTTTGGAGTGACCATGGATGCAGATACAGTCTTCTTGAAGTTCTGTTGAACGTGCTGCCTCAGCAATGTGGAATTTAAAATATGATTAAGTTCATCCACGAAAGAGTTCCACTCACAATGGGTTCATCTTCTCAGTTGTCAAAGCAGGAAAGGAAACAAAGCAATGGCTACCAGCAGAAAAATAAATGTGTATAGATGTTACTAAATTAGAGCTCGATTCGATTGAGCTTTCGCAAGTTACTGTAGCCCGTAAGTGAGGTCGCAAGTTAATTTGCTATTCAATTGGCGTCTTTTTGCAGGCTCTGAACGGGTTACGATTTACTGTTTTGAAAATTTGCGATGGTTAAACCCGTAACTTACAGCCTCCCAAAGCCTTTGATCTTTTACGTTCTCGAGAGTTACGATGGCTAAAATCGCTATTCAATTGCTCCAGTTCCCCAAGCCGCAAATGTTTTCACACCCGTAAATGGCAAATGAAGTAGAAAATCCTACGAGTGCTAGAGAGGACTCGCAAGGGGGTTAAACACCTATTTGCAGGACTGTAAATGCAAGTAAAAAAACAATACTGCACTGTAAATAACGGGGAAAGCGATGAAAGACATTAGAATTAATTGCACAACAGTCTGAAGGTTGCAAATCGGCAGTATACAAGTTAATACATTTTAGGCCACCCACATGGACTAGAACAGTATTGGCATTGATATTAATATTTTTGTATTTTGCCGTTTTGCAAGTCTGATCACATATCACACCCCAGAACCTAATTGATTGACCCATAACCTCCATGTTTTACTGCCCTAATAATGACGGTCTCATTTTCTGTTGGCTAAATCGAAATGGGAGGTTACGGGCTTGCTTAATTGGTCATGTTCCCGCCCTGAACTGCTACGAACCAGTGCATGGTTTACGAAGTTGGCTTTGGGCCAGTAACTTGCAAGCTTGAGAAATTGAATAGCCCCGAAATCGGAGACCAACGGGAGCCTGCAGCACACCTTCAGACAAATGGCCTACATTGCGGGGTTGCATTTGAATTGAGCCCTTAGAAAGCAGACTTTTTTTTTTTTGTTTTTTTTTTTTTTTTGCTTTCTATTTAGCAAGACTAGTTCTTCAAAATATATTTACTCTCTTTAAAAAATATTATGTCTATTATTAACTCTAATTCTTCAAACATTAAAAAAGCCTTATATTTACTAACTATTATATGCATAGTCAGCCTCCTGGGGTGGGGGAAAAGTATTTGACCCCCTGCTGATTTTGAACGTTTGTCCACTGACAAAGAAAGGATCTGTCTATAACTTTAATGGTAGGTGTATTTTAACAGAATAACAAAACAAAAAAAGAAAGAAAAACGCATGTCAAAAAAGTTATAAATTGATTTGCAGGTCAATGAGGGAAATAAGTATTTGACTGCTTCAACTTAGTACTTGGTGGCAAAACCCGGTTGGCAATCACAGAGGTCAAACGTTTCTTGTAGTTGGCCACCAGGTTTGCACACATCTCCGGAGGGATTTTGTCCCACTCCCCTTTGCAGATCCTCTCCAAGGTTTTGTGGCTGATGTTGGGCAACTCGAACCTTCAGCTCCCTTCACAGATTTTCTATGGGATTATGGTCTTCAGACTGGCTAGGCCACTCCAGGACCTTAATGTGCTTCTTCTTGAGCCACTCCTTTGTTGCCTTGGCTGTGTGTTTTGGGTCATAGTCATGCTGGAATACCCATCCACAACCCATTTTCAATTCCCTGGCTGAGGGAAGGAGGTTCTCACCCAAGATTTGACGGTACATGGTCCCGTCCATCGTCCCTTTGATGCTTTGCAGTTGTTCTGTCTCCAAAGAATAATTTTTCTACCTCCATGTTTGTGGGGATGGTGTACTTGGGGTCATAGGCAGCATTCCTACTCCTCCAAACACAGTGAGTTGAGTTCATGCCAAAGAGCTCGATTTTGGTTTCATCTGACCACAACACTTTCACCCAGTTCTCCTCATTCAGATGTTTATTGGCAAACTTCAGACGGGCCTGTACATGTGCTTTCTTGAGCAGGGGGACCTTGTGGGCATTGGAGGATTTCAGGCCTTCACGGCATAGTGTGTTACCAATTGTTTTCTTGGTGACTATGGTCCCAGCTGCCTTGAGATCATTAACAAGATCCTCCTGTGTAGTTCTGGGCTGATTCCTCACCATACTCATGATCATTGAAACTCCACGAGGTGAGATCTTGTATGAAGCACCAGACCGAGGGAGTCTGACAGTTAATTTATGTTTCTTCCATTTGCAAATAATCGCACCAACTGTTGACACCTTCTCACCAAGCGGCGTGGCGATGCTCTTGTAGCCCATTCCAGCCTTGTGTAGGTCTACAATCTTGACCCTGACATCCTTGGACAGCTCTTTGGTCTTGGCCATGGTGGAGAGTTTGGGATCTGATTGATTGCTTTTGTGGACAGGTGTCTTTTATACAGGTAACAAGCTCGTTACCTGTATAAAAGACACCTGGGAGCCAGAAATCTTGCGGATTGATAGGAGATCAAATACTTATTTCCCTCATTGACCTACAAATTAATTTATAACTTTTTTGACATGCGTTTGTCTTGTTTGTTTTTGTTGTTATTCTGTCTCTCACTGTTAAAATACACCTACCATTAAAATTATAGACTGATCATTTCTTTGTCAGTGGACAAACGTTAAAAATCAGCAGGGTGTCAAATACTCCTTTCCCCACCCCCACTGTACTATTCTATTGAAAATTCATTGGAAAGTGTATCTTCTTTCTAGTTTTCTCCACAAACCCGAAGCAGATAATCATAATATTGCAATATTGTTTTTCTCTTTAAAATATATGTAAAGGCCATATTTACTTTTTCTACTTTCTAAAAAAATCTTACCAATTATGAAGTCTAGGTCTACAAAAGAGCATATTATTTGTAGATGATCACTGCAGCTCTCGATATGTTTGGCATAATCTGCTATAGATTTATTTTAATATAATTCCTTACAATCTATTTAGAATAGCTATTGTTGTCAACAAACTGTATAATTATTTAACTTGCAGGCTCATGCCCTTGAAGCAGACATGGAAAAGGAGTTTCTAGAGATTGCGTGCATGTGTAAGACTGTCATTTGCTGCAGAGTTACACCTCTTCAGAAAGCTCAGGTGGTGGAACTGGTGAAAAAGTATAAAAAAGCTGTTACTTTGGCCATCGGTGATGGTGCCAATGACATAAGCATGATAAAAAGTAAGTGAACAGTTTGTGTTAGAGCCAGATGTTCCTTTTGTCTCCATCACAATATGATCAGTAAAATAAACAGCATAGAATAATGTTCATATTCCAAGAATAATATATCTGAGCTATATTAATGTGATATTTAAAAATGCACTATATGTACCTAGCACTGTGCTGTTGAAAGAGTACTTTAAAGAGGAATGTGTGCATTTTATAAACATTAAGTACTGAGTCCTATAGAATTTACAGTCTAGTTAGTAATAGAGAAGATTATCCCAGACAGGGAATGAGCATGTAAATGCATATGCAATGGGAGCATATTTTTGTGTGTTTGGGTAAAAATCATCCTTCTCTGGTCACCACCTCATACATTTTTAGCTAGAGTTTTTAATTTAGTGGATTCAGGAAGGGATCATATGAGTAGAAGAACCCAACCTGGATTTGTCTTCAGAATGCCAAGCACAGTGAATGAGAAGTGGCATGCCAATTCAAGAAGAAGAACAGGCAGCCATGTCATTCTGCACAAAGGCATTTGTGTGAACGGAGAGAGGGTTTTTTGCTTCTAATATTGGAACTGGAATTTTTGTCTTGCTTGGTATTTCTAGAGAGAGGGGGATAGTATGAGTATAAAATTATATTCGAAGAGATGAAAGGGGGGAAATTGTCTTCTTGAACAAGTTTTGGGTTGTGACTGAAGTTCTCCTTTAATAACAAATATAGAAAATGCGAAATGTGTCAAAAAAGAGAATGAAGGAAAGGCATATGTTAATGTGCAGTGAAAAATAAAAAGAAGTCTGTGGAAATAGTTAATAGATCATAGCAACCAGGGGAAGAAGAAGAGAGATGGCTTTAAATTATTCAGTAACATAAAACACATCACATTGACTATCCCAGATGGATTACTATGCTGCCTATTGTTCATTACTTCTAGAGGAAAATTAGTAATTAAGTTATTATGATGTTAAAAGGAAGTAGGGCATCTGCTTTTGGGACAGACAGGATGAAATTATTGTCTAGGTAAGCAAATCTTTTTGTTATGGAACATTTGTTAAAATTGTTGTTAAAATGTCACCTTCTTTTGTCTTCACTCTGCTTCTTTATCAACATGATATTAATATATTAATATCCGCCTTAGTCTGCTGTAATTATTAGTTTGTGACTCAATGTGGTAAGTTGACATATTGCCTTATAATGACACTAACTGCGGCTCTTCTTGACATTTTCAGGTGCCCACATAGGAGTTGGGATCAGTGGACAGGAGGGGATGCAAGCCGTTTTAGCCAGTGATTACTCCTTTGCACAGTTTAGATACCTTCAAAGACTTCTGCTGGTCCATGGGCGATGGTCCTATTTCCGAATGTGCAAGTTCTTGTGTTACTTCTTCTATAAAAACTTTGCCTTTACACTAGTGCATTTTTGGTTTGGTTTCTTCTGTGGTTTCTCAGCACAGGTGAGTGGTAAATACTGTTCTTATGTAAAATTTAGGATCTCTGTATTACTTTAAAAGACAGACCGTAAGATATGATATGATTAAAGGACCACTGCACACTGAAAATAAAATATATTTGACAAGTCTGAATCAGAGCATAATTAAGCATGTTGATGCTTTCATTGGATCCAGGAGGGATCCATGATATATTAGTGGAAGTTGTGCAAGAGGGGCAAGGTGATTGCTTCTGGGGCATTGAGGGGCAAGGGGTATCATGTCAATTTTAATCTTATTCAGTAATCAAAGTCTCTGGACTTCTGTCTGTTCACTCCTCCCTCACCCCTCGCTTTTTTGTTAATAACTACAAACACACAACCCTAACAGATTCCTGTACTCCTAAAAAGAGTCTTCAAAAATACAGGTCTTCCCAAAAAAATGTTTTAGTTTACACAGCTGCTAATATACATACCTGACAAACAAATATCTTTTTTTCTTGAGCTGCAGTGGTCCGTTAACTAATATAAATCTTAAGGATACCGTCAAATTGCATAAGCCCCTCAGAAGTTACAATAATGCAAATAAGTATAATCCCAAATAAAAAAATTACTGAAACATTAAATATGTTTTCCGTATAAACACACATTTGCAGATGAGCGCGTGTTTAGTAATTTGACTGATTGACATTTAATCGATTCTGATTAGTCCTGGTATAAAAAGTATATGCTTTTATATGAAGAATATGAAATTGTATGTATGTGCTTGCCATTCCTTGCACTGCAAATTGTGCCATACAGTGAAGGTCAGCAACAAACCATATTTTGAAGATCTCTTTAACCTTAAGTCTTCGGGAAAAAAAGCCATATATAGAACCCTTATTCTCTGTATGCTTAAAGTTTATTGTTTCTCTATTATAAAGGAGAATTACCTGACTGTTTGGCACTGGACTACTCTTTTGAGTAGTCAGACTGCTATTTTAAAACAGTAGTTCTCAAATCAGCCCTCAGGGACCCGCTACAGGTTAGGGTTTTAGGAAATCCCTCTTTGGGTACATGTGTTCTTACAACGTGAGTCCCGCAACGGCTGCAGGCTTAAATTTTAGACGAGTTACAGAGCTATTAAATTAGACCTGTAAACCATTTGTCGCACTTTAGATGTGTGGCCGTGAACGTGATCAATTAGTGAAACCCATAGTTACGGGTTTAGACGGAGCCAATGGCAAAAGAAATTGTCGTCATTACTTCACTGAAAAAATGGAGGTTAGATTTCAAAGCCTTATGGACTTCAATTACGAGTTTCGATCGAACCCACATTCCAGAAATAATGCAATATTGACAAAGCAGTAAATATGATATTCTAGTCCAGGCGAGGTCCATTATATGTATTAACACATTGATTGCCGGGATCGATATAACACGAAAATTAAACTAAAAATAATTTTTTATTGCAGAACTGTGAGCTTGAGGATGTTGTGCTATTAATTTTAATAGCTCACATCACTTAACCTTTAATTATAAGTACAGTAGTGTGTGTATAGTTGCATTTACAGTTCTATGGATAGGACTTTAACCCACTAGCGGGTCCTCTCTAGCACAGTGGGCTTTTTGGCTCCATTTGCGGGTTACAGGCTTGAACGCCAGCGAATTTGTTGCAATGTAATAGCGTGATTGGAACGTAACAGTTACAGGCTTGAGAGAACAAAGGATTTGCGAGCGCGCAGTTCAAATTTCCACGTCCCATAGCCTTTTTTCGCCCCTACCCCGCAAGTCGTTTGCAGGTTGCATTATGGGGCCAATTTATTAGCCGCAAATCTTGCGGGCTACGTTACAGGCTACGGTTTTACCAGTTGAGGGAATTTAATAGGGCTATACGTCATCTTGATATCATAAAATCCAACATTATTTGTGGTGCATGAGGACCAGCTTGGGAAACACTACTCTAGAGGATATTGAAAACGTATTTGAGACTGCACCACAAGTGAGTACTATCATGTAAATCAAGAATTGCTTGCTCTCAGATGAGTGGATTTTATACTATTTTGACATTTGTTTGACTTGCATGTGTGTTTATATTTTACCATTATAATGAGTAAATAAATTAATGTTTGTGATCATACTCCACTTGCGAGTAATCATTTACAATCTGCTAAATGCACTATATTGTTATACTGCATGCTATGAACAGGTTGTACTGTAATTTTAGAAATAAGCAGGCTTTAATTTGCTGTCTGATTTTCCAGAAAAGAAAGAGCCTGGTTGTCATTTGTTAGTGATAGCACCTCATAGATTAAAACTGATCCCCATGAAGTCTGGAAGTTGTTATCCAATTAGAGAAATAACTGTCTATTGCCAAAGAGCTTTAAAAAAGAAATCTCAGTGGGTGGTTTTCCTAATGAAATTAACTTGGTGTGCATTATCTCTAGAAACAATCGGATAGGCAAAGACTGCGTTGTAGTAGCCCTATTGGTCTATAGGAAAAAGGATGCTTGGAGACCAGTTATATATTTAATTGGCTCAAGAGGTAAAATGAGCGAGAAATGAACACACCAGCTATCAGTATATGTAGGTTCTTGTAATAAGTATGTTCTATTAGGTTAACATGAACTCACCAGCAAGGATGCCAACATAAATACACACATATAATGAACAGTGCAACAATCAGCTTACAAATTAATACCATAGCATAGCCTGACAGATTTGTAAAGTCATCCCAGCTTCAATCTCTGTTCAAATATGGAAAGCAACATACCGTATTTACCATTCAGCAGGATTAACAAAGTCAATCCACCAATTTAAACATTTTGGAAAGAAAATGAATATTTGTGAGGCAACATAATGCTTGAATAGTTTGAAAATGATACCAGCAAAATCCTTCCAGCAACAAAACACTGTGCTAGACAAATGCAGAAACTAAGATTAACACAACTGCTGTGTGTCACTTAAAGGGCCACTGTGGTTCCTATGCAATAGGGTTTCATTTGTTTATTTAGTAATGGAACGGTAGAAACTGTATTCTAAGTAAAAGCAATCTAAGTAATTACAATTCATATTCACTTTACTGATTTAGGGTCTAGCAGAGCTGCTTCTCCCTTTCCTATATTTGGTATCTAGAAATAGGTTTTCCTTGGGCAGTTCCTTTGCCTAACCCTAGACACCCGATAGAGGATATTAACATTGTGTTTATAATCGGGTACATCCTTTTAATTTAAACAGAATTTTACGGAACTTATATATATTTATGCATGGAGTGTGATTTTCACTGTTAACTGCAATTGCAGTGACCGTAAATACTAGATTTACACTCTTAAGCACCATCATGATGTGTCTGTCACGCAATGTGATAATGTGGGAATGTCATTTTTTCTTTTGCTTCCTGTTCTAAAATCCGGTTGTAAGCTCTTGTGGTAGTGACCAAGAATATATATATATATATATATATATATATATATATATATATATATATATATATGCGCTCTATAGCAGAGATAAGCACCCTGGTTAATTATTGAGTCTGTTCCATCCAGTTCTCTAGAGTGCAAAATGCACACAGTCCATTTTCTCTCCTAGAACTCGCATATCACTTAATAATTCCACACAATTCACTTTCACTTTTTATTGTGCAGCCCTTTTATATGTTGTCCATTACAGCTGTCTAGCTTATTATATGCTAATACGTTTTCATAATCACTTTTAATAAAGGTCAGGCTTCCATCCAAACCTGGAGATTGAAGTACATGGAAGGCACTACACACAACTTTTTCACCTTATACAAAAACCTGTGTATTTTATTGTTCATTGTTAGGCTTCACCTAAAAATCCCCCAGTTTCACTATCTGATCATCTTCATTCAAACCAGCTGGCCACTTTTTATATTTTAAGCACAAAGGCATTGCAGACACTAAATGTGTTCATTTATAACACACTTGGAGCTATTTACAGTTAAATCTTCACAGATGTACAATCTGTGGTCTGGTATTTGACATCCATGTACAATCCGTATGGCTTTCTATCTGCTTTATGCATTTTGCAGGTTAACATAACATCTTTATCATCAGATGATACTAATGCAAATCATTATAATTAAGTCTTTTGAAGGAACTCGCAATTTAAAGTATGGGTGGTGTCGTTAAAGGGATTCCTTCTTATGTATGCATACACTTCATAAAGAATGTCAACCCACGAACCGAGTCGGTAGAGATTTTAAATTACCAGTGATCGGCTGACAATTTTATGAGTATATCTGAAAATAACCAAGTGGATGTGCTATCATTTTACAGGAAGGATCACCTGATGCTGAGAAATCTAAATTTTCTTCCAATTATGTTTAACTTGTTTCATGGTATTTCAGTTTATACCGAAAAGCTGTAGTCAGCGGATTCAGAAAGCTGAAGTATCCCTTTACATATTTCATTAAATGTTACCAATAGTTATCATTTTTGTTGGTGATTTCTGTGATTACTGTACTTTGTTTAAATCTTATAAAGGACTTGTCTAAACAACATCTTCTATATTTCATTTTTTTCAGACTGTCTATGACCAGTGGTTTATTACACTTTTCAATATTGTTTATACATCACTTCCTGTGCTGGCAATGGGGCTATTTGATCAGGTAAATGGTTTATTTTACATGGAATTTAACTTGTACTAAAGGTTAATTTGCAAAGTTAACATAACCTCCTGAATGATGTGTGGGAGTTTTCATTAATACAGTTTACGGACTACCAAGTATGACCGTGCATTACTGATTCATGTAGACATTAGAAGCTGGCAACATTGCTATTCCATTCATCAGTGGTGGAGCTAGAGAATGGCGGCCCTGGTGCAATAAACGTTTTGATTGTAAAAAAAAGGCTTTGTGCTGGCCCCTACCGGAACCCTTCCCATAAAAGCAAACCTTTCCAAGACGCTTACCCATTGCTGCGCCACCCCAAGATCCCTTTCCAATATATATACATATGTAAAACATCACCCCCACACAGCACCAAGCCTTGTTAGCATCCACCCCCATGCAGCCAGGGAGGTTGGGACAGGGGTCCCTACACTACTGCACCACTGGTAGATCCGCCACCGCCTTTCATCGGGATGGATGTTAACACTTTATAGCTGTCCCATGATCTTTGTAGGAAAGGAAATTACCAGACAATATAGTACCTGTATTTTAAATTCACCTATTTCCTAAGCTTAAAAACCAGACAAAAAAATACTTTCAAATGGAACCACATCTTTGATTACAATCACAGTATTTGGAGGCACAAAAAATGGGATTCTGATTATTGAAAGGGATCCAAAAGGTAAAAAACCTGCGTGAAACATTGACATGGATTTTGGTACACTATGTATATTTTATATTATAAATATTATATTGTCATTTGTTCTTTTTACAGGATGTCAATGAGCAGAATTGTATGGATTACACAAAACTCTATGAGCCCGGGCAGCTGAATCTACTGTTCAACAAACGCAGATTTTTTATCTGTATAGCACACGGGATCTACACTTCTTTTGCCCTGTTTTTTATACCTTTTGGTGCATTTTTTAACACTGCTGGTGAAGATGGGAAACACATTGCAGACTATCAGTCTTTTGCCGTCACTATTGCTACAAGTCTAGTTATAGTTGTTAGCGTTCAGGTATAATACATTTCTTCCTGTCTCCCTGTATCCCTAAAACTATGCTTTTCCGTTTAATTTGTTTGTTTTTTATTTCTACTTACCATTGTAATTGAGGAAAATTCCACAACAGTTTAATGTTCTTTATGCCTGTACATCAAATTATTAATGTTAAGGTTTTTTTTAATTCCGTAACAACTAGCAAGATGCCAGATATACAATATAATTCAAATGCCTGATTCTTAAATATCAAGGTTTTGTACATTTATCGGCCGTGATTATTATTTGAAGAGATACTGAAGTCACGATATGCACTCTGCACCATCCGATAGAGGGTAGAAACCCATATGCAAAAGTTATATTTTTATTGGTAAAGTTATTGCTGCAGTATGGAAATTCATAAATAACTGAGAATGACCTAATACTATCTGAAGTGTAAAATAATACGAAAAATCAAAATTGTGTCTGATATTTTAATGACAATAGTACAACGGAGCAATCTGCTCTTGACCACCATGGTGTGATGATAATGGTGTACTGTTAATGTTTCTTTATTGCAGATTGGCTTGGATACCAGTTACTGGACAGCCATCAATCACTTCTTCATCTGGGGCAGTCTGGCTGTATATTTCTCTATTTTATTTGCCATGCACAGTGATGGTATTTTTGATATATTCCCCAGCCATTTCTCTTTTGTAGGTAAGTTTAGTCTTCTGATGGCAGTTTGTAGAGTTATACACAGTAGAGTAATGGGCTAAATTACTTTGGATATATGAATGAGTAGTAAGCTAACTGTTCAGTTGGTTATAAGTCATGCAACACTTGCTTAGTTCCGTTCCTGTGATATAAAAAATGTTCTTTCTGAACATTAAGCCCTTCCACATTTCAGATTCTATCACATAATTTATCCTCCCCAACATTGGCCCATATTATTTCAGCAGTAAAGCATCTCTTCATCTTCTGTAGACAAACTCTTATCACTATCAATAAAGAAAATGTATCTTCACCCTGCATCTCTCCAAATTACAAAACTGCGAGCTACGCGTTTGAGACAAAAATCGTAGCTCATTCGTAGAACGTTGAATTTGCAGCCGTGCAGACGATCAGTTAGTCTAAACCATAGTTACGGGTTTAGATGGAGCCAATGGAAAAAGAGATTGTTAGTGTTGCGTCACTGAAAAAGGGGAGGGTAGATTCCAAAGTCCTACGTGCTGCAATTACAGTTTGCAATCGTAACCATATTCCAGATTAATACAATATTAATAAAGCTGTAAATATTGATATTATATTACATGCAAGTTCCATTATATGTATTAACACATTCATTGTGGGTATCGAGATAACACAGAATATAGACCTGAAATAAAGTATTTTTCGTGGCCGATTTGAGGGCTTGAGAAGGTTGTGCTATTAATTTCAATTTACTATTACAGCTTACTATACTTACCAATTAAAACACAGCAATGTGGAAAGCATAGTTTGCTGCTTCATTGCTGTGGAACAAACCAAATGATTCCTAATAAACAACTACTGATTAGTAGAAAAATATGTATTAAATTGAAAGGTTTAATGTACTTACACATTTATATGCTAGATACTCCTATCTGGATGTGCACACCCCTAGGAAACTTACATAAAGTGTATCCTGCAGAGTACAGTGTGTGACCTCTAAAGGAAATGATGGTTGCTGGGGTCACAGCTGAAATTGCCCATAAGGAGACAGGCAGAGAGAAAAAAAACAGACAGCAACTACCAGATTGGCCAAAACAATTATTCAAATTGTATACTAGTTTAGCCTGGGTTTGGAGGGTGTTAACCCTAAGTTTTACCTGACAGAAATTAAAAGATATTTTGCTAACTTCAAGGTAAGTGTTTAAATGCTTATTTTGGTATTTTTTCATGCCATTTTCCATACACTACTAATTCTCCTCTATCAGATGCACTCATAATCCAGCTCACTTTCATATCTCTTTAAAGTTTTATTGGTATGCATATACTAAGTAACAACTAAATATTATGTTGTCAGAGAACAACCTAGATTTTTCTGTCAGCTTTGTTTTAAAATTGATTGTTTTATGTTGTGAATTATATAATATTTAATGTGTGAAATAGAAGGTTTTGAAACCTGTGGCATTTTTTTATATTGGTTATGGTACCAAATTTTTCGTTAACATAATATATCCCTACAAGGACTAACATGTTAATCATTATTGAGTGTTTACATTAAACATAATGAGAGATTTGAATAATATGTCTTTGATTCTTTTGTACTGTAATGAGATTTAATAATTAATTTACATCTTTTCTGTCAGTCACTCTAAAAATTGTGCGTCAAAAACTCAAATATGAATAAATAAGCCGTCTTGTGAAATACTTGCATTGACGAAAGACGTACACATTAGTCTTTCAATGTTGTTTTAAAATTGATTGTTTTACGTAGTGAATTTAATAATATTTCATGTGTGAAATAGACGTTTTTGAAACCTGTGACATTTTTTTATATTTGTTATGGTACTAAATTATTAATTAGCATAATATATCCTTGTAAGGACTAGTATGTTAATCAGTACTGAGTGTTTACATTAAACATAATGAGAGATTTGAATAATATGCCTTTGATTCTTTTGTACTGTAATGGGATTTAATAATTAAGGTACATCTTTTCTGTCAGTCACTCTAAAAAATGTGCGTCAAAAACTCAAATATGAATAAATAAGCCGTCTTGTGAAATACTTGCGTTGACAAAAGACGTACACATTAGCTTTTTATTGGTGGAAAAAAATCATTGTCACCTTTTTTTATTAACAGGAAACGCTAGAAATTCCTTAAGTGAAAAAAGTGTTTGGCTTGCTATTTTCCTGACCACTGTGATCTGTGTGATGCCTGTGCTAACTTTCCGATTCCTGAAGGTGGATCTGAGTCCAACACTAAGCGATAAGGTAAGAAAGTGCATACCACTAATATGCTGTGCAGACCTTTATGTAAGTGTTCAGTGCAAGTAACAGAAACCTTTTTTGATCAGACAGTTGAACAAATACAGTAATGACTGCCCCCAGTGCGGCATTAAGAGTTGTTTAATTTATTTGTGTATTTGTTATAGGATGTTGCCCATTACCAGTTCTAGTTATTTTAAAGGGCATACTCATAAGAGAAACAAACTGGATGAATAAAACCAGCAGTTCTTTTAGGGGGAGCAGTACACTTGGAGGTAATTATCTGACCCAAATTATACAAGTAGCAACAGTAATAGAACACCTTTTTGTGGTTATCATATTTATTGTATATACCACAACTGATTGTTTTAAAATGTAACTTTTATTAGGACATATTTATTAAAAATACATATACAGTAGTTCTAAAATTCGGATTTTTAAAAATTAGTATTTAACTAAACTATGATGACTTTTCAACTATCCCAATTATTCGTTTGGAATATTTTCTCAATTTGTCATATATTAGCAATGGTCTTGTATTTAATTCATTAGCTTTTAGACAGGGTTAAATTATTATTATTAGAGGTATAAAAAGTGCTCATGTGCATTAAAGTTGCTGAAAACTTATATGTGCTGTTTGTATCAAAATAAAGTGCTTGTTCTGTACAGTAGATTGATAGTATCTCTTAATGCTGAGATATGAACTTGACAGGGGCTCCTGATGATTGAGACGTAAGAGTCTCATGAAACGTCCGTCGGGCGCATCCCGATGACATCACAACCCGGAAATAGCAACAAACGCTAAACAGAGTAGCATGGTCCACGACATGCAGTTAAAGACACCGCTAAAAAGCAGGAAGAGGCAATGAATACTTAATAATAACTAAAGGGATTGCCAGAATAAATAAAGGCATCCAAATAAGGCTATGTATATTCTTTACAGCTATTAGAATATTAGCACTAAGGTATGGTAGTGGTGTGTACAGCGTTACATCCACGAGTTAATTCATAAAGTATAAGTAATGGGCACATACAGTGGATATAAAAAGTCTACACACCCCTGTTAAAATGTCAGGTTTCTGTGCTGTAAAAAAATGAGACAAAGATAAATAATTTCAGAACTTTTTCCACCTTTTACGTGACCTATAAACTCTAAAACTCAATTGAAAAACAAACTGAAATCTTTTAGGTAGAGGGAAGAAAAAAAATAAAATAATATGGTTGCATAAGTATGCACACCCTTAAACTAATACTTTGTCGAAGCACCTTTTGATTTTTTTACAGGACTCTGTCTTTTTGGGTATGAGTCTATCAGCATGGCACATTTTGACTTGGCAAGATTTGCCCACTCTTCTTTGCAAAAACACTCAAAATCTGTCAGATTGCGTGGGCATCTCCTGTGCACAGCCCTCTTCAGATCACCCCACAGATTTTCAATCGGATTTAGGTCGGGGCTCTGGCTGGGCCATTCCAAAACTTTAATCTTCTTCTGGTGAAGCCATTCCTTTGTTGATTTGGATGTATGCTTTGGCTCGTTGTCATGCTGAAAGATGAAGTTCCTCTTCATGTTCAGCTTTCTAGCAGAAGCCTGAAGGTTTTGTGCCAATATTGACTGGTATTTGGAACTGTTCATAATTCCCTCTATCTTAACTAATGCCCCAGTTCCAGCTGAAGAAAAACAGCCCCAAAGCATGATGCTGCCACCACCATGCTTCACTGTGGGTATGGTGTTCTTTTGGTGATGTGCAGTGTTGTTTTTGTGCCAAAAATATCTATTGGAATTATGGCCAAAAAGTTCAACCTTGGTTTCATCAGACCATAACACCTTTTCCCACATGCTTTTGGGAGACTTCAGATGTGTTTTTGCAAAATGTAGCCTGGCTTGGATGTTTTTCTTCGTAAGAAAAGGCTTTCGTCTTTCCACTCTACCCCATAGCCCAGACATATGAAGAATACAAGAGCTTGTTGTCACATGTACCACACAGCCAGTACTTGCCAGATATTCCTGCAGCTCCTTTAATGTTGCTGTAGGCCTCTTGGTAGCCTCCCAGACCAGTTTTCTTCTTGTCTTTTCATCAATTTTGGAGGGAGCTCCAGTTCTTGGTAATGTCACTGTTGTGCCAAATTTTCTCCACTTGATGATGACTGTCTTCACTGTGTTCCATGGTATATCTAATGCCTTGGAAATTCTTTTGTACCCTTCTCCTGACTGATACATTGTAACAATGAGATCCCTCTGATGCTTTGGAAGCTCTCTGTGGACCATGGCTTTTGCTGTGGGATGCGACTAAGAAAATTGTAGGAAAGAGCAACTAGAGCAGCTGAACTTAATTTGGGGTTAATCAGAGGCACTTTAAATGATGACAGGCGTATGCTGACTCCTATTTAACACGATTTGGAATGTGATTGCTTAATTCTGAACACAGCTACATCCCCAGTTATAAGAGGGTGTGCAGACTTATGCAACCACATTATTTTCCTTTTTAATTTTTCTTCCCTCCACCTAAAAGATTTTAGTTTGTTTTTCAATTGAGTTGTACAGTTTATAGGTCACATTAAAGGTGGAAAAAGTTCTGAAATGATTTATCTTTGTCTCATTTTTTTACAGCACAGAAACCTGGCATCTTAACAGGGGTGTGTAGACTTTTTATATCCACTGTATGTAACATGTCCAAGAGGTATAATTAGAATTTTTTCACTATCGAAAAAGCACTTTATAGGGAGGTTTTTTAAAACAACTCCCACTAGGCACAACAGCACATTAAATGTTTCATAGAAACGCAAACAAATTTGAAGAATAAAAAACATTGTGCTTAAAACAGCACTAATATTGTCAAGTCTATATCTCAGCATTAAGAGATACTATCAATCAACTGTACAGCACAAGCACTTTATTTTGATATAAACTGAACATATACGTTTTCAGCACCTTCAATGCACATGAGCCCTTTTTATACCTCTAATAATAATAATAATGTAACCCTGCCTAAAAGCTAATGAATTAAATACAAGACCATTGCTAATATATGACAAATTGAGAAAATATTCCAAACGAATAATTGGGATAGTTGAAACGTCATCATAATTGAGTTAAAAACGTCCAAATTTTAGAACTATATGTTTTTTAATAAAGAAGTCATAATAAAAGTTAAATTGTAAAAAAAGGTGTTCTATTGTATTTTTAAGGAATAAAAGGAATAAAAGAGTGGTCACTATATAAAGATCACTATCTATCTTGGAACTAATCCTCCTTAATAATGTTGATATAACATCAAATGAAGGACGGGAACCCTTGGGGAACAGTGATCATCACACAGACTCATTCGAAGTTGAGTTTTAAAAACATTGTTCTAAGGGGCCCAAAAAAACGTAATTTTAAAAGGGCAGACTTTAACGGTCAGCAATAGAATGTATAGACTGGGACACAAATACAGAAAATAAATGGACAGCATTTAAAGCTTTACGTAATTTACATGCATATCCCATATACCATATGGAAATAAAAATAAAAAAAGTAAATTGCAACCCATGTGGCTTTAAGGGACAAGGAAGGATCACTGTTTCGAATATGAAAAAAAACGACCCAAGTGTGTTTTTGCATATTTAAATATCATATTATTAACATGTGAATACAAGCTCTGTTTTACTCACTAAAACCTTCCAAACAGTCCCTGCAAAGGTCAGCTACCTGTAGCTCATGCATACAATTATTCTATAGTACTAGATCCACTAGCCAATGACAGGCTGTCTCAGCAGCATGTTGCTAAATTGCTGCTGGGACATATTCTGCCATTGGCTAATGCATCTAGTACTATATAAAGGTGGATATGATTACCTTATATAAACACATCCAGGGTCAAAACAAGGCTTTGTCAGGGGAACTTTTTGTGCCAATGGGCTTTCATAGTTACATAGGGCCTCATTCTATTAGCGGCCGTAAATCGGCCGTAAGGCTGCGATTCCTTGCGGGGGTTCTGTTAACTCGCGATTCTATTATACGGCCCCGCAAGGATCTCCCCTTATGGCCGGCCGCATATCTTGAAACCGGCCGTAAGCTGTGAAATATAAAAACTCAAAAATAAATTCAAGCCTGCACTGTACAGCTCTGTAAATGCTAGGGATCATATTGGGGGACATGAGGATTAAAAGGAACCCACTCTCAAGCTTGCACATCAGCCCAAACCCGAGTTCAAATTAACTGTTTATTTTCCGGATGCGGCGTGGGCATGTCTGAGGTGCTCCAAGCACTCTGGACTTTTTACATGGATATTTTACGGATATTAAAAATAAAATATTTTACGGATTTGAGTATAGGATAATTATGTGCTATTTTTTCTAACACCTAAAATCCCTTTATAGTCTTCTCAAAGTGCAGGATGGCTTTATTTGAGCTATTTTATGTGCTTAATTGGTGCTAGCGGGACCTCTTTCCTGCAAGTAAGCTGCGGCTCGTTTTTAGCCTTGCAGAGAGGTTTCCCGGAGCAATTGAATTTCAAATAGGAATTTCTTACGGCCGAAACTCTTGCGGCCGTTTTAGATCAAAGGCTTTCCTCTGGCGCAAGAGATAGCAAGGCACCGGCCGCAAGCCTGCCGGAGCCTCCGGCCATAAGGGAATAGAATAGCCGAATAGCTTGCGGCCGGTCCTTGCGGCCCCGCAACGGCTGCGGCCGCTAATAGAATGAGGCCCATAGTATTTAAGGTTGAAAAAAGACTTTCAGTCCATCAAGTTCAACCTTTTAAGATCTCCTCTAATCTGCAATATGAGGATTAACTATTAATTAATTAGTTAATTAATTATTAATCAATTATTTAATGTTTTTTTTCTTTAATTATTAATTAGTCCAGAGGAAGGAAAATAAAAAAAAATAAAAAAAACACAAGCGAGACTTAGCCAATTGTCTCAAAGGGAAATGTAAAAAAATTGGATCTGTCTCTTTAATTATCCATGATAACCCTGAATTCCCTTTTTAATTAGAAATAAATCTAGTCCCCTTTTAAAGTTATCTATCGAATCCGCTGTCACCACCTCCTCTGGTAGAGAATTCCACAGATTAACCACCATTACTGTGAAGAACCCTTTTCTTTCTTTGAGGTGGAATTTTTACTTCTAATCTCAAAGGATGTCCCCTTGTCAGTTGAAAACCTCTTGGCACAAAAAGCTCCCCTGACAAATCTTTATACTGACCCTGGATGTATTTATATAAGGTAATCATATCTCCTCTTAGACGCCTTTTTTCTAGCGAAAAGAAGTTTAATTTGGTTAGTCTTTCTTCATAACTTAGCCCCTCCATTCCCCTTATTATTTTTGTTGCCCTTCTCTGTACCTTTTCCAGCTCTAAAATGTCCTTTTTATGTGGTGCCCAAAATTGTACTCCATATTCCAAATGAGGGCGTACTAGAGATTTGTATAGTGGCAGAATTATATTTGCTTCCCTGGCTTCTATACCCTTCTTAATACATGCTAATATTTTATTTGCCTTTGCAGCTGCTGCTTGGCTTTGAGCACTGTTACCTATGTGGTTGTCCACAAGCACTCCCAAATCCCTTTCAATATCTGATACACCTAGATTTGCTCCATTAAGATTATAAATTGCATGGCTATTTTTCCTTCCCAGATGCATAACCTTATATTTATTCGTATTAAATCTCATCTGCCATTTAGATGCCCATTCCTCAATTTTATGTAAATCCCCTTGGAGGGAAAGCACATCATTATCTGATTTAATTACCTTCCACAACTTTGTGTCATCAGTGAAAATGGAGACCCCACACTCCAATCCTACCTCTAAGTCATTAATAAATATGTTAAAAAGGAGAGGACCTAATACTGAACCCTGAGGAACCCCACTTACCACATTAGTCCAATCGGAGTATGTTCCATTTACAACAACCCTTTGCTTCCTGTCTTTTAGCCAGCTCTCAATCCATGAGCAGATATTTACTGCAATTCCTGTATCCCTTAGTTTGCCCAATAGTCTCCCATGTGGCACTGTATCAAAAGCCTTTGCAAAATCCAAAAAGACTACATCCACTGAGTTGCCTTGATCCAGGTTCCTACTAACCTCCTCATAGAAACTAATTAGATTTGTTTGACATGACCTATCCCTCATAAATCCATGTTGACTCCTACTTATAATCCTGTTCAAATAGACATATTCTTGTATATTATCCCTTATTAACCCTTCTAAAAGCTTCCCCACTACAGAAGTGAGGCTCACTGGTCTATAATTCCCCGGATTTGCTCTTGCTCCCTTTTTAAATATAGGTATCACATCAGCTTTTCTCCAGTCATCTGGTAGAGACCCTGTGTTGAGTGAATCTCGAAAAATTTAATATAATGGTTTGGCTATTACAGAACCCAGTTCCCTTAGTACCCTTGGATGTATTCCATCAGGACCCGGGGCTTTATTAACATTTATTTTTTCCAACCTCTTTTGGATTACTTCCTGTGTTAACCAATTATTTGGCAAAGGTAGTGTAGCCCCATTATGTTGCAGTGTCCTTTCACCTGACAAGAGGTCATATTTTGAGGTTAGAAGAAAAAAGTACTTCACCTTAAATAAAGGAAAGGTTCTTCATAGTAATGACATTCAGAATGTGGAACTTTTACCAAAGGAGGCAGCAGATTCAATAAATAACTTTAAAAAGGGGTTGGATATATTTTTGTATAGCCTTTTCTTTGACATCAATTACAATGTTACTATGTTAGGTCCCTGTAAAACGGTTTGTGTGACTGCATGATTCCAGAAGGATTGGATACTCTGATAGAAGTGATGAGATGTCAAGCAATTAAAGCTTCATGTTCAGCTATCATTATTTACTTTAGCTTGCACTAAAAATCATTTTTAGAGAAAATGCATAGGCTCTTCTAGTGTCTGCACTCAGAGCTGAACATGATTTGTATCCTTCGAGTTCAGTCCATGAGAGTCAAGAGTCGACACAGAATTAATTAATATTGTTTTTTCGACGCTTTTAGCTTCATATACTTTATATAGCTTATTTTAATCGTGCATTGATCCATGTGTATTGTTATTTGGACTTACATTGTGTTAGTCACATTTTCTGTTTTCGATCATAAAACATATTGTAACTATAATAAAAAAAACTGCATACTCTCTTCCTAAACACTTACAATTTCATATTTTAATATATGTGTGTTTTTATACACCAAGGTTCGATATTTGCAACAAGCCAAAAAGAGACGGAAACCCTTAGAGAGCCACATGAGAAGGGTACATAGGACAAGTTCCAGAAGGTCTGGATATGCCTTTGCTCATCAAGAGGGCTATGGAGAACTAATTACTTCTGGAAAAAACATGCGTTTGAACAACCCTCACACTTCCTCAGGCTTAGCAAAGACGATGCTGAGCAGTACAAGTTGGATAGAAAATTTACGAAAGAAGACTGCAGAAAATTTTAACAGTTTCAGCAGTGACAAATCCTCAAAATTGTGACCTAAAAACTCTTGGAATATATGTTTTTCTTTTTTTTGATCCCTTAAGCTGTGGCCATATCTTTGCACTGTGTTCCTCATTTTCCGAGGGGGAAGATCTGTGTCTTCTGATACCAGATGATATGCAGCTTAACAAGAAAATGCAAGAATGTCCCTCATTTGGAACGCTCCTAATGACTGAATCTTCAGAAAAAGGTTCCCTCAAAAAGTACACTTTCTGGTGAAGAATAGTAGTGCTTTAATGAGAATACTTACAGAACTCCATACTGTGAACAGGTGTTCTAGGACATTAACACAGCACTGTAGATTTACCTTTGTTTCATTATGACCAACAACTGTTTAAAAAATGAATGTCGACAGCTTTTTTGTAATAACGGACAATCCACAATAGGTTTCAGTGATTTGGAATGTTTTATTGTAGTCAAACGTCAATGTCGGGCAATTTGGTCCTGTGCAAAAAAAAAAAAAGTCTACAGCAGGGGGATTTTCTACTGGTAATACATAAATTATACTGGTATTTACTTTCTGTTCAACTTATTGTTGAATATTTAAGTCTTGCACCACCACATGTTCAGATTTACTAGAAATTGAAAGGATTGAGAACATATTTGCAATAATGCTGCTATTCTTTCATTATCCTTCTGAATTCTGACCTGAGTTTGGCAGAAGAACTTCACTCATAACCTTGCTTACTCACTTGGGGTTTGTAATACAAGACAAACTCCCCTTCAGCAGCTAATATAGCAAAATGTAATCTATTTTGTACTTCTCCCTCCACTTTTGGTCTTACAGATTGCCTATGTTGGTTTGTTTTTATTAATATTCATTGATGCTTTTTAGGAAATCCTATATAAAATAGGGCCAGTATATTTGTTTTTTTCAGATTGAAACCTATGTCACCTAAGCATTCAATATTCCAAGTGATATTTTGAATAATACTTAATACATTCCTAGTAATACTGTATATGATGAATGTCCATATTCTGTGTCGGCCTTTTCAACACTTTGAATGTAAAGCAGTCTCGGATTGATCTAATCCTAGTTGTTTATAACCGTCTATAATTCAATGCAGTTGACTGACAACCAGATCGTATTAGAGTACCAACAGTCCAAAAGTTCAATACCTCTTTTCTTGAACACAGACGCATCAATAAGAATGAATGAAACCAAGTAAATCACAGTTGCTAAATCAGAGAGAACCTGAATACACAAGCAGAGAGATCCACAAATTCTTGACTGTTGGTGACAGAATTGCTCGCCACTTGGTAGCCATTTTACCATGTGTTACCATGTACCGATATTTTGCTGCTCTTAAGATGATGTTTGAAAACTGTATAGCTTTTCTATTTACCTTTTTTTGGTTACAAAGGACGCTGTGTACTCAGGGGATTATCAATTCTATGTATTCTGCATTGCAGTAAGGTTCTTCTGTCATTATCTTACATCATAATTGATTTATCATTTTGGAGGTATCATCATAAACCCAGTTATGGTCTGATGCACACTAAGATGGCCAGCCAATTGACCAGACTTTGTAATGGAAGTTTTCAGTTCTCTGGGTTCAATTTTGTATTGGCAAGTCACTTTACAAGAGAATATCTGGAAATATTTTGTGTGTAAATTCAGTGCTTTGAGAATCATGTGGAGATCTATTTATGTTTGCAGTGTGTACCGTAATCACACAATGCTGTACGTTACTGGAAATATCTGTATGTAGAATATCCCAGGCTTCTTAAAATTAAGTAGTTCTTAATTTAGAAATGTAAAGTTGTTTATCCAGAAACTGCTCAAATGAGATTGAGATGAGATTAGTAAAACTCGCTCAGATTTGCACAGGCCTTAATAATTATTCATTGAGCTTGTTCTTGAGAGTTGTAAAATGAAAACTTTCACTTCGGATCCTTCCAGGAATTACAAGAAATGCCTTTTTTAGTCCTTCAGCCTTGAAGAGTTTACAGAAACATCAAGTCATATTCACTTTTCAGTCTCCGCTTGTCAATGTAATGCTTCCATTTTCAGAGACATAGTCTATTGTAGAATGTTTGGGATCAATCAAATAGATAAAAAAATCATGTATCAAATGACGCACAATAGATAGTTCTTCGCTAAACACAATGAATGTGCTGTTTTTAGACAGATTCTATGAATAATTAAGAGGCTAAAGGGACACAGCAATGGTACAATCTAAAACTACATGTATAAAAACTACCTAATCAGCTGAATGCTTACAAATGTTAATGTATTTGTGTCTGTCAGTTTACATTTATTATCCTCCCATTAAGCATGCTATTTTACTTTTTGTGATAGAACCTAATCATTGCTAAGTACTCCTGGGGCTTTGCACTTTCTCAGTGTATTTGAAATACATGGCAATTAAAATATTGAACATTGTTCTCAGCCTCCATGCACTTGTTAGAATCACTCTGAAAATGTGCAGACCTGAAGGGAGCAATTAATAATGATTCAGGTCAAAGTTACGGAGTGGAGCTAGGGGTGATAATCACTGTAAGTTTACCATAAACAAAGTGTAATTTTTAATAAAATTCAGCTGATAAAGTACTTTTTACTACATATAGATTTTAATAAATCATGTTGTGTCCTTTAAATAAAACTAAAAATCATTCCTTTGTATAAAATAAATATTGCCAACTTTGGCAAATACACTTTTGCCAGTGCAAAATGTTAATGAATGTTTTTTTTTAATAAATTCCTTTGTAAAGCCTTGTACCACACTTATCTGACAAACCATCAACATAAACATCTCAGAGTTGGGACACCAAAGTGTTTATCCCACCAAACACATAAATAAACCATAACATATTTGTGTTACTTGGATTTAGTTTGTTCACACTGAAGCATGATACCTTTTTCCACCACCATAACCTTCCATTCATGCTATGCACAAACCATCGGATCTGCAATGTTGTGGAGAGAACTCATCAATCAATATCAATATACTTTTGTTATGTAAAATCACATTGTTGCAATATTTTGGTTGCTTTGAAACTATTCAGCAAATGGATTTTTACTGCTGGGAAAAGTAAGCTTTATGTTGCCCATATCTGCTACTGTTTAGGATTTTGTTTGTGTGACTTCTGTATTATGTTCTGGATTGTTGTAATCAATTTTATATATACAAAAGGCAAACAATATTGCCATTTATGAGGTATATATATATATATATATTTAGAAATGTTATGTTTATTATTTTAGTAATTAAATAGTGTATTTCAGGTACTTTGTATAGACTAGTCTAGGTTTCTATAGAAAGTCTGGCTTTTTGTTTTGTGCAATAGAAGATTACCAATTTGTCTGTGCGCATGTTTTCATACCAAAGAGTTTCAGCTCTTTTGTAATATAAGGTTTACATACTGTGTACATAATGTTGAATAATTTATTTAAGTCCTTTATATACAAAATATTTTATACAATTATACTGTTTCTAAGTAACTGCGTGTGTGGTGTCCTTTATTTTGTTAAATTAAATATGCATATGAAAGGTGAACAGTTCCTGCAGCATCTACCTACTGGCCTGTAATGTGTGCAAAACATTTCATGGAAGGCTTTTTCTAGAGATTAAAAGCAGAGATCTTAGGTGCAAACTAACATTTTTAAAAGCAGAATAGTGTTAGAGATCATATGATCTTTGCTTCACATACAATAAATAAATGTAACTATTGTGAAGCATATGAAATAGATGTTTCCCTTATTTCTACTGCGTGCTGGTAAACTTTCAAATAGTGCTTAGGTTTTTTTTTCTATTAAAATATTTTATTTTTTACAAAAGTACATTTGAAATTAATAGATTTTTAAGGAATAAATGTAATTTTTTTTTGTTCACTAAATTAATTATCCCGTTTTGATGAACCCGAAAAGATATTTCATACTCACAGTTTACAATATTTGTAATCTTTCTGTTATATATTCTAGCCATAATCAAGGTTAAAGGGCCACTGTAGTGCTAAATTATGTATCATGTTTTCTAAACATTACAATTTTTTTTGTGTGTATAAAATAGAAGTGGTGTACAGGGTATAAAAATGACATTAAAGTGGGACAAGTTGTGATTGTATTCCTCTGTCCTGTTACAGGAAACCAAGTAGTTGGGAGCCTTGTGAGTCTCTGAACTGCCACAACCTTCTTCTTTTGTCCCAATGAGTACTTGTTTAGACATTCTGTTAAGTTTTTTGGGTTTTTTTCAAGTCACTGTTAAGGTGAAGGCAGTTCAAAAGCATTTGTTTTAGCTTTGGAGCTAGTGATCATTTTATTAAATTATGTAGTTTATTTTTCATGCTCTTTTATATGCAAAATAGAAAATGTTTAACACAGCAGTAGATGTTCAACATCAGAACATCTGGCAAAGTTGTTCAGGGGATAGTTTGCAACTTATCTTATGAAATGGCACTAATTCAAAAACCTGGACCACCTTGTTACCAATGCTTTCAATAATGATAATATGATTAGTTATAAATTACACCTATACTTTCTCTCTTAAGGCCTATTCTGGGAAACTCACACTGTGCCTGCCAATTTTATGATGCTTTGCTATCACATGGTCCCTATTTATAGACAATTCAAGACGTAGGCCTTGCTCGATTAAAGAGCCAGTCTGAAGGTCATCATCTGAGACTTTATCAAAATCCTGTTGTCCTTTTGGGTTTCATGGATAAACTTCTTCTTTAAAGAAATTTAGACCCCAGGTTCGTATACTACCATGGCACATAGAGCAAGCGCCACAAAGGTTTAGTACATTATTCTTAAATATACAGCAGCTGTCTTAATACACATCAGTTACCTAGTTAGTAGAACTGAAACTAAATATCATTGTATTGCTAAAGAAACATGCAGTCTAAATGGGAAGCAGCAGTACACCTTATTCAAGATGGGTGACCAAATTAAGTATTTTGCAGAATTTCCTATTTTTAGATTTGATAGTGCGGGTGGTTTTCCAACACCTTTAGGGGGTATTTCAATGAAACTTTTATGAAGGTCACTGGGAGTAATATCTAAATGCTAATCTATCCATAAAGTACTTAAATAGTTAACTCTGCTGTTGCGGCAGATTTATCTGTCATAATGATAACCCAATGTTATACTTTATTATATATAATTATACGTTTTTGCATTTTTTTACAGTATGCATTAAAGTGCTTACTAGCAGTCTCCAAATACATGATCTATTTTAGTAGTATTATCAATGTTTACAGGACAGCAGGATCAAGAGAAAAAGTACATTGGAAGGAGAATCATCTCACCATGGCAAGCCCAATGCTTCGGATAAGTAGCTGTTCTAAGATTGTGCTACGCAATATTAGGATTTTACAACAATCTACAGGAAAATGTTATTTTAAAACACTACAGGTATTATGGAATCAACAGCCAATTAAAGGTACTGTAATTGTGGACTGAGTAGTTAAATTATAGCATGAATATTTTGTCTTATGCATGTGTTGATGACTTATGGCTTTGGACTCATCCACATTACATTCATGTGAAAAGCATATTTGTGTTAGTCACCTTTCAATAAACCTTTGAATCACTGCTATTGGCAGCTGTTTTCGGCTGAGTCCTTTTGCTAAAGGAAACAGCAATACATTTTTTTGTTTAAACGGGCCCAACAAATCTGACCCTCCGTTTCCTTTCAAATTTTGTTATGCATGATAAAACAGAAATAATTTTCATTTCAAGCAGTAAACACAAGAAGTATGCTAATGAATTCCATGCAAAACATACAGTGTATTCGTAAACCTAACATGTCATACGAGAGGAAATCTTTATTTTTCTTGGATACGTTTAAAGTTCAAGATTTTTATTTTTTTCTTCACTCCCTGTTTGTGTTTTTGAAAGGAATATCAGTTTGTGTTGAATTAAAGTTGTTTTATCTCCTTAGAAGCAATAATTTAATGGTAAATTATATTATTTTTCAACTTTTCTGGAAAACAGGAGTAGTTTTATAACCCAATTCTCTAAATTGCACTTTCAGTTTGCTTGATTACTGAAGACTGTTGTTTTCTTCACATCAAAATAGTGGAAGGAACTGTTAAAACATCTCTAATAATTCCTTATCAAGAAAAAACACACCATAAAAATTAAAAAAGGAACAGTTATACACCATGTAATTTCTCAACTAGGGCATATCCTTTTGTGTGCTTAAACACCATACAGAACAATACCTCTGTACAACTTCCATTCAAGAAAAGGGATAGTAAGGAGAGGAGGCCTCTGACCTTGGTGGGTCCTCCTTCCTGGAAGGCTCACTAGCTGAAGCCCCAAATCAGGCTAATAATTCTACCCAAGAAATTGTAGGGAAAAGAAAATATTCATGTTATAGCATATAACATTATACTAAATGGAAGATCACTAGAGACTAAATGGGTTTTTATATTGGCACAGTATATACCATTTGAAAACCAGATAGAAGTGGTTTATTCCTTCTAGATAATACCTGTTTTATTTCAGTCCTCTATTACAGAGTATTGATATTAGTATGTGTTAAGAGTGGAGAGGTTTAGTTATTTATTTTTCCTGCTATTTATTAGATAGGGCTATTAGGCAGATTTGGGGCTTCAGCTAGTGAGCTATCCAGGCAGAAGGACCCACCAAGGTCAAAGGCCTACTCTCTTCACTATCGCTTTTCTTGAATGGAAGTTGTACAGAGGTATTGTTTTGTATGGTGATTGGGCACACAAAAGGATATGCCCTAGTTGAGAAATAATATGGTGTATAACTGTTTTTAATATTGTTAATCTTTACAGCGTGTTTTTTTCTTGATAATGAATAAATAGAGATGTTTTAACAGTCCTTCCCACTATTTTACTGTAAAGAAAACAGCAGTCTTTAGTATATAAATTGGTGCAAATTGCTTGTTTACTGTTTTAAACATTAGAATAACATGTAATCTCTTTTAGTATGCTTTTATTCCAGCTGTTTTGATTTTCATTTACGACCTTTCTTTAGTTTTGGTTTTATATACTGAGCCTGAGTTTCTTAAATTGGGGGTTTCAAACTTTATTTGGTTGATGAACCCTAAAAGATCTATTGTGCAGAGGTGTCCAACTGTCCTATCTATCTGAAATGTTTAGTAAAGTATGAGGAAATTATGTGTCTGAGACATAGACATTACTGCTATATATCAGATTAGTGTATCATGATTAACTCATACTTTTTTAGATAAAGTATTCAAAAATAACCAAAACTTCCAATATTTGGTACAATCTGTCAAATACCATGAAAATTGTGAGGAAACCTTTGATACTTGATTTGATCCCTCTTTGAGAGAGATAAATAAGATTACAACTTGTAATGTGCCTTGACATTTATTTATTACTAAGTAATCAACAACAGATAATACAAACTTTCATGTGAAATGTGTTGTTGACATGAATTTCCTTTGAGTCAGGTTAGGTGCATTGACTTGATTATTGAAAAATATTAAACAACTTTTGGGATAAGGTGCTTATTCTTAAAGGTTTGAATATCTAACATTACTAGTTTATAATTAACATTACATTATTTTTCCTGTAGGACTTTGCAACGACTGCATTGAATGACGTCTAATTGAAACCTTTCTGTCATCTTACTCTACCTCTCTCTTTCCCTAGGTGTCCGCTACAAGGATCTAGTTGTTGGTGTTCCAAAGGAGATTTTTAAGGATGAGAAGAGGGTGGCTGTGTCTCCTGCTGGTGTGCAGGCCTTGGTGAAACAAGGCTTCAACGTCCAAGTGGAACAAGGAGCTGGAGAAGAGGCAAAGTTTTCAGACAACCAATACAAAGAGGCAGGAGCTTCTTTAAATAATACAAAATCTGTGTTTGGATCAGACATTGTGCTAAAGGCAAGTTTTCTTAACATATTAAACAACTATTGAAGGTACTTGAATTACAGTGGCAGTGTTATTGGGTTCTGTAAAAAGCTTGTTAAAATATATTCCCTTAACTTATTTCATTTTAACATGTTCAATGACTTAAAATCACTCTTACCATAAATGATTTTCCTATGAAACAATAGTATAATGTTGTTTGAGTAAGTGATCATTCTTTAGAATTTCCTCTAAAGGGGTTAGTGAACTTTCTGAACATGCTCATTTCCATGTAAAGAGATACTGTTGATATTGTTGTGGTAAAACCAAATCATGGCTATTTAAAAGCATAAGTTGTGTTTATCACAATGAAATCCTCATTCGCTCAATTATATGAAAAAATTGCCATTTTATAAATTTCCCTCTGTTCAAATCTGAGATTTGCATCAGTTGCTCCTCATATTCTTCACTGTGCGCCACTCTTTTTGTGTGGGGGCAGCAAACTATGGGTGTCCATATTTCATCATATAGTGCAGCACCCCCACACATGCAGTGGCACTGAGTACTCCATTATAGAGATGGAAGGAGGAGGTGGCTAGAGACAGAGTGGCAGATTGAAAATAGTAATACAGTAAGGGAAAACAGTATTTGATCCCCTGCTGAACGTTTGTCCACTGACAAAGAAATGATCAGTCTATCATTTTAATGGTAGGTGTATTTTAACAGTGAGAGACAGAATAACAAAAAAGAAAAAAACAAAAATGCATGTCAAAAAAGTTATTAATTGATTTGCAGGTCAGTGAGGGAAATGAGTATTTGATCCCCTATCAATCAGCAAGATTTCTGGCTCCCAGGTGTCTTTTATACAGGTAACAAGCTGAGATTAGGAGCAATCTCTTTAATCTCAGCTTGTTACCTGTATAAAAGACACCTGTCCACAGAAGCAATCAATCAGATTCCAAACTCTCCACCATGGCCAAGACCAAAGAGCTGGCCAAGTATGTAATGGACAAGATTGTAGACCTACACAAGACTGGAATGGGCTACAAGACCATCGCCAAGCAGCTTGGAGAGAAGGTGACAACAGTTGGTGCGATTATTCGCAAATGGAAGAAACACAAAATAACTGCCAGTCTCCCTTGGTCTGATGCTCCATGCAAGATCTCACCTTGTGGAGTTTCAATGATCATGAGAACGGGGAGGAATCAGCCCAGAACTACACAGGAGGATCTTTTTAATGATCTCAAGGCAGCTGGGACCATAGTCACCAAGAAATCAATTGGTAACACACTATGACGTAAAGGACTGAAATCCTGCAGCGCCCGCAAGGTCCCCTTGCTCAAGAAAGCACATGTACAGGCCCGTCTGAAGTTTGCCAATGAACATCTGAATGATTCAGAGGAGAACTGGGTAAAAGTCTTGTGGTCAGATGAGACCAAAATCGAGCTCTTGTTTGGAGGAGGAGGAATACTGCCTATGACCTCAAGAACACCATCCCCACTGTCAAACATGGAGGTAGAAATATTATGCTTTAATGGTGTTTTTCTTCTAATGGGACAAGACAACTGCACCGCATCAAGGGTATGATAGACGTGGCCATGTACCGTCAATTCTTGGGTGAGAACCTCCTTCCATCAGCCAGGGCATTAAAAAGGGTAGTGGATGGGTATTCCAGCATGACAATAACCCAAAACACACATCCAAGGCAATAAAGTAGAAGAAGAGGTACATTAAGGTCCTGGAGTGGCTTAGCCAGTCTCCAGACCATAATCCCATAGAAAATCTGTGGAGGGAGCTGAAGGTTCGAGTTGCCAAACATCAGCCTCAAAACCTTAATGACTTGCAGAGGATCTGCAAAGAGGAGTGGGAAAAAATCCCTCCTGAGATATGTGGTGGCCAACTACAAGAAACTACAAGAAACATCTGACCTCTGCCACCAAGTACTAAGTTGAAGTGGTCAAATACTTATTTCACTCATTGACCTGCAAATCAATTTATAACTTTTTTCACATGCGTTTTTCTTGTTTTTTTTTCCTGTTATTCTGTCTCTCACTGTTAAAATACACCGACCATTAAACTTATAGACTGATCATTTCTTTGTCAGTGGACAAACATTCAAGATCAGCAGGGGGTTAAATACTTTTTTCCATCCTTTTATTTCATAGCTTTATATAATTGTGCTAAAAGAGTTTTCAACATGGATGCAACTTTTTAGGATGCAGCAGTTGTATAGGGCCATGACTTATTTTACCAAATCATTGTCTTTATGGCACAAACGCTGAACATGCTCAGTTTTTCACTGTGGAATAAAGTTGATTGCAACAAGTGACTGTTCATTTTAATATTGGATAATGATTAAAGGCATATTCACGTTTCCTGGCTTATGAATGCATCTGATAGAGGAGAATCAGTAGTGTATGAAAAAAAAAAAATATATTAACAAACTCACTGTGATGTCTTCTAAATCTCTTGAGTTTGCAAGCAGTTGCTTTTTGAGTTAACACCCCTTGATATACCTGCTAAAATAGCATGAAATTCATAATTTGTTTTGGCAAATCGCAGGCAGCCAATACATTGTAACAATCTGTGATAGCAGTTTCTGCAGCAAGGAATCGTGGTGTGTGTAGTTCCCTGCACAAGGAAGCAGGAGGGGCCAGACACTGCCTTGCAGATTTCTGCATTGAGGTGCTGCTGGCTTGAAGGTTATGAAAGGGTTAAAATCCATACCCAAATGCAGTGTTCTTATTGGTACATACACTCTGTCTATGTAAGCAGCTCTGGGGGTGTTGAAGACAAGTTATATTTTTAAGTAAAATAAATCTGTAGGTGTATAGAGTTATATATTTTGAGATCGGTTATATGCATATGTATGTGCTTAATATTGTTTTGTATTGTTTTTAAGGTGAGGGCGCCATGTTTTAACGAAGCATTAGGAGTTCATGAAGTTGACTTGCTCAAACAGAAAGCAACCCTGGTTAGTTTTATCTATCCAGCTCAGAACCCAGATCTAATTAGCAAACTGGCACAGCATAAACTTACAGTGTTGGCTATGGATCAAGTACCAAGAGTGACAATTGCACAAGGATATGATGCTCTGAGCTCAATGGCTAACATAGCAGGGTAAGAGTCTGTCATCCCCTTTAATCTTTTCATATACAGTGCCTTGCAAAATTATTCACCCCCCTTGACTTTTTACCTATTTTGTTACATTACAGCCTTAAGTTCAATGTTTTGTTAATCTGAATTTTATGTGATGGATCAGAACACTATAGTCTAAGTTGGTGAAGTGAAATGAGAAAAATATATACATAAAACTATTTTTTAGAAATAGAAAACTAAAAAATTGGCATGTTCGTATGTATTCACCCCCATTGTTATGAAGCCCATAAAAATCTCTGGTGCAGCCCTTCAGAAGTCACATAGTTAGTGAAATGATGTCCACCTATGTGCAATGTAAGTGTCACATGATCTGTACACACCTTTTTTGAAATGCAACACCTAAGCAAGAGGCACTACTAACTAAACACTGCCACGAAGACCAAGGAACTCTCCAAACAAGTAAGGGTCAATGTTGTTGAGAAGTACAAGTCAGGGTTAGGTTACAAAAAATATCCAAATCTTTCATGATCCCCAGGAGCACCATCAAATCTATCATAACCAAATGGAAAAAACATGGCACAACAGCAAACCTGCCAAGATACGGCCGGCCACCAAAGCTCACGGACCGGACAATGAGGGCATTAATCAGAGAGGCAGCACAGAGACCTAAGGTAACCCTGGAGGAGCTGCAGAGTTCCACAGCAGAGACTGAAGTATCTGTACATAGGATGACAGTAAGCCTTACGCTCCATAGAGTTGGGTTTTATGGCAGAGTGGCCAGAAGAAAGACATTACTTTCAGCAAAAAACAAAATGGCATGTTTTGAGTTTGCGAAAAGGCATGTGGGAGACTCCCAAAATGTATGGAGGAAGTTGCTCTGGTCTGATGAGACTAAAATGTAAAGTTTCGGCCATCAAAGAAAATGCTATGTCTGGCGCAAACCCAACACATCACATCACCCAAAGAACACCATCCCCACCATGAAACATGGTGGTGGCAGCATCATGCTGTGGGGATGTTTTTCAGCAGCTGGGACTGGGAAACTGGTCAGAGTTGAGGGAAAGATGGATGGTCCTAAATACAGGGATATTCTTGAGCAAAACCTGTACCACTCTGTGCGTGATTTGAGACTAGGACAGAGGTTCACCTTCCAGCAGGACAATGACCCCAAACACACTGCTAAAGCAACACTTGAGTGATTTAAGGGGAAACATGTAAATGTGTTGAAATGGCCTAGTCAAAGCCCAGATCTCATAGTGAATAGTTATGCACATTGACTTTTTCGGTTATTTTGTCCTATTTGTTGTTTGCTTCACAATAAATGAAAAAAAACATTCACCGTTCTGTAAATTAATTGATGCAAATCCTCAAACAATCCATGTTAATTCCAGGTTGTGAGGCAACAAAACACGAAAAATGCCAAGGGGGGATGAATACTTTTGCAAGGCACTGTATGCAATAATGTTCATATTTTGATTTCAAAAACTTCATCAGAACTACGATTTACTTTAAATGCATCGCTAAGCATTTTAAAATGTAGCTTTTTTGGAGGGACATTCTGTGTTGACCACAAGTATGTTCAGTATATGTAAGAGATGTTAAATAACTTTAGTTTCATTCTTTTTTAAATAACTACAATTGAAAAAGTGCAACATTTTCACAGAAAGTAAATAAATAATAACAAATAATACACACACAATGTGTATGTGCAATTAATATTACTGTGAATTTCTTTTACAGAGTTTATCTTTCAGATTTTTAGGAGTGGTAAACGCAGTGTACTGTTGAAAATATTGGCATTTTTTAGCTGCAATTTTTCCACTGTAGCATTTAGAAGCTTCCTGCATTCAAAATCTCCTCTGAACTGTGGAATCAGAGCAGCAGAAACTGAAATATCTGCTTCCACAGCAGCGTTATTGCATATAATAAGTCACACACACAGTTTATTATTATTTTTATTAATATTACTTAAAGTAAAAACTTTGCCCATTTTCAAGGGTAATTCTAAAAAAAAGTATATTTGTAATATAGAACTACAGTGGTGCTCCCATGTATGTATGATTGACAAACATACCTCACTTCAAATATGTTCTTTTAATGCATGGAAAATTTTGGGAAGAAAATTAGTGATCTGAACTCTTGTAAACTTATATCCTCTCACTCTGCATCAACAGTCTCCAGTTACACAATGGGATAGCATAATATCCACTGATTTTTTTGAAAACGACTTTTGTACTTTCTTTCAATCGGCTCTTTTATAGAGACATGGAACACAATCATTTTCTCATGTATTTAAAATCACTAATTTTAAACATTATAAATATAAAAATATATATTTTTTTCATGACAAAATATAAAGTACAACCTGTTTAAACGTCATTCATACAAACAGGAAATGCAGAGAGCATATTTTAGTCTTCATTGGCTGACAGAGGGCGAGCCCCCAAGTGTAGTAACAAGTCTTAATAAATATTTTTGCTCTGATACCTTCATTTGATTGAAGGAAATGTTATGCTTGAAATATGGGTTATCTCACTTTCCACTGAGCGGTCATAGGGTATGTGATATAACAGGGTCAGCTGGACAGAAATTCATTTTATGTGCTTGTTAAGTTCTTTGTGCATCTGCTTTGCCACAAGACCATAAGGTGAAGCATTGACAAATTCACACTGAATGTAAAATTAGTAAGGAAAATCAAAACCCTCCCATAAAACTACTGTCTTCCGAGTCGTTCTGCTTCTCTTCACTTAAGGCATTGCTATGTTTAATAACCCCCTTAGACTAATTAAACATTTTCCAGACACGCTTTGTGTCCCGATGCCTGATTTCAGCAGCATTACTATTTAGTCTTTATCTCCAATGGCACGCAGAACGTTTACTAAATCCAGATTTCCCCTTGTCCTCTTGCTTCCAATAACTGAATTCTGTACATGTGTTCAGATCAGTAAATATATTTTTTTGCTTTCAGGCCAGCATAAGACCAAGTTTAATGCTATAACTGCTATGAGTTCTATAAAGTAAAATATATTAATCTGAATAACTAAATTGTAACTTACTCCTGCAATTTCTTTCCCAGTTACAAGGCAGTAGTCCTAGCTGCTAATCATTTTGGTAGATTCTTCACTGGTCAGATAACTGCGGCTGGAAAAGTTCCCCCTGCAAAGGTGTGTATTGTACATTACTTGTTTCACATAATAGTCAATGTACAGTGGATATAAAAAGTCTACACACCCCTGTTAAAATGTCAGGTTTCTGTGCTGTAAAAAAAATGAGACAAAGATAAATAATTTCAGAACTTTTTCCACCTTTAATGTAACCTATAAACTGTACAAATCAATTGAAAAACAAACTGAAATCTTTTAGGTAGAGGGAAGACAAAATATAAAAATAAAGTAATATGGTTGCATAAGTATGAACACCCTTAAACTAATACTTTGTTGAAGCACCTTTTGATTTTATTACAGCACTCAGTCTTTTTGGGTATGAGTCTATCAGCATGGCACATTTTGACTTGGCAAGATTTGCCCACTCTTCTTTGCAAAAACACTCCAAATCTGTCAGATTGCGAGGGCATCTCCTGTGCACAGCTCTCTTCAGATCACCCCACAGATTTTCAATCGGATTCAGGTCTGGGCTCTTGCTGGGCCATTCCAAAACTTTAATCTTCTTCTGGTGAAGACATTCCTTGATTTGAATGTATGCTTTGGGTCGTTGTCATGCTGAAAGATGAAGTTCCTCTTCATGTTCAGCTTTCTAGCAGAAGCCTGAAAGTTTTGTGCCAATATTGACTGGTATTTGGAACTGTTCATAATTCCTTCTATCTTAACTAAGGCCCCAGTTCCAGCTGAAGAAAAACAGCCCCAAAGCATGATGCTGCCACCACCATGCTTCACTGTGGGTATGGTGTTCTTTTGGTGATGTGCAGTGTTGTTTTTGCACCAAACATATCTTTTGGAATTATGGCCAAAAAGTTCAACATTGGTATCATCAAACCATAACACATTTTCCAACATGCTTTTGGGAGACTTCAGGTGTGTTTTTGCAAAATATAGCCTGGCTTTGATGTTTTTCTTCGTAAGAAAAGACTTTCATCTTGCCACTCTACCCCATAGACCAGACATATGAAGAATACAGGAGATTGTTCTCACACGTACCACACAGCCAGTACTTGCCAGATATTCCTGCAGCTCCTTTAATGTTGCTATAGGCCTCTTGGTAGCCTCCCAGACCAGTTTTCTTCTCATCTCTTCATCAATTTTGGAGGGAGCTCCAGGTCTTGGTAATGTCACTGTTGTGCCATATTTTCTCCACTTGATGATGACTGTCTTCACTGTGTTCCATGGTATATGTAATGCCTTGGAAATTCTTTTGTACCCTTCTCCTGACTAATACCTTTTAACAATGAGATCCCTCTGATGCTTTGGAAGCTCTCTGTGGACCATGGCTTTTGCTGTGGGATGCGACCAAGAACATTTCAGGAAAGACCAACTAGAGCAGCTGAACTTTATTTGGGAGTTAATCAGAGGCACTTTAAATAATGGCAGGTGTATGCTGACTCCTATTTAACATGATTTGGAATGTGATTGCTTAATTCTGAACACAGCTACATCCCCAGTTATAAGAAAGTGTGCAGACTTATGCAACCACATTATTTTATTTTTTTATCTTTCTTTCCTCCACCTAAAAGATTTCAGTTTTTTTTTCAATTGAGTTGTACAGTTTATAGGTCACATTAAAGGTGGAAACAGTTCTGAAATGATTTATCTTTGTCTCATGTTTTTTACAGCACAGAAACCTGACATTTTAACAGGGGTGTGTAGACTTTTTATATCCACTGTAGCTTCTAAACATTTTTGTTGAAGTCCAATGAGCTTGATGAGTCTGGTATCTCTAAGACCAGACACACAAAGCAATGTGTTGCTGTCTGAAGGCCCTTCAATAAATGATTGCTATGGAAGGAGAATAAAAGAAAACCAAAAAAAACAGTTCTGCTAGCATTCAATCAAGCCTCTTGAATAAAAAAAATAACTTAGAGAAAAAGCACACTTTTGCATATAAAATATAATATATTAAACATTTTGCAAACTTTAATTTCTAGAACTTCAGTAGAGTATTCTGACAATATGCAAATATTAATTTGCATATCTTGTATTGATTTATTAAGAAGTATTCCATTGAATCACCTTTTCAGTGAGATAGGGTTGCATGGCTCCAAGAAATTGCTTTAAATTAGGCTCTAGGAAGTAAACACAGTTGAAGGTCATCTAAGGTTGTGCCATTCATCAAAGCGCTTCTTTAACTGTCAATGCATCCTCCAATTATAAACTTCTTTGTTGAAAGGCCGTTTGGGAGGTCATGCCTTCAGAGATATTTTATGAGCTATGCCGCAGGTAAACCGGTTTGGCGGCCGTTTCTCATGATGTAACTTATACTACATCAGCACATCATGCTTTATCAGCGTTGTGATTTGAACAATTTATCTTTTATTTTTGTTTATAGTTTCATTGTAATAGAAAAAAAGATATGGAATTTTTGGAAAACAATAACATATCAAATTCCTTATCCAATTAGTAGAAACGTTTCTTTAGCATAAACTGAGGCTTCTTCTGGTGCTTAACTACTGAATGCACTCACAGAGCCATAATACACATTTCTAGCTCAATATTATTCATTCTGAATTTAAAAAAAAATATATATTTTTTTTCTACTTTATTTATAGCTGTACTGTGGAAACGTTTTTGAAAATATCTGAGTTTCCTGTCCAGATCTGCTTTTTATATAAACACGTCTTTTATATGCTTTGATATCTAGAGTTTCTTGTTTCCAGTTAAATAAAACAGTAAAAATCTACTTTCAGACTAGTTGCAGATAAGGATTGAATTAAATAAGCACTGAACGCTAGTTTATTTTTTTTTATTTTTTATTGAATCCAAATTAATTTATACACTTTTTTTTGAGAAATATATAAAATCATTGTAGCTACTTATTTTGCCATTCATATTGCTCAGTATAGGGGCAGCCATTTTACCCCTCACATTCCCCTTCTCTGATATCCTACTTCATCTTTTTCAGTTGGTGCTTGCAATAGAATATGCAAAGATGATGTCACTTTTGGAGGTGGAGCTATCCACACAGCTGGGCAGGGTCTATTTACAACTTTACAGAAAAAGCCACTATACCTACTAATAATTCATCTCCCTTGCAGGAAAGGAGCACTTTTTTTAATAAACACAAAAAATTGAATACAGCACACAAAACCTTTCATAAATATTATACTTGCATAATTCAAATAAATATAGTAAACTGTGTATAATACATATACCTTATATGTATACATATTGTGATGTTTCCAGTCTCCTCTGGGTTTATGCCCACATTTCAGGCACTTTGATGGAGAAAAACAATACAAGAGGCTGTATACACTTTTCAAAGTTTTACTTGAATTTAGCCAGTGATACAAAAAACATAAACCAAAACTAATCAAATAAAATAATAGGCCTAGCCTCCACTAAAGCACTACTTAAACTAATTAACGGTTTCCTCACTACCCAGCTCTCATGCAGCTAAACCTGAATGGGGCAAAACAAACAGTCCAATTGTTTGTTACAAATCACTGGCCTGTAATTTCTTCAGATTTACAGGTCTCCACTATGCCCCAGATGGTCACAAGCTGCAGGCTGCTGTATCACTGTGTCTCTCTCTCCAGATCAGACAAACTGCAAACTGTTACACTGATGCAGCTAATTAACTTTCAAAAGGTCCTTCAGACCTCCTGATGGAACTGAGCTTTACAGAGTAGGTCATTCACATACAGACATTGTATGCCTCTGTCACAATATATATTATGTAAGTATAATAACTTTTTAGCGATGGAAGATTTTTGTGTGCTGTGCAATAATACATATTACACACTATTTGTGCAATAAAGTGCTCCGTACCTGCTAGATTATAGTAGCTCCCACTGTCATGCTGTTAGCAGACCCTGTCCATCTGTGTCACTAGTGACATCATCTGTGTATATGCTGTTGAAAGCACCAGCTACAAAAGATGGGTTAGGATCTCAGTGAAGGAGAATGTGAGGGATAAAATGTCTGCTGCTACAATGAGCAATATGTGGCAAAATAAGTTAGTAAGCCAACAATCCACTATTCACTATAATAGTTTACCGCATGTGAGTAACACCTGCACAGTACACATCGCGCAGGCGTTACTCACATGCTTATTACAACGCGCTGGGGGAATTGTGCAAATGCATATGTGGCGGAACAGCCGTGCATGTGTAGTTGCTCTGTTTCTGAGCATGCATGATAGTGCAGCACAGCAGGAGAAAAGGCAGTGCTGGAGGGGGGGGGGGGGCATTGAGAAGGAGAGAGTGAGTGAGGGGGACAGACAGAGGGAGGGAGAGAGGGAAGGCTGAGGAGGCACAGTGGGGCTGGAAGCTGAGGAGGCAAGGATGGGGTCAGAGGAGAGACAAGGAGCTGAGGAGGCACAGATGGGGCTGATGAGACACAGGAAGGACTGAAGAGGCACAGGAGGAACTGAGGAGGCACAAGGTAGCACTGAGGATGGACAGGGGGCCGAGGAGGCATGGGGGGGACTCAAGAGGGGTTGAGGAGACACAGGAAGGACAGAAGAGGCACAGAGGGGCCTGAGGAGTCACAGGGGGAACTGAGGAGGGTCACGGTGCGGGGGGGTTGCTGAGGAGGCACAAGGGGGAACTGAAGAGGGACAGGGGGACTAAAGAGGCACACAGGTGCCTGAGGAGGCACATGGGGGAACGGAGGATGGACGGGGGGGGGGCGGGTTAGGAGACACAGGGGAGACTGAGGAAACACAGGGTGGCGTGAGGAGACACAGGGTGGGGTGAGGAGGCACAGGGGAGACTTAGGTGGCACAGGGGGGTTGAGGAGGGAAGGAGGGGCTAAGGAGGGACAGTGGGGCTGATTTTTTGAGGGTATACTGTCATTTATGCAATTTTCTAGTATTTCACTAAAATGTTTATAAAAAGTATAGAATTGATCTATTTTGATCCAGTGTAAAAAAAGAGTGTTATGTTCTATGCTTTGCACAGAAAAAAAATACCAAAGTGCCACTTATACTATGAAGTTCATTCATAATAGTGTTCCCTTGAGCAAACTTCTGATAGCCTACTTTGAATCTAGAGAAGATATCATTAGGAAAGCTGACTAACCCACTGATTGTCTGTGAACAAGTAGCAATCACCATAGTAGTAATACTTACATAACCAACACATCTCTGTTTTCTGCAGATATTAATAATCGGAGGAGGTGTTGCAGGCCTTGCTGCTGCCGGTGCTGCCAAATCAATGGGGGCAGTTGTCCGAGGGTTCGATACCAGGTAGCCCATTTTGTTATGATAGAAAAAGGAACTTCTCACTGTAGAAATACTTTGGCATTGCTAATTTTCTCACAACTATTAATATGTTTAAAATATGTATAACTACGCAGTTTAATATTAATATAACATACCGCTTGGGAGGATATGTGAGTTCTGCACAAAAATTCCACACAGAGTTTTGTTATATCCTTCATATAATATTTTTTAAAACAGCAGATGAGTTTGGTTTTTACAAAGTTGCACAATGCATTGAGTTTTGGTTTTCTTGTTCAGATGGTAATTAAATACAATGCTTACATATGTAAATTGTTTCAAATTCCATCCAACATATGAGAAAGTATTTGACACAACTGGAATTCTACGAATTAAACTATATATATTTAACTAATTATTTATGCATGCTTTTATATAACCAACTGCTTGAAGCTGAATTCTTTATTCCATGGGGGTCACTGACCTACAGAAAATTTTAGTTTTCAGCAATGAAGCATAGATTCACACATGGGAAGACATATAAAAATTGTTTAGTTACATAATTTTAGCGAGATATATCCATTTTGCATCTCATTCACTATTTTATCTTTAGGCTCAGATTGTCTTCCCTTATTGAGTCTGCATGCCCTTATATTTTCCTCTTGCTCTCATTTCTTTTTCCCATGTGAGGGAACAATCCAACTGAACACCATCAGAGACCTTTGGAAATCACATATATAGTTGTGAGCATGCGAGTTTTTGCGAACGCTTGCGGGCTCGCATAGCGAGCCGCGGCCCTCGTGAAGCGAGGGCAGTGGGCGAGGGCCTCAGTTGCTGGCATGGAGCGCCAAAGGCGCTCCATGCCAGCAACTGCGACCCTCGCAAACTTCACGTCGCAACGCAAACAACACGACACACCAATTACGACACTCGCTAAATTTTACGAGCAACGCAAACAACATACGACACACGTTAACACGCATTACGGACTCGCAACACTCGGACGCAACTCGCAAAAATTACAAAATTCAAAACACAATACATACACACAGCACATACATAAAAAGCTTACCTACAGCAAGAGGGAGCGTCCAGGACCTCAACAAAAACAACTTACACCTTCATTTCACTCAAAATAAAAGAGTTTAGACACAAAAAAAATTGCTAATCGACAGAAAAAATGGCCGCCGAACAAAACGAAAACGAGGCTACACACGCAAACACCATACGAGACACGTTACCAGACATTACGACCTCGCAAACATCGGACGCAACACGCCGACATACAAACATTTAAAACACAATAAATACACACAACACACACATATAAAGCTTACCTACAGCAAGAGGAACCATCCAGCACCTCAAAAAACCAAGTTACACCTTCATTTAAATAAAAATAAAACACTTTAGACACTAATAAAATCGCTAAGCGAGAGAAAAAATGGCCGACGAACAAAACGAAAACAAGGCTACAGCACTCTCAACACGTAAAACACCACAACACACTCGCAAAACAACACAAGAAACTCGAAAAACACCACCAAGCACCGTCGGATAATCCGCAAAGACGCATACCACAGATAACCCGCCATTTTACGCCAATGCGGAAGTACACCACTACGCTAACGGTTTTGTCTTGCGCACGCACAGTATTACACTGCACATTCATCACGCTTACACAGCAGCTCCACACCACTAATGCTGCAGCAACCTCAAAACAGATTGGCAGCTCTTCAACACAATGCTTCAAAATAGGTAAAGTATATTCATTTATTAATCACATATATAGTTGTGAGCATACGAGCCCGCTCGAGCCGTTGCTCACGCTTGCGGGCTTGCACAACTCACAACTCCTCCTGCACGCTCGCCGCTCTTAACTCCTCCCCCGCCACTCTTAACTCCTCCCCTGTCCATCTTAACTCCTCCCCTGTCCATCTTAACTCCTCCCCTGTCCATCTTAACTCCTCCCCCGGCTGCTCTCAACATCTCCCCCCAGATGCTCTCAACTCCTCCCCCCTGCTGCTCTCAACTCCTCCCTGGGGAGGGACCGGCAGGCATGCTGGGGACTGAGGTGAAAGAGACAGCCTGGAGGGAAAGAGAGACAAGAGGGACAGAGAGACAGCAGGGACACAGACAGGGAGACAGGAGGGACACAGACAGAGAGAGACAGGAGGGACACAGACAGAGAGAGACAGGAGGGACACAGACAGAGACAGGAGGGACACAGACAGAGAGACAGGAGGGACACAGTCAGAGAGACAGGAGGGACACAGACAGAGAGACAGGAGGGACACAGACAGAGAGAGACAGGAGGGACACAGACAGAGAGAGACAGAAGGGACACAGACAGAGAGACAGCAGGGACACAGACAGAGAGACAGGAGGGACATAGACAGAGAGAGACAGGAGGGACATAGACAGAGAGAGACAGGAGGGACATAGACAGAGAGAGACAGGAGGGACACAGACAGAGAGACAGGAGGGACACAGACAGAGAAAGACAGGAGTGACACAGACAGAGAGACAGGAGGGACACAGACAGAGAGAGACAGGAGGGACACAGACAGAGAGAGACAGGAGGGACACAGACAGAGAGACAGGAGGGACACAGACAGAGAGAGAGTGACAGGAGGGACACAGAGAAAGTCAGGAGGGACACAGACAGAGAGATAGGAGGGACACAGACAGAGAGACAGGAGGGACACAGACAGAGAGACAGGAGGGACACAGACAGAGAGACAGGAGGGACACAGACAGAGAGACAGGAGGGACACAGACAGAGAGACAGGAGGGACACAGACAGAGAGAGAGTGACAGGAGGGACACAGACAGAGAGAGAGTGACAGGAGGGACACAGAGAAAGTCAGGAGGGACACAGACAGAGAGACAGGAGGGACACAGACAGAGAGACAGGAGGGACACAGACAGAGAGACAGCAGGGACACAGACAGAGAGACAGCAGGGACACAGACAGAGAGACAGGAGGGACACAGACAGAGAGAGACAGGAGGGACACAGACAGAGAGAGACAGGAGGGACACAGACAGAGAGAGACAGGAGGGACACAGACAGAGAGAGACAGGAAGGACACAGATAGAGAGAGACAGGAGGGACACAGACAGAGAGAGACAGGAGGGACACAGACAGAGAGAGACAGGAGGGACACAGACAGAGAGAGACAGGAGGGACACAGATAGAGAGAGACAGGAGGGACACAGATAGAGAGAGACAGGAGGGACACGGATAGAGAGACAGGAGGGACACGGATAGAGAGAGACAGGAGGGACACAGACAGAGAGAGACAGCAGGGACACAGACAGAGAGAGACAGCAGGGACACAGACAGAGAGACAGCAGGGACACAGACAGAGAGACAGCAGGGACACAGACAGAGAGAGACAGGAGGGACACAGACAGAGAGAGACAGGAGGGACACAGACAGAGAGAGACAGGAGGGACACAGACAGAGAGAGAGACAGGAGGGACACAGACAGAGAGAGACAGGAAGGACACAGATAGAGAGAGACAGGAGGGACACAGACAGAGAGACAGGAGGGACACAGACAGAGAGACAGGAGGGACACAGACAGAGAGACAGGAGTGACACAGATAGAGAGACAGGAGGGACACAGACAGAGAGAGACAGGAGGGACACAGACAGAGAAAGACAGGAGGGACACAGATAGAGAGACAGGAGGGACACAGACAGAGAGAGACAGGAGGGACACAGACAGAGAGACAGGAGGGACACAGACAGAGAGAGAGTGACAGGAGGGACACAGAGAAAGTCAGGAGGGACACAGACAGAGAGACAGGAGGGACACAGACAGAGAGACAGGAGGGACACAGACAGAGAGAGACAGGAGGGACACAGACAGAGAGAGAGTGACAGGAGGGACACAGAGAAAGTCAGGAGGGACACAGACAGAGAGACAGGAGGGACACAGACAGAGAGACAGCAGGGACACAGACAGAGAGACAGCAGGGACACAGACAGAGAGACAGCAGGGACACAGACAGAGAGACAGGAGGGACACAGACAGAGAGAGACAGGAGGGACACAGACAGAGAGAGACAGGAGGGACACAGACCGAGAGAGACAGGAAGGACACAGATAGAGAGAGACAGGAGGGACACAGACAGAGAGAGACAGGAGGGACACAGACAGAGAGAGACAGGAGGGACACAGACAGAGAGAGACAGGAGGGACACAGACAGAGAGAGACAGGAGGGACACAGACAGAGAGAGACAGGAGGGACACAGACAGAGAGAGACAGGAGGGACACAGACAGAGAGAGACAGGAGGGACACGGATAGAGAGACAGGAGGGACACGGATAGAGAGACAGGAGGGACACGGATAGAGAGAGAGAGACAGGAGGGACACGGAGAGAGAGAGAGAGACAGGAGGAACACAGAGAGAGAGAGACAGAAGGGACACAGAGAGAGACAGGAGGGACACAGACAGAGAGAGACAGGAGGGACACGGATATAGAGACAGGAGGGACACGGATATAGAGACAGGAGGGACACAGACAGAGAGAGACAGGAGGGACACGGATAGAGAGACAGGAGGGACACGGATAGAGAGACAGGAGGGACACGGATAGAGAGACAGGAGGGACACGGATAGAGAGACAGGAGGGACACGGATAGAGAGACAGGAGGGACACGGATAGAGAGACAGGAGGGACACGGATAGAGAGACAGGAGGGACACGGATAGAGAGACAGGAGGGACACGGATAGAGAGACAGGAGGGACACGGATAGAGAGACAGGAGGGACACGGATAGAGAGACAGGAGGGACACGGATAGAGAGACAGGAGGGACACGGATAGAGAGACAGGAGGGACACAGAGAGAGAGACAGGAGGGACCCAGACAGAGAGAGAGACAGGAGGGACCCAGACAGAGAGAGACAGGAGGGACCCAGACAGAGAGAGACAGGAGGGACCCAGACAGAGAGAGAGACAGGAGGGACACAGAGAGAGAGAGAGAGACAGGAGGGACACAGAGAGAGAGAGAGACAGGAGGGACACAGAGAGAGAGAGAGACAGGAGGGACACAGAGAGAGAGAGAGACAGGAGGGACACAGAGAGAGAGAGACAGAAGGGACACAGAGAGAGACAGGAGGCACACAGACAGAGAGAGAGACACAGGAGGGACACAGATAGAGAGACAGTAGGGACACAGACAGAGAGAGACAGTAGGGACACAGACAGGAGGGACACAGACAGAGAGAGACAGTAGGGACACAGACAGGAGGGACACAGACAGAGAGAGACAGTAGGGACACAGACAGAGAGAGACAGGAGGTACACAGAGAGAGAGAGACAGGAGGTACACAGAGAGAGAAAGAGACAGGAGGGACAGAGAGAGAGAGAGAGACAGGAGGTACACAGAGAGAGAAAGAGACAGGAGGGACACAGAGAGAGACAAGTGTATGGTGAACCCCTGACCTCACGTTCTTTGGGCCTCATTCAAATGCGATTTAGCCAATTGAATAGAGCTCTATATAAGCACATAGCATATTTTTTTACAGAAGTGTTTAGTTAGTGAAAACTTTGCTTTTGGATAGAAGTTCAGTAACTAAAAACTTCAGTAAAAAAAATATGCTATGTGCTTTTATAGAGGCCTATTCAATTGGCCGCATCACAATTGAATGAGGCCCGTTGTCAGTATCACATATATAGTTGTGAGCGTACGAGTTGTTGCTAACGCTGCGGGCTCGCTACGCGAGCCGAGGCCCTCGCGAAGCGAGGGCACTGCCCGAGGGTCTCGGTTGCTGGCATGGAGCGCCGAAGGCGCTCCTTGCCAGCAACTGAGGACCCTCGCAAAGCGAGGGCCGCAGTTGCTGGCATGGAGCGCCGAAGGCGCTCCATGCCAGCAACTGCAACCCTCGCAAACTTCACGTCGCAACCCAAACAGTACGACACACACATTACGACACTCGCAAACAACATACGACACACGTTCACACACATTACGGACTCGCAACACTCGGACGCAACTCGCGAACGTTACAAAATTTAAAACACAATACATACACACACCACATACATAAAAAACTTACCTACACCAAGAGGGAACACCCAGCACCTCAAAAATACAACTTACACCTCGATTTGACTCCAAATAAAACAGTTTAGAGACTAAAAAAAAATTGAAGCGAGAGAAAAAATGGCCGCCGAACAAAACGAAAACGAAGCTACAGCACTCTAAACTCGCAAAACACCACAAGAAACTCGCAAAACACCACAAAACACCTACGGATATTCCGATACAAACGTATACCACACATTACTCGCCATTTTACGCCAATGCGGAAGTACACGACAGCGGTTTGGGCTCGCGCACGCACACTATTACACTGCACACATTCAGCACGCTTACACAGCAGATCCACACCACTAATGCTGCAGCAACATCAAAACACATTCACAGCTCTTCCACACAATGCTTTAAAATAGGTAAAGTATATTCATTTATTCATGTATTATATATTTCATTATTACACACTGAACAGCATTAGCTACCTTACAATTTCATTGCCGTCATTTTTTGACGGGCAATTCGCTAGTCACATATATAGTTGTGAGCATGCGAGTTGTTGCTAACCTTTGCGGCCCTCGCAAAGCGAGGGCACTGGGCGAGAGCCTCAGTGTCGGCGCTCCATGCCAGCAACTGCGACCCTCGCAAACTTCACGTCGCAACGCAAATAACACGACACACACATTACGACACTCACAAACAACATACCACACACGTTCACACACATTACGGCCTCGCAACACTCGGACGCAACTCGCGAACATTACAAAATTAAAAACACAATACATACACACAGCACATACATAAAAACCTTACCTACAGCAACAGGGAGCATCCAGGACCTCAAAAATGCAACTTACACCTTCATTTCAATCAAAATAAAAGAGTTTGGACAATAAAAAATTTGCTAAGCGAGAGAAAAAATGTCCGCCGAACAAAACGAAAACATCGGACACAACACGCCGACATACAAACATTTCAAACACAATAAATACACACAACACACACATAAAAAACTTACCTACAGCAAGAGGAACCATCCAGCACCTCAAAAAAACAAGTTACACCTTAATTTAAATAAAAATAAAACACTTTACACACTAATGAAATCGCTAAGCGACAGAAAAAATGTCCGACGAAAAAAACGAAACGAGGCTACAGCACTCTCAACACGTAAAACACCACAACACACTCGCAAAACAACACACGAAACTCGAAAAACACCACGAAGCACCGACGGATAATCCGCAAAGACGCATACCACAGATAACCCGCCATTTTAAGCCAATGCGGAAGTACACCACTACGCTAACGGTTTGGTCTCGCGCACGCACACTCTTACACTGCACACATTCATCACGCTTACACAGCAGCTCCACACCACTAATGCTGCAGCAACATGAAAACATGTCAGCTCTTCAACACAATGCTTCAAAATAGGTAAAGTATATTCATTTATTCATCTATTATATATTTTAGTATTACACACCAAACAGCATTAGCTACCTTACGATTTGATTGCCGTCATTTTTTGACGGGCAATTCGCTAGTGTATTATATATTTCATTATTACACACCAAACAGCATTACATATTCATTTAATAATGTATTAGATATTTCATTATTATACACCAAACAGCATTAGCTACCTTACAATTTCATTGCCGTCATTTTTTGACGGGCAATTCGCTATTGTAAAATATTATTTGGGAAATAACTGTAATATTCATCTCGGTTGTTCCCCTCCTTCTCATCCTCTTTCCCTTCTTCCCTAATTCCATTCTTCTTCCTTGCTCATCCAAAATCCTATCCACAACCCAAATCTTCACCCCTTCCATAACCTACCCCAAAATAAACATTGTTGTTGGACTTCAAATATATATCATCTAACTGTGCATATATGCTTTAAATGCCTAACTGCGTCTTATAGAGCGATAGTCCTCTTCAATATGGAATGATAGATGTACTGCCTATTGCCTTTCCAATGGAAACAAAATAAGAACGATAACATTTATTTTGCTTTCCTACACTTTCAGTTTCATACACATGTCTATCTGATATGCTATATTTTTAAAAAAGAGCTAATGGAAACACAAAATGTATCACTTTTTAAATAAAAACAATATGATATGGTAGTAAGCAATGCAGAATTCTTCCAGAGGTGAAACAGTGATCAGTTAGAAAAGTTGGTGACAACCATTATAGAACATTCTTATCACTGAATATGACTCTTAGTGTACAGTATATAATGTGTAATTTATACAACACACCTAGTCCTACTGTTAGTTACACAGGAAGCTAATCAGCCATTACACTTGACCTGTGCATTGTCTACTGCGGCTTAACACCATGGGTCTCATGGAGCACAGGGGGAGCAGTATAAAGGGCTGGAGGAGCAGGGGATGCTTTTAAATGCATAAAAGAAGAGGACAAAATAGAGGCAAAACAGATATTATACTGTGCAACTAAGCTCCAACTAACAGAAAAAGAGTGGACTACCCTTTTATATAAACTACCAATATTATAAAATCACTTTTCCCTCACATAAACAACCCTTCACTTATACTCTTAAAAACATGTTTCCTTGCTCCAAGCCAGGTAAAACAACCACTATTCTTAATTATGTACTGCCGTAGGCTTCCTTTCTCATACACTTATGACAGAACACCGCTAACTGTGTATCAAAGAGTTAAAACAAATGCGTTTTTAACACAAAATTCCAGCTAAATAAGATGGATGAGAAATGTAATAAGTTCCTATTGAGTGCCACAGCTGAAAGGTCAAATATATATTATACTGAACCAATCATGCTATATTAAAATAAACTTTGCATGATTGAAATCTATTTATTGCACTTTATATTTTAAAACATTTGAATCTTGAATATTGTTCCACTGGAAAGGGAGTTGGTGCTCATTGAAAACAATTTAGCTGGGCCTAGCATGGAGGGGGGTGTGGGGGGGGGGGTGCTGGGACTAGGGAGGTTGTCCAGGGAGGTAGCTGGGTTACAGGTACAGGGGGAACAGGGGGAGGCAGGCCAGTTCTGAGTTGGCAAGCACCATACTAGATTGAGTGAAACTGTTGGGCATGTCCATTCAGGAATGGCATTGCCAGACAGAGCTGTTCCCTCTAACAGCCGTGGGACTGTTTTATTGGAGGAGAGAGAGGGTAGATTATGCAGAGCAACAGAAAGGTTTTGGTGGTAGGGGAGTCTATTATTAGGAAGGCAGATGGTGTAATTTGTCACCCAGATCCTAGCAATCTAACAGTTTGCTGTCTCCCGAGTGCTCGGGTTCAGCATGTTGTGGATCGGGTTGATAAATTGTTAGAAGGGGCTGGTATTGAACCAGCGGTCTTGGTACATATTGGTACCAATGACAAAGTTAGTGGAAGATGGAGAGTCTTAAAAAATTAAGGCAAGGACCTCCAAGGTAGTATTTTCCGAGATACTACCAGTGCCACATGCTAGCCCAGGGTGGCAGAAGGAGCTTAGGGAGGTTAATGCGTGGCTAAAAAAGTGGTGCATTAAGGAGGGGTTTGGGTTTTTACAGCACTGGGCTGACTTCTTACTTGGGTACAATCTCTATAGCATTGAGGAATTGCACCTTAATGATGAGGGAGTAGTGTGCTAGGGGAAAGAATGGTAGAACGGCTGGGGGAGGTTTTAAACTAGTAGGTGGGGGGGGGGGCAGATGAAAGTAATGGGGTGGAAAGTGTAGAGGGGGAAAGGGATGAATTAATTACCTATGGGGGATGAGAAAGAGGTAGGGTTTACTATAAACCATAGGGAGGTATTGCTAGGTAACTCAAATACCGTGGCAATTTAATTTAATTTAAAACTTCAGTCATAGCAACATAAGGTGTATGCTTGCTAATGCCAGAAGCTTTTCAGGGAAAATGGGCGAGCTAGAATTATTAGCTGTAAATGAAGAATGGGACTTGATAGGCATTGCTGAAACCAGGTGGGATGAATCTCATGACTGGACTGTTAATTTGGATGGTGATAACCAATTTAGGAAAGATAGAGGCAATGGTAAACTAGGAGGAGGGATTTGTCTGTATGTTAAGCCTATAGTCAGAGTAGATATTTATGCTGGAACTAGTGATAATGTTGAATTCTTGTGGGTTGAGTAAAATAGTGGAGGTACAAATCCTAAAAAACTATTGGTAGGAGTATGCTATAAACCCCCAAATATAATTGAAGGTGAGGAATTGCAATTATTGCTACAGATTGAAAATGCAGCTAAGCACGGGCAAGTTCTAATAATGGGTGATTTTAACTATCCTGAAATTAACTGTATGAATGAGACCAGTAGTTCAGGGGAGCAGGTTCTTGAGTACACTCAAGGGACCATTACTTGACCCAGGTTAAGCAAGACCCTACTAGAAATGAGGCGATCTTGGATTTAGTAATCACAAATAATATTGATATAATATCAAATATCAAAATAGGGGAACCCTTGGGGAATAGTGATCACCACTACATAAAAAGGACATTTTAGAGCTGAAAATAGTACAAAGAAGGGCAACAAAACTAAAAAGAATAGGAATGGAAGGACTAAGTTATGAAGAAAGACAAGCCAAATGAAACGTATTTTCTCTCGAAAAAAGGTGCCTAAGAGGGGATATGATTGTTTATGTAAAAACATCCAGGGTCAATATAGGTATTTGTCAAGTTTACTAAGTGTACCAAGAGGTTTTCAACTGAAAAGGAATTTATGTTTTTTTTCCCTCATGAGACAATTGGCAAATGCTTCAATGTTTTTTTTCTGTTTGCCTTCCTCCGGATCAATTAATAATTAGCAATTATGAATTATTACCAGAAGAGATATAAAAAGGTTGAACTTGATGGACTGAACGTCTTTATTCAACCTCAATTACTATGTAACTATCTAACCAATCATGCTATATAAAAAAAAACTATGCATGATCGAAATCTATTTATTGCACTTTATCTTTTAAAACATTGCAATGCTCTGCTTAATGTAAATAAGAATTGCTAGAAGACAAACCAAAAAGGTTCCTCAGAAATGATGCAATTGTAATAAATGAAACTATGAATAAAATTGATGCAAAATGTGTTCATTTTACGTCTCTCTAAGTGATCCCCTATGTCTATAGATCTCATCATGCCTCACCTTCTTATATTACCTTTCCCTAAGCTGCTGTTATTGCAGTTCTTTTTTTCGTCAGAAAATGTCAACTGACATTACTCCATTTGTAATTATTTCGTGCAGGCCCCCAGCTCTGGAGCAGTTTAAATCGCTTGGAGCAGAGCCTCTGGAGGTGAACATTGCAGAAACAGGAGAAGGTGTTGGAGGCTACGCAAAGGAAATGTCCAAAGAGTTTATTGAGGCTGAACTTGCCCTGTTTGCAAAACAGTGTAAAGAGGTTGACATTGTTATTAGTACAGCTCTCATACCAGGTACTGGAGAACAGCACCCAATGACAGACTTTACTGCATTCTCTTGTAATCAGGCTGCTAATGAGAAAATGTCAGCAGTTAATCCATAACCTATCATTTTGATGGGGAGACCTAATAAAGTTATTTTTTTCTCACTGCAGCAAAGCTCTAAAATATGTTCCCACATCTGCCACAGATTCAGTCTGCATCAGCAAGACCTCTGCAATAGAAATAAGCCTAGGGATACTTTGAGGCCAATATATACATGTACATAAGTTTGTGTGCATACAGTGCTTCGATTTCTTCTGATACCAATCAAACCAACTGTCCAGATGCTCTACAAGTACTGGAAATGCTCACTTTCATCTTTCACTTAGTCAGATATTTTGAACTGCATATAGGAGTTGTGTAGTATTTTGTCAAGATTTCAAGATATTATGATAAAGGGAAACTCACACCAGAAATGTAAGATTTATAGCTACTTTCCAAAAACTCAAAGCTTGATCATTAGACTTATTAAAACCAATTAAATCTAGTAAAATAATGGGTGAGGTTTAATACCAAAATCACATTCACATTTAGGCTTGCCATAAACTCTTCCTCATCTTGCCATGTATAGAGAGGCAGGATGCAAACTCTAGGACTGCTTCTTATGCTATGGGTTTTAAGAAGCTTGATCTCTATTTTTAGAATGTAAGCCAAGATGCTGGATACATGCTTCAGTATGAAGTATAAATATTTTCTTAGGACAAATGTCCTTATATAAAGAGAGATGCTTGTGAATTGTTGATATTTTACAGAATAATGAATCTGTTGTGTTTGGTAGGAAAAAGAGCTCCGACCTTGATAACCAAGGAAATGGTGGAATCAATGAAGGATGGGTCTGTACTGGTTGACCTTGCGGCAGAGGCGGGTGGAAATATTGAAACAACCCGACCTGGAGAGCTACACGTCCACAAAGTGTGTAAAGATATTCAGTGTGTCTGCAGCTTTAAAACACAGTACTATGGGATGAAATCTACTTTTTCTTTACAATACACAAAGCTTGAGTTTCATCTAGTAAGAAGTATCTGCTCTTGCCTAGATTCACCAACCTTTTTCTGTTTTAAAGCAAAGCGATTTAGCTTGTGACCTACTGTTGTCTTTACCTAGATGCCTTAAATCCATAAGGGGAAGAATGTATACTAAGAAGCATATACTGTAATATAGTTATATAAAGAAACAGCTTGTGTTGCTTATAATCTTCTAAACTGAAGTTCAAATTAACTAAGAAATAGAAGTCCACATCACCCTTCACAGGCATAGCTTTTTCTACACTATAGTAGATTACATTGGAACCACTGGATTTAGGTGCAGTGATTATGAGGCGAGTAAGAGAGGAAAAAAGACCAAGAAAGAAAGAGCTGGAAAGCAAAATAGTGAAGGAAGGAATAAGAGAGTGAGACATAGAGAGTGCTTCCTCAGACCAGTTTCTTTCTTAGGAAGATAAGCTGTCAATTCTGATATCCGGATTTATGTTTAAAACAGTACTTCATAAGAATATAGTCTTGCATTTAAGTACCTCTGTGATTGCAGTGACTGCATCTCTTCATAATTCTGACAATAATAATAACATATTAAATTAATATGATATTTTCTACATTGAGACATGGGTCCCCAAAAGCTGGTAAGGAAAACTGTAATAATAATAATATGAAATTGCTACTTAGAATGATCCCTCATATGGTATGGTGGACACAGTCTGGATAAACTGATCATTCTTCCTGTAACTCACACAACACTGTTCTAAGCTGGGAATGTAGTAAGGTGCATCTGCTTTTATAAACTTTGTGTTTATAATAATTTTTTGACACATTGTCAAAACCACCCTTTTGTTGCTTATTGGTCACCAAGCAAGGTAATATCTTCTTTTCTGCTGTCTCCAAATTTTACAAGCAGTAGATCTTCCATGACCACGGCTGCTGCTTCTATAATCGTAGGAAGGTGCTCTTCGAGTTTAATAAGCTTCAGATGGCACATCTGGATATTTTCTTTACTGACGATTAGCTCTGGGACAGCAATGTCTTTTTATGACTCCATCAGGCTTTCCCATTTCCCTGACAGAAATACTATTGTATAGAAACCTTTTGTATTGAATAACTTCTCATTTGCCCTCTTCCTTAATGTGATAGGAATCTGCAGCCAAAAAATATTGGCTTCATATAAACCTGACTTGGCAGCAGCAAAACCCAGATGGCTAAGGCTGGAATGCACATTTATAAACTATTTTTTTTCTGACAAATCTAAGGCTGCATCTGTATTTGGAACTTTTAATTCAGTCACCAAAACGCATTCAGAAACTAACGTGCGTGACATCGCATTCTAATGTTATTAGTGTTAAATTAGATTGATCCAGCATATCAACATGTTTTTGTCTCACGAACAGGGAGTTGTGCATATTGGCTACACAGACCTGCCAAGCAGAATGGCGTCTCAAGCCAGTGCCCTGTATTCCAACAACATTGTGAAGTTATTAAAAGCAATAGCTCCAGACAAAGAATATTTTTATCTTGAGCCAAAGGATGAATTTGACTATGGCACCATTGATCATGTCATTAGAGGATCCATGGTAATGAGAGTAAGTATTAAACCATTAATCACCAGCATTTACACCAACATGAAACATTCCCATTGCTCAATTTAATATAATTCCTTTTATGGAAATAATACACAGGGAGACCAAAACATTTTAATAACCACTTTCCTAGAGAAAAACTATATCAAGATTTTATTGCACAGAAGCTTGAAAATCTTTGTATGCAAATTTGCATTGATAGGGAATACATTTGCATTTCAAGTTGCCTCATATCACAACTTATGCACTTTTTAATTTAAACAGTTTTTAATAAATTAATTTTTGATCTTTATTTTGTCAGGACACTGGCAAACCTACCCCCTCATCTGAAGTTGGCTTTGTCGCAGGGCCATTAGATGAGAGGACAGTAATATGAGAGAAACTTTCAAATATATTAAATAATGTAATAAACTTCAGGAGGGAACACCTTTTAGAAATAGGCTAATACAAGAAAATTATTTGAATTTTAAAGGTGTAAAGTTTAGGGGTAAAATGCTACTTCACAAAAAGCGTATTAGATAAGTGGAACAACACATTAAAGGAATTCAATCATTCATCTGAATAAGGTAATTCTAATGATTTGTATTAAATTAACATATAGGCCTGGAAAAAAGGGCAAATATATTACTCATGATTTAGGCTTTCCATTTCCCAACTAAATGTTGCTAATGCTGCATTTAAAGATTTATTTGCAAAGTGCCCACACACGTTACTCCCCTGTATGCCATGTACATGTGTAATATATATATGTCGACCATTTTGCCACATGTCACATTACATGAGCAAGTGAAATACACACACGTGAGCCCTTGCTGCAGATAATTCTGCAACTGCATCATTTACAAGGTGGAGACCTGGCTAAAAAAGGGGGGCTGCTACTATAGTGCAAAATAGAAAGCATAAATCATGGGTAAATTGTATTATCCATGCATTTTAATACAATACTGTAATACAACAAATGTTTAAATAGGAATATTAATTAAACTAACAACTGGTTTTCTGAATTCAGTAATACTTTAAACTGAGTTTTGTAGGTAAATAAAATGAACGCTATATCCACTTCAAAATAGGGTCAAGTCCATCTTCATTGGAGTCATTTAATAATGTCATCATTTCAGATAAGTCGAAAAGTATTTTTTGTATGGCAGAAATATATATATATTTATATATATATATATATATATATATATATATATATATATATACCGTATATATATATATATATATATATATATATATATATATATATATATATATATATAAAATTATTATATAAAATTGCCCGACATAAATTAAATGATTGTTGTGGTAAACTACCTCCCAACAAAGTCTACTACTAGGAACCAGCCCCACGCTGATGAGAGGAAATAATCTTGAAACAGCTATATGTAGGTAGGTTTCATGTCTTGTGTATAAACCATCCTGAGCTTTGCTTGAAGCTGTATAATACAGAAGGCATATGCTTAAAGGAAGCCATGTTTAAAATGGTATTTGATTACAAGAGCAAAGCCTTTGTGGGCACATTTGCATGTCCCTGCCCAGGTTCCCAGAATGCAGTGGAATAACTGTATTTCTTGGAATTCTGAGCAGGAAACAAGTAACTTGTTATAGATGTTCTAATGTGAACACAGATGTACTGTTTATATATATATATATATATATATATATATATATATATATATATATATATATATACTCACAAATATAAACAAAACCACTGTGTAGAAATATAGGGTGAGTTTGACATGTGTTGGTGCAAAATTTGATCACCACTTTACAGTTCTTTAGTGAACTCAGCAGTAGTACGAGGTAGATGAAAGACAAAAGAGTATGGCAAATAAGCTCCAATACAGACAAAAATGTTGAAATGGACAAAAATATATATTTACAGCATTTTTGATTCCATGGACAGCATTTATTCTAGTACCAAAAGACTTAGAATGACAAACAACTTTCCTTAAAGCAAAAGCTGTAGTAGGGTTTTGATATACAGACACAATACCCTTCAGGCATCTTTCAGTACTTGCTACCTTACTGAGAAAAAGATTCAGGATTAATTTATTTATAAGGCCACTGTAGTCATAAATGCTTTTGCAATTAAAAGATCATGTTTTGGACATTATAAAAAAACTAATTGTATATGATTAATAATGGTCTGTAGTCTTGAAAAAAAAATGTATTAATGTGGGACAGATACGTTTATTTTCTCCTATTCTGTCCTGACATGTTACAGGAAGCAAATAGGCAGCAAGCCTTAGGGATGTCTGGACTGCAACAAAACAGTGCTTTTCCTTCCAATTGATTAATTATTATTTTTTAATTAACTAAGCAATTATCATTTGCTTTAGTATTCATTTTGTTTAATTAATACAATTTATTTTACCTGCAAAAAACATATTTAATGTATAAAAAAATGCTCTTTTAAATCCATGATATATATTGTTGGTCCTTTAAGGCCAGATGTACTATTGAGTGAAGTGTTGGAGAACTCTTGGAAAACCTCTGCAATTCTGTTACAAAATCTAACTTGTGAAAGGGGATTTATATATATAGATTTTATACCTTCAGGAGTTCTGCTAACTTTTATTAGTATATAAGGTCCTTAGATTTGACATGTGACTTCTTCCATTGTACACTGTTAATTTATTTGCTCTAGGAAGGCAAGAATTTATTCCCTGCACCATTACCTAAGACTTCTCCACCTGCTGCACCCGTTAAACACAAAAGTGTAGTGGAAATTGAAGCCGAAAAGAAAGCGTCAATTTCTCCCTTCAAAAAGACCATGACATCAGCTAGTGTTTACACAGCAGGTACCATCTTATTATGTTGTTAACCACTGTGACATATAATGCTGTATGTGAGGATGAAACCGTTCAATTTGAAACTGTCAATAATATTTAAAGCTTAAATTCTGTATACAGGTATTTCCTACTTATTTTTTATATCTTATATTATACTAGCGACTTGCCCGTCAAAAAATGACGGCAATGTGATGTATATGTTTGTCAAGTTGTTTAGTTATTAACATATATTTTTGACACTTGTAAGTATTTTAATATGAACGTGTATTTTTGTAAAATGTTGATGTAATGGTTTTTTAAAATGTAATTAGTATCTGAAGAATTGTTAACTTTAATATACATTGAATGAATAGGAAAGCAAAAAGTAAAAACCCTTCTTTAAACGTTGCGAATTTTAACATGAATTTTAAACTATATGTAAGCAATAACCATCAAAGTATATATTTTTAAACTTGAACTTTATTTTTTATGTAAGTTTAGAAGTTAACAAAACATTTGTATAATTTTGAACATTATAAACAGGAACATAGTGAATACATTTTGTAACCTAATTTTTTATTAAAATGATTAACATTTGAATGTAAAAACAATTGACATTTAAATTAATCAGTATTAAAATTCAATTTCTATCACAATAATTGTTAACTTGAATATACATTGAATGTAGAGGAAGGCATACAGTAAAACTCTTCTTAAAACGTACGTAATTAAAGTAATTTATTACTGAGCACATAAACTGGCGATAAACATTAATGTAGGTAGTAATCTTAAGATAACAGACAATATTTACATTGTGACTTAAAAGGTGCTTGACCTGTTAACATCCACTTTGTAATCTGTTGAATGAAATAACTTGAAAATATATTTTTTAAACTTGTAACATTAGAAACATTAACATAGTGACTTAACATTTTAACATAATTTTTACTAACAATGCAAGGCAAGTATTTTGTGAGGCAAATCATTCATAAACATGACTTCCATTAATTATGACTGAATTAAACAACCAATTTTTATGTATTTTGCAATGCTTTAAAAAAATCTTGGCATCGTTAATTTGTATCCTTCAAAGTTATAGTACTTCATAGTAGACAATGTTTTTAGTAAAAATACGTCCATCTTCTAATAAATCACCTTGACTTTCATTGTTTTCAATGTAAACTTTAATAGCCTGTGGATTTTTGCACCGTGACAACGCAACGTACAATTGACCATGTGCAAAAACTGGTTCTTCCAAGAAAATACCCACAGATTTGAAAGTTTGACCTTGTGATTTATTAATGGTCATGGCCATAATAATGGGAAATTGTCTTCTTTGAAGTATAAAAGGGAGACTACTTTCACTTGGTGCTAAATCTATTCTTGGTATAAAAACTCTCTCTCCTTTATGGGTCCCAGTTAAAATTTCAGCATCTATAAAATGGTCCTTTAATTGTTGAACAATTAATCTTGTGCCATTGCATAGGCCTTTTTTGGGGTTCATATTTCGCAGTAACATGATAATTGCACCTTTCTTTAGCTGCAAAATATGTGGTGGCATTCCAGAAGGAGTTAAAGAGTTTATGAATTCAGTTGAAAAGTTAGCCTGACTTTCATTGTCATCAGCAAGTACAGAATCAGCACTGTGATAATTTCTTTGTGGTGCATAAATTTTTTTTAAGATTTTATTATTGAGGATTAATGCATCTTTATTTTTACACGTCAGTATTACTTGGTTGGCAAGCTCGGAATATTCTTCGTTATTTATGCTCCCTTCAAATATAGCCGATATAATATCTTGTTGACAAATCATATGAGGTGGGATCTCTACAGTGTCATCAGGTAAATGTAGTATTTTTTCTGTTCTCCCTTCTCCAATTTTAATAAGCCAATCATTGAAATCAGTTTGGCCTTCTGATCTCATATTTTGTTGCAGTTGAAGATGGGTAAAATGTTTCCATACTGTACTTGACTTTATACATGTTTCAATAATGTCAGTTCGATTTCCATGTACAACGACAGGTAATGTTTGTCTGAAATCGCCACCCAACAACATTACCTTTCCACCAAATGGAAAAGTATTCTCCATGACTTCACGAAGCAAACGGTCAATACATTGGAGAGCATAGCATGACATCATTGTGGCCTCATCTATTATAATTAATTTACATTTCTTCAATTTCTTTGCTTGTAAGGATGTCATGCGAATATCTGACACAGAATTTTCTAAAATAGGCACTGGCAGTTTAAATCCACTATGAACAGTTCTTCCACCTTCTAATAAAAGTGCAGCAATTCCAGTAGTGGCAAACGCCATTGCTATTTTTCCTTGGGCTCGTACTGAACTCATTAATAAATTGTACAAATATGTTTTTCCTGATCCGCCAGGTCCATCAAGATAGAAATAACGCTCTGTCACCATGTCATCATCTATAGCATTTTTAATGGCATGAAATGCTTGCAATTGTAGTGTATTTAAAGTTGCAAGTCTTTCTTCTGTTCTTTCTGCTTGTAGTTGAATGTCATAGTCTTCAAAGTTAATGTCATCTATAAGACCTGTCTCCCACAAAGCTAATGCATTTGGAGCATTTGAGAAGATACAAATAAAAGCAAATTGTTCTCTCATCTGTCGTGGCATTTGACATTGTGCTGCTTCTTCTAAACATCTTTCCCACTCTGTATCATCAGCGAGTAAGTTTCTATGTCTTGCAGCTAAATGGAAGGATTCATATACAATGTCATTAACAGTTCTTAAGTGTTCAAAACTTTGTGCTCCAGGAACATTTAAAAGTAATATCCGTAAGCAAAAACGTTCCACATCTCTTGGACTGACTGTGTAAATTCTTGGAATAATTTTATTGCCTCTGGTTTTTCTTGGTCTCCATAATCCATTCACAAAAACATAGTGATATGGAATTTCAATATATAAGTATTGTGTTGCTTCAGCATCAGTGGAATTTAATGCAAACCATGCAGTTAGTGTAGTGTGACGATCTTCACTTTGGGCCAATGCATTCATTTCATTTCCAGCATGGAAATAGACTAAATGTCGTTGTGGCAAATGTACTGCTAACCTATATACTGCATGTGATCTATCATGCATTTCAAATTTTAAAAGCCGCCACATAGCTTCTGGCGCACTGACATAGCGAGCATCTACATGAGATGCAAGTTCATCATGTACTAACTCACTACTTTCAGGGTTGTCTGCACTTTTGACGACTACAGTAGCTGCATCGTAACCTTTGTAAATATATTTGTAGACATATTTAATGGATTTGATGGAAGTGCAGGCTTCTACGTTGATGTGGGCGTTGTACTTCATGAGTAAATGTGGATTGTACGGTACTACATATCTATTGTCCACTTTTTTTCCACGAATAATGGCACTATCTCCTTCTCTTCTTTTATAAAGTGGATATCCATCACAATTGGCATAGGTTTTGTCTCTATAATCTTTTGGAAATTCTTTGGAACATTTATTATTTTCCATACATGGTGATTGTGGATTAAGGTCACCACAGGGTCCATGAATCATGCGATGAGTAACAATCTCATATAGTCTACCATATAGTTCTGGATCTGGTAGTTCAGCAACAATGACTGCATCCACTTTGTCTGAAGTATCTAATTTATCTTTTTCTTGAAGTATTATTAGAAGATGTGCATGTGGAAGGCCTCTTTTTTGAAATTCAATGGTATATACATAAGCAAGACATTTGCCAAATAACTGATTTATAGTGAAGTCACGTATTAATTCATTTAATTTAATCTTAAAAACTCTGGCTACTAAATCTGGTCGATCTGAAGCAGTTTGTCCAAGAAGTAGATTTAGTGTAATTTCTGGCCATTGTGGATTACATGTAAATGTCACAAATAGATCGGGTTTGCCAAATTTTGTCACAATAGCCATAGCATCATTGTATCTTTCTCTCATATTCCGAGGAGATCCTTGAAAGGAAGATGGTAAAATGATGGCTTTGCCAGCTGTCATGTCTCTGCTTGTAGCCACGTCAGCAACATAGTCCATGAGTCCAGAATATTGTTCTACACGGAGTTTATCTTGTTGATATTTGATAAAGTTTAAATTATTTGCCTCAACTTGCAAATATGAATCAATAATCCATTGTTGTGTTAGTTTCCCACCACATAAAATTGGATTAAATGCATTGCGAATGGCAATTTGAGCTACTTTAAATTCAAGCATAGAAACATTATTTCGGATTCTGGCTTTAGCATTTGGGTAACTGGGAAGAGTTAATTTTGGTTGCCAACCTGCTTCTCCGTGTGGGAAAAAGATGGGATATGTCATTGGATCTAAATTTGGACTTAAGATACTCATATTAATAAACGGTTGGTCCTCATTTCTAGGATATATTCGAATGTCTCTTTGAAATGGTGGTTCTCCTTCATCATTGTGAAACACCATTGCAACCTCATTTGTTGTTGGCAAGTTATAACGACATTTATCAGTATGTCTGTCTCTTTTAAGCACCATATTAACCTTCGGCATTGGTAATTGATGTGTTTGTGAATGAAGTAGTTGTTCATTTTCTACTTCTGCCAATTTTTTATACGCTTTACTGTAGGGATTGTTGTCCATAATGTTATTTAGCTCTATGAAAACAGTGGGTAAGCATTTTTTATTTTCTTCCATCTGCATACGTTGGTCAACAGCTTCCATTGTATCTAGGATATATAGTTGAGCGAATTTTCTTTTATTTCCTTCCTCTGGATGTAAATGGGAAGTGCGATGATAAATTTGTCCTTGGACTTTAAAACAGTAAGGACCATGTCCTGGTACATTAGCAGCTAATGTTGCCCCCATGGATGCAAAGGATATGGCACTATTGTAGGATCTTATGTTTGTCTTAAAATTTTTGTAGTTTGGAAAAGTAGGTTCAGTCATAATATTTTGTAAATAAATTGGAAATTCTTTCCTTTCTGGAAGTTTGAACTTGCCTTTTTGACAACAACTAATAAATTGTCCATCTCTGGGTCTCTCCTGTTTAAAATAATAAGCCTCACAAAACTGACATTGAGTAGTCATGTCCCCACAACTATGAACCTCTACTGCTAAAGACTTGAGTAGAGGACAATTTGCAAAGCATATAGGATTTTGACTTTCATATTCATCAGGTGAAATGTCATATAATGTTTCAACAACAGGTTCTAAATGTTTTGTTTTTTCCGTTGCTTTTCTTGGTATATGTTGTATTGTTTGAGGTAAAATGTCATGTAATGTTTCATGAAACGGTTCTAAATGCTTTGTTTTCTTTGTTGCTTTTTTTGGTATCTCTTGTATTTTTTCTGGTAAAATGTCATCTGATGTTTGAGCAACAGGTTGTAAATGCTTTATTTTCTTTGTTGTTTTTTTTGACATATCTTTAATTTCTGCAAGTGACAGTCTTTTGCTTGCAATTCTTTTGCGTTCTTTTTCTCGTCGAATTTCCTTCTTCTCCGGTGTCTGCTGGCTGTCTGCTCTCTGTCGTCGTTCTCTAGCTTGGCGTCTTTTCTTTTCTTGTTTACTCTCGTTATCAGCCATGTTAATCTGTAAAAATAAAATAATGTACCATTAGTTTATTTTGAGATGTTAAGTTGTTTTTCATGACAAATAGTTATCAATAGTGTGTTAACATTTTATACTTAATCAATTTCAATGCGGTCAATTGAATAAAAGTCTAAATAAGGCCATCAGATAATTATTTAAAGAAATTTTGATTTATTAAACATGTATCCAAAAGCAAGTGTTTCAGTAACTAAAAAGGTATTTTCAAAAAGATGTTATGTCCTTATTTACAGCACTATTCAATTTGTCAAATGGCAATTAAATTAGGGTTTAGGACTGGAATGTTACAATGACAAATTGTATAGATTCTGTGTTTTTAGACTTTTTTGGACTATGCCAATTTATTTTTTAAGTTTACATTGAAGTTTGTATTTATTGTTAAAGATTATTGGCCCTAAAAGACAAATAAGAGATAGATGATAGATATTACTTTTTATACTGTACCTTGGTTGAAGTTTGATTTCAAGCAAAATTCTTTGTTGGTCCTGTGTTGAAAGCCTTCGTCCGATGGTCTGGTCCTGTGTTGAAAGTCCTCGTCCGATGGTGTAGTCCTCTGTTGAAAGTCCTCGTCCTCTGGTGTGGTCCTCAGTTCCAACTCCTGTTCCGATGTTCTTGACGCAGTATCTGTTATAAAATAAAAATGAAAATGTTATGTTATTTGAATGTCTTTGTATGAATGAAAAAATGGCATTATTTCTGTGTTTTTCTACAATCCTTTTTGGTGCGCCACAATTTTGGTATGCTTCTGTAGGCTATTTTCTAAGGCTTATAGGTGGTTAAACATTAAAGAAGAATATTAATTAATTTTTCTCTTTTTTTACTTGTTATACTGTACCTTGGTTGAAGTTTGATTTGAAGCAGAATCTTTGTTGGTCCTGTGTTGAAAGCCTTCGTCTGATGGTCTGGTCCTGTGTTGAAAGTCCTCGTCCAATCGTCTGGTCCTCTGTTGAAAGTCCTCGTCCGATGGTGTAGTCCTCTGTTGAAAGTCCTCGTCCAATGGTCTGGTCCTCTGTTGAAAGTCCTCGTCCGCTGGTGTGGTCCTCAGTTGAAACTCCTGGTCCGATGTTCTTGACGCAGTATCTGATATAAAATAAAAATGAAAATGTAATATTATTTTAATGTATTTGTATGAAGTAAAAAATGACATTATTTATTTGTTTTTCTACAATCCCGTTTGGTGTCCACCACTTTTGGTATGCTTATTTAGGCCTTTTTCTAAGGCTTATAGATTGTTAAACATAAAATAAGTATCTAAATGTACTTTGGTATGTGTTTGTGTGAGTTTTCATACAATCCTGTTTGGTGGGCACCAATGTTGGTATGCTTATTTAGGCTTCTTTCTAAGGCTTATAGGTTGTTAAACATTAAATAAGAATGTAAAAGTAGTTTGCTATGTGTTTGTGTGAGTTTTCATACAATCCTGTTTGATGCGCACCGCTGATGGTATGCTTATTAATGTTGTTTTGTAATGCTAATAGGTTGTAAAACATAAAATAAGAATCAAAATGTAGTTTGCTATGTGTTTGTGTGAGTTTTCATACAATCCTGTTTGGTGGGCACCAATGTTGGTATGCTTATTTAGGCTTCTTTCTAAGGCTTATAGGTTGTTAAACATTAAATAAGAATGTAAATGTAGTTTGCTATGTGTTTGTGTGAGTTTTCATACAATCCTGTTTGATGCGCACCACTGTTGGTATGCTTATTAATGTAGTTTTGTAATGCTAATAGGTTGTTAAACATAAAATAAGAATCAAAATGTAGTTTGCTATGTGTTTGTGTGAGTTTTCATACAATCCTGTTTGGTGGGCACCAATGTTGGTATGCTTATTTAGGCTTCTTTCTAAGGCTTATAGGTTGTTAAACATTAAATAAGAATGTAAATGTAGTTTGCTATGTGTTTGTGTGAGTTTTTATACAATCCTGTTTGATGCGCACCACTGTTGGTATGCTTATTAATGTAGTTTTGTAATGCTAATAGGTTGTTAAACATAAAATAAGAATCTAAATGTAGTTTGCTATGTGTTTGTGTGAGTTTTCATACAATCCTGTTTGGTGGGCACCAATGTTGGTATGCTTATTTAGGCTTCTTTCTAAGGCTTATAGGTTGTTAAACATTAAATAAACATCTAAATGTAGTTTGCTATGTGTTTGTGTGAGTTTTCATACAATCCTGTTTGATGCACAGCACTGTTGGTATGCTTATTAATGTAGTTTTGTAATGCTAATAGGTTGTTAAACATAAAATAAGAATGTAAATGTAGTTTGTTATGTGTTTGTGTGAGTTTTCATACAATCCTGTTTGGTGGGCACCAATGTTGGTATGCTTATTTAGGCTTCTTTCTAAGGCTTATAGGTTGTTAAACATTAAACTAAGAATTTAAATGTAGTTTGCTATGTGTTTGTGTGAGTTTTCGTACAATCCTGTTTGATGGGCACCACTTTTGTTATACTTATGTAGTGTTTTTTCTAATGGTTATAGGTTGTTAAACAAAAAGAATATAAATTTAGTTTGCTATGTGTTTGTTACAATCCTGTTTTGTGTGTACCAGTTTGTGTGTACCATATGTTGCATACTTTCGCCCTCATTCAATTGCAGTTTGGCCAATTCAATATGGTTCTAAATGTGCTTATTTGGAGCCCTATTGAATTGTCCAAAATATCAATTGAATGAGGGCCTTTGTTTGCTGGATTTGTTATATTGTGAGGGCCTCATTGAATTTTGTTTTTCAATAGGGCTCTATATAAGCACAGAGCATATTTTTGAACAGAAGTTTTTAGTTAAATTGAGCCAAATGTGCTTATATAGAGCCCTATTGAAATGGTCAAATCACATTTGAATGAGGCCCTCGGCCATTAAACATATTTAGGTCCTGAATCAATTGCGTTTTGACCAATTGAATAGGGCTCTATATAAGCACATAAAAATTTTTTGGACAGAAGTTTTTAGTTAGTGAAGACCTATTATGTGCTTATATAAAGCCCTATTCAATTAGCCAACTCAGAATTGAATAAGGCTCATGGTTCGGTTCTTTTTTATACTTAATACTTTACCTTGATTGAAGTGTGGAATGACAGAGGGTCCCCTCCTGCCAATCTTAATCCGCCGGTCTTCTTGTAGTGTCTGTTTGAAAAATAAAGTGAAATAGTGAATTATAGAATTTTTTATTTGTATTTAACAAACCATGGCCTTTTCAGCATTTAAAGTATTTTTGTATCTTACCTCTTGTTCTTTGTTGGTGTTCTTTAAAAGGGATTGTTCTTCACAGTGCACAGTGCAAATTGTTGAGAGACGCTGTTGATGCAGAGTCTGTTTGAATATTAAAAAAAGTAGAAAGATTGAGTTTTAGGTGATCTATTAAATTTCAGTAAATTAATTTCATTGAAATATACTTCTGTAATTAATTTGAATTAACATTATTTTTTGGTGGGGTCTACACACATATATGTCACATACATGAAGCACATTTCCATAGTTGAAAGTAATTTTTTTGTGTGCGTGTGACATATCAGTATACATGAATCATATTTTAATTGTTAAATTAACCTTATTTTTATTTTTGGCCAACATACATAAATGTGTGTGTGACATGTGACTATAGATGATACACATATATGTGCGTGTCACATATCAGTATACATGACTCATATTTTAATAGTATTTTAATAGTCCCAACTTATTTTTTTGTAATGTAATTTAAATGTAGTTGTTTAATTAGTTTGTTGCAGGGGCAATACACATAAATGTGCATGTAACATGTCACTATACATTATACGCATAAATGTGCGTGTCACATGTCACTATACATTATACACATAAATGTGCGTGTCACATGTCACTATACATTATACGCATAAATGTGCGTGTCACATGTCACTATACATTATACACATAAATGTGCGTGTCACTTGTCAGTATACATTATACGCCTAAATGTGCGTGTGACATGTCACTATACATTATACACATAAATGTGCGTGTCACATGTTAGTATACATTATACGCATATATGTGCGTGTCACATGTCAGTATACATTATACGCATATATGTGCGTGTCACTTGTCAGTATACATTATACGCATAAATGTGCGTGTCACTTGTCAGTATACATTATACGCATAAATGTGCGTGTCACATGTCAGTATACATTATACGCATATATGTGCGTGTCACTTGTCAGTATACATAAACCTCTTTGTCTTCTTTAATTTTTTTTTTTGATGTCCTGTCTTGAAAATAAGTAATATATTATAGCTTACCTCTCAGTTGTAATTTGCACAATGTAAAGTAGTAAATTAGGAAAGAATTATCTTCTCAAGTTTTAGCAGCAGTTATCTCCGAAGTCACTCTGTTCATCACCTGAGGAGAAATGTATTTTTCTCTGTCAAATAGACAGTATTTATAAACTTGTAGAACATTCTGGAAAGTTAGACCGTTAGAACGTAATACGCATGCGCTATTTGCGTTCCAGCTTACAATTTGCGTTCCATCCGCCATTTTGTGCGTAGTAGTGGTTAAAATGGTGTTTAATATGAGTGTGATCCGTTCCGCATAGTATGTGTTTCATTATTGCGAGTAAGTGTAGTGTAGTTACGTCTGGAGCCTCGTTTTCGTTTTGTTCGGCGGCCATTTTTTCTCTCGCTTAGCCGATTTTCGGTCGTTTAAACTCTTTGTTTTCACTTAAATGGACGTGTAAATGAACTTTTGGAGGTGCCGGATGCCCCCCCGTGCTGTAAGTAAGCTTTTTATGTGTTTGTTGTGTTTATTTCTTGTGTTTGTGATGTTTTGATGCGCGGCGGTTGGAATGGGTCTTTCGCGGCCGTATTTTTTTCCGATGCGGCCGTATTTTGTTGCGAGTAAGTGTAGTGTAGTTACGTCTGGAGCCTCGTTTTCGTTTTGTTCGGCGGCCATTTTTTCTCTCGCTTAGCCGATTTTCGGTCGTTTAAACTCTTTGTTTTCACTTAAATGGACGTGTAAATGAACTTTTGGAGGTGCCGGATGCCCCCCCGTGCTGTAAGTAAGCTTTTTATGTGTTTGTTGTGTTTATTTCTTGTGTTTGTGATGTTTTGATGCGCGGCGGTTGGAATGGGTCTTTCGCGGCCGTATTTTTTTCCGATGCGGCCGTATTTTGTTGCGATATACGCAGTTAGCTTTTACGTGTACGACGCAGTGTATTTGTTTCTAAGTCGTGCGTATGTGTGTTAAGAGCGTGTGAGGGGCCTTTTTTACTGTTTTTTTGTTAAGTCTTGCGTCTGTGTGTCTGGGTGTAAGCGGGTGTGAGGCGACTTTGAGTTTTTTTTTGTTATGAAGTTGTGTGTGTGTGTATGTGTGTGTTAACACAGCCGATGTTGGGATGCTCCCACCACCGCAAATGCGGACCCTCGCTTCGCGAGGATCCGCATTTGCGGGGACGTTGTTTGGTTTTTGTTGGCTGGGCGGTTGGGTTTATTCTGTTAAAAAAGTCGTGTGTGTGTATGTGTGTGTTAACACAGCCGACGTTGAGCCTCCACAACCGCAAATGCGGGCCCTCGCTTCGCGAGGACCCGCATTTGCGGCGAACTGCGTCCCTCGCTTCGCGAGGGACGCAGTTTCTTGCGGGCTCGCTACGCGAGCCCGCAAGCGTGAGCAACGACTTGGGTTTTTGTTGGCTGGGCGGTTGGGTTTATTCTGTTAAAAAAGTCGTGTGTGTGTATGTGTGTGTTAACACAGCCGACGTTGAGCCTCCACAACCGCAAATGCGGGCCCTCGCTTCGCGAGGACCCGCATTTGCGGCGAACTGCGTCCCTCGCTTCGCGAGGGACGCAGTTTCTTGCGGGCTCGCTACGCGAGCCCGCAAGCGTGAGCAACGACTTGGGTTTTTGTTGGCTGGGCGGTTGGGTTTATTCTGTTAAAAAAGTCGTGTGTGTGTATGTGTGTGTTAACACAGCCGACGTTGAGCCTCCACAACCGCAAATGCGGGCCCTCGCTTCGCGAGGACCCGCATTTGCGGCGAACTGCGTCCCTCGCTTCGCGAGGGACGCAGTTCTTGCGGGGTCGCTACGCGAGCCCGCAAGCGTGAGCAACGACTCGTACGCTCACAACTATATATGTGATAAATATATAAATATGCTGTTTGTCCTTCTGTTTTAATGAAAACTTTCCAGCCCGTCCAACCTCCCAAATGTCTTTCTTCATAATGGAAGTCATACAATTAAATGTGAATCCCTCTATAGGTATGGATGGCATGGCCAGCTAAACTACAGAGCAGACAAACTTCTAAGACCTTTATCCCAGCTAGCCAAACTTACCATCTTATCTACCTGATGTCTATCTTGCTTGGTCAATTTGCTGCCAGCATACCCATTTTGAACATCTGCAGCCATTTAAGGTTTTATTTCTCCATTATGTGCTGGATAACTAAGAAAGACTTTTCACCTACATGAGCATAAACGAGAAAAAGGACTACATTTCTTTTTTAACTTTACTTTCTTCTCCATAACTCTGGTGGGGACAACATCTTGTATTGCTCAGCAGGGCTGACAGTCTATGGGTCCATTGTTCCTGTCTGAGTTTGCTGGGTCCTTGCAGCTATCACCTTCCCAGCTTCTCAGAGGTGCTGTTCAGAGATGGCAGTGTTGAGCAGTGCTGCATTATATCTATAAATGCTGGTGGTGGGCATGACATAGATCTAAGCTGTCCTGAAAAAGCACCACGAGACAGGGCGGAGCTGAATGTGGAAGTCGTGGGGACCTGATAAATAGGAACAGGATATGATGGATTGACTGGAATCAAATGCAGAGATCCTATGACTTTATTGCCTTTGTCCAAATCTTAAGCAAATGCAGTTCAGTCCTAAAGGAGGGAAACCATTTTGTCTGTACAATTATCGTACACAACCAAAGACTGCCTTACATAACCAGTTGGGACCCCCCTTCTGTGAGTACAGGGCAAAATGATGTCCAGACATCATTTATGTGTTACAAGCCCCTCAAATCTGCCTGTGTGTAATGACATTTCCAGCTTATGGGACCACTTAACAGCTTCTGTACTCCCTTTTGTTACCATTTATGCTCAGGTTAAAGATAACACAACCAGTTTACATCAAAAGGAATTATGTCCCAAATATTTATCCCACAAAACTACTACTTCTCTGGGGTGCTTCATCAATGTATGAGTGGAGAACAGCTTCAGACTATATGATGGTTATAGTGATAGTGCACAGGTTATGTTTAATGGTTTAGTTTCTACAAAGTTAGTACCTAGGCTCCTGGATGGCCTATGGAACACTCCTTTTGGGCTTTGCACCATGGCCTGGCTTTAGTCAATCAGTAGAGAGCTGTGATTCAGATGATAGTACCTGCAATATGCAAGTTATTCCAGAAAAGCAAAGCCAAATATTACAGGAACTACAGAGTAAAAGCACAGCATCAGCTAAATGCCAATATCCAAGTCAACATTGTCTCAAGGGGTCAACTCTTTGTCCATGCACAGGGATCCTTTCTACACCTCACCAGCTGGAGCAAAAAGCAGAATTTTGGTAGCCTTTTATCAGATCAAACACCCACAAACCGCGTGGAAATCACAGCATCCACTTGAACAGCATACAGCACATACATTTAGGGGAAATACAATTGTAACTAAACACGTTAGCACAAAGTAATTAAACAGTGGTGGTATTAACACTGATCATTAGATCAGAAGGCAGAGTTAACCTAATTACTGTTGCATAATATATGACTGGTTAGTAGTTGGTTATTTGCATTTCCCCACAGAAGGCCTTCAATGATAAAATGTTCCATTTGAAACATTGTGGCAGCTTCACAAAGGAGCTCTTAGTTCTGCCTTTACATACAATATTTTGATTACACCTATCTAGACCAAGTCATACCCACACCGTATACCTTGAATTATCACAAACCTACATATAAATATCAGGCATGTTTAACATTAATATAATCACTATAGTAGGCTGGTAACCACAAATATAATGCAGTCAGTATTACAGTACAGTGAATGTACTATAGCTGAACATGGTAGCAACCAAAGAATCTATAGTGAGCATATATAAAGCATATGTCTTTATAAAACAATGATCCATGGTCCAACTTAATACCTACAATAGCAAACAGTGTTTTAGTTTTCCAAATTTTATAGCCACCGCGCATGCAGAGAGATATAACATGTATTTGGTAATAGTATCCTGTATTGTAGTCATAGCTATATTTCTCAAAAAAAGAAAGTTCTGCACATTCCATGCTTTGGCACATTTGGAACATTGTTTCCCCATTTATAAGGGGATTACTTTATTTTCTCTTATTTATTATATTTACAATTAAAGAAATCTTCCAAAGCCACTGTTGTCCACAATGAGTCACTGAGTTTACGGGAACACGCAGTACTAGGACGTCAATTTTATCCTTTCACAGCCAAGATAGGTCTGAAGCAACCACAAAATGACAAATTTGTAATAAAAACTTCCTGTTCATCTGATTGCACTAAACAATCTCCATCATTAGGAAATTGTTGCCTTTGTCAAGAATGTTAATTTTCCCCCACATATTCCGTAGCCAGTAAACTTCTGCTGGTTAGGTAAAGTGTTTAATATATAACTGTTTAGAATTGTGGTATGTCATTTTCTATTAAGTATTTGCTTTTTTCCTGTAACACAGATTTATTTTTCCTTCATCTTTAAATTTCACTTATTATGCAATTAGTCTATTTGCATCTGAAAATACTTTTAATGGGTTGTGTTTACAACCTCTATATTACAGATTCCTTTATGTCCAACATCAAAGGAGAAACTGCCAAAGTGAATTCTCGGGGGCATAATTGTACAGGAAATATTTTTGGCAGAAATAACCCAGCATCTTTTTTTATTTTAAGTAATACTTTTCTTATTCCCAAATGGTATATAATGGTGTAAACTGTATTTCTGCACTGCATTAATTCAATCCTCATGTTTGTTCCAGGTTTGTCCGGTGTTTTAGGAATGGGCATTGCCTCTCCTAATGCAGCCTTCACACAGATGGTGACTACTTTTGGCCTTGCTGGAATAGTTGGGTACCACACTGTGTGGGGGGTCACACCGGCCCTGCATTCCCCCTTAATGTCTGTTACAAATGCTATCTCAGGTAGATTTCTGATCAATTATACCTCTTGTGGATGTTGATGAAATAGGTTTATTTCATAGCTGCTTACTAACAGTCCTCATTTTTCTGCAGGTCTTACCGCTGTTGGAGGTTTAGTTTTAATGGGTGGAGCTTACCTTCCTTCCAGTTTTCCTGAAAGCCTGGCCTTGCTAGCAGCCTTTGTATCATCTGTGAACATTGCAGGTTGAATATTTTTTGATGCCATTTGCTGTTGTTTTTTTAATACAATTTAATAATTGTTGTACATTTGCATACACTTATATATATATATATATATATATATATATATATATATATATATATATATATATAAAAATATAATATAATATAATATAATGTGTGTGTGTGTGTGTGTTTATATGTCACCAAATGCTTTTTTACACCCAAAAGTAATCATTGTATACATACAATACTCATCCAAGACTCTACAGCACAGTTCTTTATTCCATTGCTGTGGAACATCACTGTCTGTTCTCCTGCATTCTTTCTATCCATTGGCTTAACGGCATTCAACCTGCTATGGTGGATTTCCATTCATTCAATGTATTATAAAAAAAAAAAACATAACTTAAAGTGACCTACAAAAGTGACATTGGAGGGTCTCTGGAGGCACACAGAGGCTTACCCTTTACAGCAGTCAGTGCATGGACCCTTGCTCCCACCGTAATAGCACATGAAGTATCTTCAATACCAAAATATCATTCCACTATATTTTCAATTACAATTATTTAATAATTTGTATTAGTTCACCCAAATTAACAATAACACATAGTTGCAACTATTTCCCAGTTTATTATATCTGAGACCAGTAACAGACATACAGGCAGCCTGGTAGAGTCGCCACTTTTTGAAGAGCCACATTATTCCATGGTTCAAGATGCTGTTAGAAAAAACAGAAGAGAAGGTGTTGCTCATGCATGTGCCACACTACAATGTGCCTTATTTAATGGGAATGTTGTATAACTTGCAAGCGTGACACAAATAGGCAAAACTAAACGTCTGACTTGTCAACTTATAATGATTTGTGAGAGCAGAACTAAGGAAATAATCAACGTGTACATGTTAAATGTGATCCTTCTTATTCTCTGGAGGGAACAAAAAGTATTTGGCAGCAAAACACAGTCCAATCAAAACAATACATTGTTTCACCAGTTTCTGTCTAGGACAGGGTATTTTGTACAGAGATTTTTCTAGCTTCACTTAACCCTTAATATGCCAACAGTGCCTCCAAACTATAACTGAGGTAGGTGCCTAGGGCATGGTGAAACAGTGTTTTCCTTTTTGATATTGCTGATAGATTGATGTGGTTAGAGATAATGCTGAGTGCTTGAATTTCTCCCTGAAGTAGTGTATATATAAAAAAAATACACATTTTTATACAATCGTGCAAACAGCTAAAGGGTGCTTTTATATAAAGTAGTAATTTCCTAGAAATCCTCTTGCATAATTGAAGAATATTCAGAATCATGATTGTGCACAATAGTCTAGCACCATGTTTTATTTGACAGACTATTTTATGTAAATTTACATTATCATCTACTGCTTTCGAAAGGCATTGCGAAATCTAAACACATGACATTAAAAACCAGGACTCATCCCAAATAAAAATAAAGTTAAAGGGGAAACAATTGCCATACTTTGCTATGTCTGCTAAGCCCAATAGTCGTCAAAACTATTAACTTCTTATAGTTGATGTTTCACAATTTCCCAGCTGCTTCATGTCCACTCCTATTGTTCATCTACAATCTGGTTATGGAAGAGTTTACGACACTTTTCAAATTAATGAACACATTTGAATCATGTATATGAAATGAAAAATCTGCATCCGTCTGAAAATCGGTATCATTGCATTGGCAATCATAAGAGAGAGAAAAAAGTTTTACGTTTTGTGCATTGTCTTCTAAACCTATGCATTGTTAGCATGGGCGTAGGAACTGAGGGGGACAAGGGGGACATCCCCCCCCCCCCCAGATTTTTTTGAAGAGTTTTTTTTTCAGATTTTTTTTTTTTTAAGCTGTTGTGCATTTTTTTATACAATGATCTGTATCCTCCTCAGAATAATTTCGGCCTTAACAATCCTAAAATAAACAAAATATTGTAACATTTTCTGGATGTAACTCATGTTATTCCAATGGTACATTTCGTTGTATGCCATAACGACATGTTGCCATACTATTTATATGGTTTTCAGGTGGCTGTAGGTGGACGGTCTTTCAAAAGTACCTTTCACTAATTGGAATTCTAAGAACAATTAAATATACCACTTGTCAGAACCACTTCACATACAAAAAAAAACAACTTGCTATTCTTTTCAACCAATAGGATAAGTGGTATGGTAAGTGAAGTTTAATAGTAGAAAATGTCAACCAAGTGTAATATCTGAGAGGGTTATTTTGAATAACCAAGTCTTATTTAGTTAACAAGTACTGTAAGACTAGAACTTCTTAAGAAATATTGTATATTTCAAACGATATCCTCCTCAGTTCTTTGCAAAGTGAAGTGTATTTTTTCACTCTTGCATCTAACTACTTCCTTTTCAATTTAGGTGGTTTCCTGATTACTCAGAGAATGTTGGATATGTTCAAGAGACCTACAGATCCTCCAGAGTACAATTACCTTTATATTTTACCTGGATCAGTATTTGTTGGTGGGTATGGAGCCTCCCTGGCCAGCGGATATAATATAGAACAGGTCAGCCTCTAATGTGTGATATATATATATATATATATATATATATATATATATATATATATATATATATATATGAATAAAATATTGGGTATAAGTTTAAGTTTCCTGAGGAATATTTTTGGTTTTATAGACAAAACATGTAAGATTATTTTATTGTACATTTTATTATTTTGGGGCACTAAATACTTGTTCATACTGCACCATGTTTCTCCCTTTTTTATTTGTTTATTTTTTAAGGTTAGGAGTGTTATTAATATAATTAAAATATATCAAATGCTTGCTTTTAAAGCACAATACATTCCCAGCATTGTTGTCATGACCATGATGTATTATTTATGGAGTGCCTCAGGATTTACATTCTTATCTGGGTCTTGATCGAACAAGGAAGCTTACTAATATTTTTGGTGATTTTCTTATCCTCCATATCAAATTGGGTCTCAATTACTCAATTTGGTGAGAAGCCTCTATAAAAAGGATAAGAAGTGAAGTTATTAAGAGTTATATTGAGTCTATGTCTACTCAATACTAGTTATTTTTTTAATTTATTTTTTATTTTAGATGATGTACTTGGGTTCTGGACTTTGTTGTGTTGGAGCACTGGCTGGATTATCAAGCCAAAGAACCTCCAGACTTGGTAATGCTTTGGGCATGATTGGTGTGGCTGGTGGAGTGGCAGCTACATTGGGATCACTAAAACCTTCACCAGAATTGCTATCACAGATGTCTGCTGCCATGGCTATGGGTGGCACCATAGGTATGTACATTATAATATTGTGTGTGTATCACATATATAGTTGTGGATCTTTGCAACTGTTGGGAACGCTTACGATGTTGGTAATGCACTTGTGAGCCCCGCAAAGCAAGGCGAGCCATCAACCGTGTGGCACATAGGCTGCAATGAGCGCCAATGGCAAAGCGAGGCGAGCGATTGAGGCACGTGAGGCTTAGGCTGCAATGAGCACCGAAGCAGGTGAGGCACGCAGGACTTAGGTGGCAAGCAGTTTCAGGCAACTGCGAGCCTCGCAAAGCGAGGCAAGCAGTTGAGGCACACGACTGCTAGGGTCGCAACTGCGAGTCAAGCTCGTAACTCTAAAAACCCGGAAAACAAACAAAAAAATTTAACAAAAATAATAACACACTCACACACAGCACAGGGCGAGAGCCTGGGAGCTTGGAAGTGAGGCTGCAAACGAATTTCAGCCATATTTGCGGGGTTTTGTCAATGAAAACGAGGCTAAGCAAAGCCAGGCACACAGGACTTAGAAAATAGATGACGGCAAAGACAGTAACACTTCCACCAACAACGCCCTGCACGCGGGACTTAGAAAATAAAACCAACGGCAGTCAGCGTGTAACACGCAAACATTCAGCAGACACACAGAGGAGAAAGACACAGGGAAGGGACAGGGGGGAGATGGTGGAAAGAAACACATGGCATTCCCAAGCACAAAACTTGCAGGTTAACGAAATCTGCAATGAGTGGCCTGTACAGTAGGCGGGAGGAAAGAGTCACAATGAGCGCCGAAGCGTTGAGCACCGAGAGGCGGGATAGAGGCTTGCAATGAGCTTATTGAGAGCCCCGCGATGAGAGCTGAAGGTGATCAGGGCAAAGCAGGAAAGTTGAAGTACACAGGGGGAGAGGCTCGCAATGAGCGACTTTGGCTCACGATGTGCGTGGCTCATGATGAGAGCCGAAGCTGCTCAGAGGACCAATAGCCTCACATTGTGTGGCAAACAGCATTCCCAGCCTAATAATTTTAATCCCATCATTTTTGATGGGCAAGTTCCTAGTATATATATTGTAAGTTTGATGGCTTTCTGATATTAATTTTCATTCCTCTTTGGGCAGCTTTACCAAACTATATTTAGTGGATAGTTGCTTCTCTTTTTTAATTTTTGTGGAGTATGCAAGCTCTCCAGTTTTCTTCACAAAAATGGATTGTACGCAGTAAGTGATGACATACTCAAAACACAAATGGAGATCAGTCAGACCCAAGGTGTGATTATTAGAGTGGTGTCTACAATAAACTAATGTATTGAAAGATCACAGTGCAATGAAGAAATTAATAGAAACTTTAAATGATGTTTTAAAAAATAAATAAGTAAATACAAACAGAACTTTTCCAATAGAAATAAAGAGACTATGTTTTGGTACTAGAATTGTTTAGCCCATGTTTTGTTTAGTTCTTGTTTTGAGGTGAAGATTCAAAAAATGGTAATATGAATTAATTACTAATTGTTAAATTATAATAGTTTCTGAATGGCAAAAAACATAATTTACATGTTAAAACCCAAAACAGAAGTCCTCCCACTTTTTTTTCTGTTCCTTACAATGTGCATGTTCAGGCCACACACACATCCACTCACATGATCCAAGTAAGATAATATCAGCTATGAACTGAGAAAGACTCTTTCAAAGTCAGTTTGTTCCAAATTGTAGACACATAGCTGTTCTAACTCATTTGACTCCGATAGTATATGTAGTACTCCCGTGCTAAATCTGCTACCATCAAATGTTTGCTAGTATAAATTTGTATAAACAGGTCTGTGTATATTCATGCAAAATGAATATTTATTTTAAGGAAGGATGACCAAATATTAATTCCAAAAGGTGGTGCTCTTGTCTGGACAAAAGCTGGCAATGACCATACTTTAAACAAATTATTATCTTGGCTTTAAAAATTAACTAGGGACATATAATTAACCTAAACAAGTAATAATACAGGATGTACTTGCTATCATGGGGATATAACATGTTTTATCATATATATTTGACAGTTATATATTTGCCCAGCCCTCCTATATTTAAATTTTCTGTTTCTCAAATGGCAGAAATCTCGAATAGTCACCCGTCAAAAAAACTCAAGATTAAAAAATCCTTTGAAAGTAAAGCTATCCAAAAACCTAAACCCCCTAATCTCATTTGTTGCCAAATCAGCTGTTCACTGCTTAAATGATCTGCTATAAATTAAATACATTTTAATGGAAGTAGGCATAAGTATCCAGAAGATAATAAATTAAACCAGCAAAGCAATAAAACTAATTTCTTTCATATTTTGCTTTCTGGATGTCTCTGGTGTATCTAACACGAGAAATACATAATGTCCTCTTATGCTATTTACGTAATATTATTACTGCCTTGGCATTGGCTCTTTGCTTAAATTTCGTGCAATGGGAAAAACAACTGAGAACCTAATAAACTGATAGATCAAGCTGAACACTGGGCGTTTGGAAGGTCTTTATTAACTCTGGATGTAATTTTGTTTTTGTTCATTTGTAAAAATACAGAATGTAATTGTTGAAATCCAAAAATATGAAAAATTCAATATTAAAAGAATTAAAAGTCTCGTTTTGCAATTCATAATCAAGTTTTAAAAAATAGCATAGTTTAGTTTGACCTAAATTTGGAAAATTTGAGAGTGTGATATCAAGCAGAGTATAAAAAACAGTTATTGGATGTAGAGACCTGTATATTTTAAATTTTATATTGTCTTGCAAATCTCTGTTTTTAATATTATATTTTAATAAATTGTTTATTTATCTATAATAAATATACTTTAATGATACAAAGTTAATTATGTTTGATAATCGTCTAAAATGTTGAATTCTGAGTTTTATCATCTTCTCGGTTCATGGAAGCACCTCATTACTTTATATGTGGCTTGATTAGATGGCTTCCGTAAGAGATCTTAAAATAAAAGATTCCACTTAGGGATCCGTGTAGCTATTATATTCCTCCTGTAGCAAACCCTTACAAGTGATTGCTATGTATGAAATGTTGCCTGCATTGCAAGAGATTTTTCCTAAAGTTCAATTACATGGCTCCCGTTAGAAATGTATTCTAAACCTACATATTTCGGTAAAGCACTGCAGGCACTCTCAGTGATCCTTAACCCTATGTGTAAACTAAACCTTCTGCAGCACCACCTAAACCCATACCCGGAGTTGTTATATGTATTTAAAGCTATAACCTCCCTTGTCTCAACCTTAGACAGGAAAGAGGTTAAATAATAATACATATGAATGTAAGGCATTTTAATAGCCCTTTTGGCTCTTCTGAGCTGCCCCGATGAGCCTGTGAATCCCTCTGAGAAACTCTCCATACCTGGGGGCCATTGCCCCCATCTGTGCTTTGTGGTGTGGGCTCATTATCCCCCTTACCAACCCCCACCCACTCTAAATACATATGGGTTTCAATGAGCCCACATAGTCCTTATCCCAATTGAAAGTCCAAGGGTTGTATTGCTATCTAACATGAGCTTCACTATAGACCCTTGTGCCACAATATATTATCTACCCCATGGGGACCCTATGCCCCCCATATGGCCTCCATTTCAATGGGGATCCTTAGGGCACATACATTTAACACCATAACATGGGGGGCCCTATGGACCCTCATGGTATCTAAACTAAATCCCTACGATGGGTATCCCTATGTACCACAATGGCAACTTACGTCCTTCTACTATAGGACAACTCCTGTCACCCCAAATTCTTTGTTCCTTCTGAACCCCCATTGACCCTACCCTTATAGGTTTATCATAAGACCCCATAGTACCTCATGGACATTCCCTGTCACCCAATATACAACTACTACTACAGGGTTCCTTATGGATGCCCATGGACCCTGCCCCCATAGGTTTTTCATAAGGATCGCCATTGTACTTCATGGACATCCCCTGTCACCCAATATACAACTACAGGGTTCCTTTTAGATGGCTATGGACTCTACCCCCTTAGGTTGTTCATAAGGACCCCCATCAGAGAAAAGGTTGTAAACCTACAATCTACCCTATGCGTTAGATTAGATTTTGTGGCCTGGAGGAAACCACCGTTCTAGTACACTTAGGATCCCCGGAATGTGTTAAATGCTATTGAGAACAATATTTAAGAACCAAAAATAATTCAATATAATACTTTATTAACCCTTTAAAAAACAAAATATCATCCAGAACAGGTTGGCACAGGTCAGAACACACTCTTTATGAAAGGAATTCATGTTTAAATCATTGGGTTGTGTTACATATAATTGAGAACTATATTAAAGAACACAACAACAAATTAGAGGTGCTCAATCTGAGAACAAACAATGCCTAAGTAGGGTTGTTCTATAGATCTAGTTACCTACTCAGAGGTAGAGTTCTCTCTGAGTAAGTAACCAGATCTATAGAACAACCCTACTTAAGTATTGTTCGTTCTTAGATTGAGCACCTCTAATTTGTTGTTGTGTATGCAAATTATTATTATTAAGTTTTATTTGTAACGCGCCAACATATTCCGGAGCGCTATACAGGGTATGAAAACAAGAAAAAGTACAATGTTAACAAACTGCAGAAAAAGGAGAGCCCTGTTTTGAGCTTAGAATCTTTGTAGAAAGTGTTTTTTTCCAAAACATCCTACAAGATTGGAAGCTCGCTACTTACAATCTAACAGGAATGGAATAGGCAGAAGCCTATGCCTGGGCAAGAATAGACAGTTAAGGAATAGCAAGGGTCAGGAAGGAAGTGAAGTTTATGTAGGAAGGAAGAAATGCAAAGTTAGAATGATGTTGTATTTAGAAGGAAAAGAAAATGATTTGATTGAAAGCCATTTGAGGTGAGTGGCTCTAGTATGTAATATGTTACAGATAGTATAACGTGCAAATGGGAATGTAAGGTGAAAGGCCTTCGTTAGGAGATATATCTCCAGAAGCCAACATATGGTTATGTGTGAGACATGATGTGGAAATGTTGAGAAGAAGAGCCGGAGGAAAAGGCAAGAGGTTATGATGAAGAAAAAGGCAGGAGAAGACATTGTATAAAGTATTAATTAGGAATAGTTAGCAGGTGTTGTTAATTGACCAGGTGTAGGAAATATAAGAGACTCAATAAAAGAAGAGTAACCAGGGGCGGGTTAGTGAGGGGTAGTGGGGGAGGGCAGTGTTTGCAGGATCAGAGAGAGAGAGAGAGAGAGAGAGAGAGAGACAGAGGCCCAGAGGTAGTGTGGACACTGAAGTAGAATATGAAAAGGGTGGGCAATGCTATTTCATAGATAAGAAGCAATAAAACCAGGCTTTGGGTGTGGGTAAGCAAGCAAGCATGATAAGTGAGGTTTCAGACAAAAGCATGGGTACAGATTTGCTCAGTGAATATTTCTATCTCCTAAAATATCATATCAGAGAAACATTCATATAAATATTCATAGTAAATTGCATACAGTAAAAGTTAAGATGGCTCCACAGTGTATTTAGATACCTTCAGAGAAGCTTCCAGGGAGTGTGTATGGTTGCAGGATCAGAGAGAGAGAGAGAGAGACAGAGGCCCAGAGGTAGTATGGATACTGAAATAGAATATGAAAGGGTGGGCAATGTTATTTCATAGATAAGAAGCAATAAAACCAGGCTTTGGGGGTGTGTAAGCAAGCAAGATAAGGGGGGTTTCAGACAAAAGCATGGGTACAGATTAGCTTAGTGAATACATCCACTGTGTATTTAGATTCCTTTAGAGAAGCTTCCAGGGTGTGTATATGGTTGCAGGATCAGAGAGAGAGAGACAGAGGCCCAGAGGTAGTGTGGACACTTCAGAGAAACTTCAAGGGAGTGTGTATGGTTGCAGGATCAGAGACAGAGGCCCAGAGGTAGTGTGGACACTTCAGAGAAGCTTCCATGGAGTGTGTATGGTTTCAGGAACAGAGAGAGAGAGACCCTTAGGTTTTATTTTTCTCACCCTAGGAAGTGGACCCCTTGCTCACTGTGCCTTAGGGAGTACAGCTGCACCTCACTGACAAGGCCCAAAAGATGCTAAAACATACATCTGGGGTTTTCTGTTTCTCCTGTTCAGGGTGGAATTGTCTGGTATTTTGGGGCTGGATCACTCTTTTGAGTGAGACCAGACTGATATACTACAGGATATATCTTCCCGTGAAGGGCCCAAGGGAGCTATAAGACCAGATCTAGAGAACAAATTTTCTTATGTATTGTTCGTTCTCAGATTAAGCGCCTCTAATTTGTTGTTGGTAACTATATTAAAGAGCCAAATCCATTTGATAGTATGCTTTATTTACCCTTAAATAAGCCAGAATATGATTTTACATAAAAAGAGCACAGAACAGCGACTCAGACAGCCAGAAATACAAAATTCACCAGACAAACGTAACTAGATAGGATTCATGCAATTAGCTTCATACATTACCCAGAAACTAATTTCAATACCCATTCCGGGCTAAAATAAAATATTCCGTAAAATGATCCAGGAACGGCAACTTTCTAGAGAGTCAGAAATCCAGAATTCACCAAACACAAATGATTAGATTGGATTCATGTAATTACCTTCATAAATTCCACAGAAACTAAGTTCAAGTAGCCATTGCGGGCCAGAATACAGTATTTTGTAAAATGACCCAGAACAGCGACTTTCCAGAGAGTCAGAAACCCAAAATATTGCAGACTCCCATGACGGGATTAATGACGGGATTAATGTAATTAGCTTCATAAATTCCTCAAACTAATTTCAAGTTCCAGTTCCGAGCCGAATAAAATATTTTTTAAAATGACCCAAAGCTGCAACTTTCCAGAGTCAGAAATCCAAAATCCACCAGAGACACACATAACTAGTTGGGATTCATGTAATTAGCTTCATATACTTCCCAGAAACTAATTTCAAGTAGACGTTCCGGGCCAGAATATAGTATTTCATAAAATGACCCGAAACAGCGACTTTCCAGAGAGACAGAATTCCAAAAGTCACTAGACTTACATGATTAAATGGGGTTCATGTAATTAGCTTCATAAACTGCACAGAAAGGAATTTCAAGTCATTGTTCCAGGTCATTTAAAAAAATATATTGTATTGTTGCCCGAAAGACTACTTGAAATTAGTTTCTATCTACTTGTAACCACTTTAGCATCGTATGTAATGTCAGAGCGTGTGGCTTACAGCTAGTATTACTGCTTATAGAGGGGAGAGACTTGAGTTTGACTTCCACTGATGGTAGCTTTTTCTTTACTGTTTAAAAAATGAGTTTATGAGAAATTCTGAGGAATCCCATGTAGTCATGTATGTCTGGTGAATTTTGGACTTTTGACTCTCTGGAAAGTCACTGCTCCTGGTCATTTTAAGAAATACAGTATTCTGGCCTGGAGCGGCTACTTGAAATCGCTTTCTGGGTAATTTATTAAGCTAATTACATTAATCGCATCTAGTCATGTGAGTCTGGTGAATTTTTGATTTCTGACTCTCTGGAAAGTTGCCGTTCCAGATCATTTTACAAAATACTGTATTCTTGCCTGGAACAGGTACATGGAATTATTTTCTCTGTAATTTATGAAGCCAATAACATGAATCCCCTCTAGTCATATGTGTCTAATCAATTTAGAATTTCTGACTATCTGGAAAATTGCAGTTCTGGGTCATTTTACAAAATACTTTTCTGGCTACTTGAAATTAGTTTCTGGGTAGTATATGAAGCTAATTACACATATCCCATGTAGCCATGTGTGTCTGGTGAATTCTGGATTTCTGACTCTATGGAAAGTTGCTGTTACGGTTCCTTTTACGAAATATTGTACTCTGGCCCGGAACGGGTACTAGAAATCAGTCTCTGGGTAATTTGCAAAGCTAATTACACAAATCCTATCTAGTCATGTGTGTCTGGGGATATTGTATTTCTAGCTGTCTGAGAGGTCGCTGTTTAGGCTTTTTTTTTATGAAAATTTGTATTCTGGCTTTTTAAAGGGTCAATAAAGCATACTATCAAATGGGGTTTGGCTCTTAAATATAGTTCTCAATTAAATTTAACACATCCCAATGATTTTTACATGAATTCCTTTTATAAAGAGTTTGTTCTAGCCTGTATTTTTGGATTTTAAAGGGTTAGTATAGTATTATATTAAAATTTTTTAGGTTCTTAACTATTGTTCTCAATAGCATTTAACATATCCCGGTGATATTGGCATTGATTTCTATTATAAAGAGCCTTGCTGGAGATGTTACGGGAGCCAAGTAATGGAGCTCATAGAACAGTCTTGTGGCTGTGTTTGTCTAATGCAGTCTAAAGAGAGTGGCACCAAGCCTTGACAGCAGTCTCTCCCAAGCTATATTCTGATGAATTCTGTGGTTCCATTCTGTGTGACCAGGGTTCCACAAGAATCTACCCACAAATGATCTCTTCCTGGGCAGCTCATTGAAAGGATATTGGAGAGAAATAAGTTCTGTTTTCAGTGTTTCTGGTCCTGTAGTTTATTTTAGAGTCCTGGATTTTTGACTCCATGGAGCCATTTGGGTCATGGATATTTATCACACAAAATGGGTTCTAGGGATTAATCAGTTTTGGTTAGACACCATACATAAAGAACTGGAAATAATGTTGAGTAAACTAATTATAACACCAAAATCTCACTGGCTAACCATTGTAATCCTCATTGTATTTGGAATAACTACCGTACATTTTATTACAAATTTAGATTGTATTTCAATGTGGTATAAACTTGTATCCAAACTTTATGAAAGGGGTTAATATGAAAAGGCATATTAGTATATACACATTTGTTATAATTCTAGCCTTGCACAGTTTCTTTCATTAATGATAACTGTGTGTTATGTACCCACATAGGGATTTGACTTATGTTTGCAGTTAGTAACACTAGGCTTTCTTCCAAGTGTGTTGTGAAAAAACGTCCAGAATTCCCTCCCCCTTCTTCCCCTGAGTGGTACATGTCTGTCATTAGATATCTACCAGACTAAGGCTTTTGAGCTGATATAATACAAATCTTCTGTGCTGTAAACCTCAGAGCTAACCCCAAAACATTTTTAGCCTTGTGTTGTATTTTCACTGAATATCTGGTAAGCTATATAATGCTTGTATTCATGTGCAATGAACAGAAACATGTTTTCATATGTATACATGCAAAAACCATATGAGCACCCTATATTAAAGGGATTTGTGACTGAAATAATTTTAGAGGAGTAGGAGTTTGTGCAGAAGCAGTATTCTAAATTTGCCCCGAACTGAAGCTTCCTGGAGTTTTCTATTTCAATGTGTAATGCAAAGAGGGATTTACTTCTTTTGACATCCAGTCGCAGTAGCAAAATGGAGGCCATCTGTAATAGATGGAAAAGGAGATATACAAATATTGATTCAAGAAGAAATTAAGAGTCTACTTGATTTTAAAGAGAAAACATCTATTTTGTGTAACAATATAGTAATTCATAATTTTATGACCATTTATTTATTAATTAGAAATTCATTTTTATTTGTAATACCTTCAGTGCAGGTATCTGGGAAAAAAAATCAAACCATGACTTCGGAGGTACCAACACTGTTGATATTTATGCATAGGTGAAAATAGCTTCCCATGTCACAACTTAAAATTATCTATCAATAAATGTAAATGTCTGTCTAAGCTACATAACAAACATGTTTTCTTAAATTCCCTTCAAGGTCTTACTATTGCCAAACGAATTGAAATCTCAGATCTCCCCCAACTTGTGGCTGCATTTCACAGCTTGGTTGGTTTGGCGGCAGTTTTAACCTGTGTTGCTGAATACATGATCGAATATCCTCATCTTGATGCTCATCCATCTGCAAATGTTATAAAAACTGTTGCATACTTAGGCACCTACATAGGAGGTGTCACATTTAGTGGCTCTCTTGTGGCCTATGGAAAACTGCAAGGTAAGAGTTCACTCTTGGAACAACATCCATATTGTTTTGCAAACACCTAATATGTTAAAGGTAGCCTTTGGACAACTATAAAGATATTCTCTAGACAGTAGTTAATTTCTACTACCATATTTTGTGTTAGCACCATATGTTAGCTAAATCCACAAAGTGTGTCAAAATTGCCACTGTAGTGGTCCAGGTTTCATACCTTTTAGGTAGTGATGATCAGCTCATTATGATTTAAAAAAAGATTGTCTGTGAGAAAACTAAAAATACATGGTTTTGATTTTCCCACCATCTTTAAGCTGCAGTGTAGAGCACATTTCCCTACACTATGTCTTAAAAACTGTGCAGCAATTAGGCAGCTGCAGAGAATCAAGCTTCACAATGTGTTACAGTTTGAAATAAATTATCTATTAATGATGAGCTTTTTATATCAATATGAATTGAAAAGTTGTTTATACTGATTTATACTACTTAAAATTATGAAACCTGGACATTTTAGTGATTCTTTTAATGTATTTTCACAAAAATATATAGAGCAACCAAACATCTCCCACATTCCAAAATTACAAGAGAGCCCAAATAGGATGTATTTTATACATGTTGCATTAAAAATTGTGTATGAACCTCTTGCTTCAAATTCGCTAATGATTTTACAAATCTGACATTTACTGCTTTCTGTTTTCTTGTTTAGTGAAACCTCTTTGTTTATGTGTACTTGTAAAAATGCTTTCTAACACAGATTTCCTTCTACTTATCTAAATGTCAAAACATCCATGTTCTCCACAGGGGTGTGAAAAGTTCAATGATTTTCAAGCCAACATTCAAATTAGGATGAGGTTGTGTCTGGATTTCAAGAGATATCTGTTTTTCAGAATCTAAAATGGAACTGGGACTCATACATATTATTAAAGGAGGATTTAGGTTAGCTAATTGTTATTGGATAAAGTTGGAAGGTGATGCATCTTAATATGTATAGCTCAAAAAAGAGAATGTACAGGATGATATCTGAAACAGACAAATACTAGAACACAATGATTTGAAGTTTGAAGGTAGAGGGGTTCATGGGTAATTGTAATGACACTTTACTACTTTAGAGACATGTGGTAGGTAGATAAGTGAGATAACCTTACAAATGGTGCAGACACATATGGCAAAGGTATCCATGAATGCCTATGATAGGCACAAGGAAAAAATAAATGTATTGTACATGTAATTAACAGACTTGATGGACATCCATTTTATGTTTATATGTCATTTTACATCAAGGTTTATATTTATTATTTGTTGTTGTTTCATGCTTTGAAGATATGGTTACAATTGTGTATTTTTTTGTAGGCCTCTTGAATTCTGCACCTCTTATGTTACCTGGTCGCCACTACCTCAATGCTGGACTAATGGCAGCATCAGTTGGTGGCATGGTGCCCTTCATGTTAGATCCCAGTTATACTACAGGCATGGCCTGCCTCATTGGTGTTTCTGGGCTATCATCAGTCATGGTAAAAACATGAACTTCTTATAAGAAATGTTGATACTTATGTTTTTAAAAACTTTACTAAAGGTTCAATGTAAAAAACGATTTAACCAATTTAAGATCATATGACTGTCTGATCATGATATGGTTAGTGCCATTAACATGTTCTTACGTTTCTATAAGACAGGTTTGATTGGACATAATTTTTACACTCATTAATTGAACATTATATTCCAACATCCACTCTTAGGACAATGACAAGATTCTATATCCAGGGTTGATTACTTTCCTTGCTATGAAAGTTTTCAGATTCCTTAAGCAGAGTTCTCGAGAGAGGTATGAAGGGGACACAAGAGAAGGAAATGGGAAGAAAAATGGGGCAGATGAGCCTCAGGAGAAAAAAAGTGATAGAAGTATGAAATAATTCCTCAGCTTCCTCTTGGAAGTATCCAAAAATTATGCTAACTATACCATTATTGTACAGAGAGTACAAATATGTTTAGGTGATATATGATGAAATTAAGCAACATAATAAATAGTAGTGGTGCCACAGAGATGTTTACATACCTCCCTCTTGCAGTAGTTGAGACTATCAGTGGTAAATATGTGTTCATAAAAAAGATTAGCATGACTAGGTAATGAGTAATTAACTGATTTGTGGAAACATTTTCAGTGAGAAAAAAACAAGAATTTGTTTAAAGACCCTGAAGCAGATAGAGAATGTGATAATGCAGTAATGTATGGACTGCTTTGATGAATGGATTTTTATTTAACTTTGCAATATAAGTCATTGTATCTCTTACATGTTACAGGGAGTGACCCTCACAGCGGCTATTGGTGGAGCTGATATGCCTGTGGTCATCACTGTCCTCAATAGCTACTCCGGTTGGGCTCTTTGTGCAGAGGGTTTCCTGTTGAACAATAACCTCATGACAATAGTTGGGGCTCTTATTGGCTCATCCGGAGCTATACTCTCTTACATTATGTGTGTGGTAAGTCAGATCACAACATATGGTTAATATTACAATGTGACAGAAACAAAAACATGATTTAATGTATTCTATCAATTTCTTGGCAGTTATTTGATATTTGTCACACTTAGTGTACATGAAATACAGTCCCATCAAAAAGTATTCACCATCTCCCTGATTTCCTCTGTTATTTCATATTTGTCACACTTAAGATTTTTAGATCTTTAGATAAAAACACAATTTTCTTTATTACTTTATCTAACAAAGTTATCCAATAACAGCTGGTACTGTGTGAAAGAACATTATTAAATGTGTTTGGTTCTTAAAGAGCATTATTATATGTGTGTGGTCAGTGTAAAAGATTTAGTTGTGAAAATCTTATTAGTGTATGGGAGGAAGAGGAACTTTTCTGAATCAAGCAGGTATAAAGAAAAAGATTAAGGAAAATCTATAAGAGGGCACGAATAACCATTTTGTTTACAATTATCTAGGACTTAGAAGTCTACTATAATGTATGATATATGATCAATTTTTTTTCATTTTAAGTAGTGAAGATCAACATAAACTGCTTTTAATTTATCATAATAAAACATTTATCTTTTGTAAAAATATTACAGAGAAAAAAAACTGTCTTTGATCTCATATTTGAGGTGGAGTTCCTATTATGTTTTAAAGAACTGCTTAGCATAGGTTGCAGAGTATACTATAACTTCCCTGAAGCTCCATCATTGACGCAGAGTGCAGCACAGTGAAAGCAAATCCCACTCTGTACCAATGCTAAGAAGTGTGTAAACTCTTGCAATAACTTCAACCTAAAAACAATGATTTTCATTATAGGTTTACAACTTTTTAAAAATCACAGTAAATTGAAGAGATGCATACACGGATCTGTACTACTTCACTGCTATGAACACTGGGCATTTTAATGGGAACTATGTGAGGGAAAAAATACAATTAATAGGAGAGAACAATTATCAATCAACCATATTTTGTATAGATTTAATAGTAAAGAGGTTATAGGCAAATAGTAAGAGGTTAGATTAATCAAGACATTTTGAAAATGGCTTGGGTTTCAATTTCAGCAGTGGGAGCCTAGAGGATATGATGTAACTTGGAATCATTCTTGAAGAAAAACAGTCAATCTGATTGTGAAAGGAGAATGTCAGCCAAGCTGAGTGCTTTTTGGATTGGAAGTATTGTGCAACTGACTGTGAAATAATAAGGCAATATGAGGTGTTTTAGACATGCTAAGTTTCACACAACTGAGGGCAATGCAGTATGCCAGTTACCTTGGCCTAAACTCCAGAGGTAAGTTTAGAGACCAGGTAGTTTGTTCATCATCTTCGGAGCTCACCCAGCAAAGGGAGTGCAAAAAGACAAGACTAGGACAGACACTTGAGGTACTCTATAGAGGGGAGAGAGCAAATGAATGAATATTTTGTGAAGAAGTTGTTGCTAGTTCAGATGGAGAGACCAGAGAACCCAAGCTAGAATATTATTGCATAGCCAAAACATGTCGGCTTGTGTAGAAGTAGAGTTTGCTGTTGAAGGCTGGTTCACTGATGCTCTTGACTACTGAAGGCTGTTGAAGGGTGGTCTTTCAGGGATGCTCTTGACTACTATTTGGTTAGTGCTTCAAAGGAACATGAAATTCATCAATACTGTTCTACATCATTAAACAAAGCACTGAAAATCAAGTGAAAATAATTTTTAATTTTTAAATGGAGTCAAATATCATATTGACCAGGCAATGCTGTCAGCCACACAATGTGATGCTTTTACTTCTCTGAGCACCTTTGGCGCTCATCGCGAACCTTTCCTCCTGCCTACTGTACAGGTTGCTCATTACAGGGTTCATTAACCTGCACGTTTTGTGCTTGGGTATGCCATGTGTGCCTTTCCAGCATCCCCATCCCTTCCCTGTGTGTTTCTCCTCTATGTGTCTGCTGAATGTTTGTATGGCGCGTGCTGACTGACGTTTGTTTTATTTTCAAAGTTCCGCGTTCCTGGTGTTTTTGGTGTGTGTTAGTGTCTTTTCCGTCGTGTATTTTATAAGTCCCGCATCCCTGGCGTTGTTGGTGTAAGTTTTACTGTCTTTGCCGTTGTGTATTTTCTAAGTCCCGCATGCCTGGCTTTGCTCAGCCTCATTTTCATCCAGTTTCAGATTTTTTTACGTTTTTCGTCCGTCATTTTTTCTCTCTTAGCCAATTTTCAAGTGACGAAACACGGCAAATAAGTCTGAGTGTCTTTTGATTTATTTTTTATTATTTTTGGTTTTTCATCTTTATCGATTTCCGCGGTTCGGCCGTTAACTTCGTATATTTCTGAGGTTAGATTTGTTTGGTCCGCGAGATTCCAAGAGGTCGGATTTTTTTTTTATCTAAGTCCCTTGTTTCTCAACTGCTTGCAGCCTAGGTCCTGCGTGCCTCAACTGCCCGCCTCGCAGGAGCGCCTATGGCGATCATTTCAGCCTAAGTCCTGCATGCTTCAATTCCTCAACTGCTCACTTTGTGAGGCTCACAGGGCAATGAGCTTCTGCTCTCATTGCATAAGTTCTGCAAATGACAATAAAACTCATTGATGCAATTAAAAATTTAAACTTAGTTGGATTTTGTTTTTTAAACCTTATAATCTCAAACAGAAAAAAATGTAGAATTTATTATTGCAAATAGCATGAGCATTTACAGTAAGCTTGTCATTTTTCATTCATTCAAGATCTGGTGGAATGAGACTATAAGCTCCTTGCAGTGTAAAGTTTCCTACTTAGAGTTAGGTTAAAGCAACAGATTCAGTGCCATAAAGCTATCACTGCAACATTTTTAAACAATAAAAAAAAGGTGCAAAAGGCATCAAATGAAAACATTGTTTTATACTTTTTGGTTTGATTTTAACTACTGCATATGATGGTGCAGAGCAGTTTGTATTACTTCAAGTTCTGTAAAGGGAACTTAAGTTATTTACCATTTTATAGTACCCGTTATTTGGAGAAATATTTACATCCCAAATTAATTTTATCCTTCTCTGTAACATTATTAGTGATATCTATTCCTAATATCTTCTTTCTATCATAAAATGGAGATGTTACTGATCCACTTTTTTCCACAAGGACTACACCTGAAATCCTACTCAATAAGCAACAATCATAACAAACATATCGTTGCGGAAATGTTTTGGCGCGTTACAAATAAAGGATAATAATTATTTTATCTACTATATGATTAAATCCAAGGTCTAACCCACAAAGCACTACATTGCATGCATCCCATTATATCGCAGTTCTTGTAGTCAAAATATACCTCCAGTTTCTGACTGTCTTCTCCTGTTATTACCTCCTGGCTCTAAATCAAGCAGAACCCCTCCTGTGCAAATCTTCTTCAATTCATTCTTCTTTTTTTTATTTTTTTATTTAATGTTTTTATTTCTGCTTTTAGCTCCACAGGGATTCTTTGTATCTCAGCTGTAATTTCAAATCTGAAAGAGGAGATTCATTATTTCAAGTCTTGAATATCTGCGTTAGTACAGGGTGTGGAAATCTCTGTTACACTATTTGGTAATTGTTTATCTGGAATAGCGAGGTGTTGGGATAAACGCCTCTTAAAGACACCCGCCATGTTTTTTTCATTTGCTTTAAGTAGTCTTCAATTAGGTATTTCTGAAAACATTATACCTGCAGTTGGCAGCTTGATGGCAGTAAACAAGGAGATTAACAAGGAGATTAATTCTGGACTGATGAAAACAGTTTATGTTTCAAAGTAATTGTGTATTTATAAACTTATAACAATGCAGAAGTAGGCTGTATTAATTTTTCACAGTCTCCCACATAAAATGCATGTTATATCATTATTTGAGAGATGAGCTGCTAGATCTTTTACAAAATCAGCAATAATGCAGTTTATTCTGTATACAATCCAGATATTATTCAATGTGTTACATAGAAAAGATCTCCAGTAGTTTAAGACCTCTAGATTAGAACTGTATAGGTTTGATCCAGTCAAGATCTGTTTTCACCAACCTTAAGTAACATGTTAAGTGTTACAGAGTCTTTTGATGCCAACACTTGATTTTAATCTCATTTAATCTTTTTACTTGTTTTATAAACAATATACAGTGGATATAAAAAGTCTACACATCCCTGTTAAAATGTCAGGTTTCTGTGCTGTAAAAAAATGAGACAAAGATAAATCATTTCGGAACTTTTTCCACCTTTAATGTGACCTATAAACTGTACAACTTAATTAAAAAACAAACTGAAATCTTTTAGGTAGAGGGAAAAAAGAATATAAAAATAAAATAATATGGTTGCATAAGTATGCACACCCACATCCTTTCCAACATTTGTATTCTTTCGAAGGTATTCAACCTCTCTGGAAACAGGTACTATCTTTGTACTATTTTGAAATACATTTCCCGATATGACGCATAATCAATAACTTTTCTGACCACCGAAAATGGCCTATACTAGACATCATCTTTCCATTTTTGACTTAGATCTTTTTCCCAAGCCATCATTTTACTAGATTTTGCTGGCTGAACTGTCATCTCTCTTATCCTGAAGCATTTAGAAATAAGATGCGATTGATTATCTGGTAAAACTAGTTTTTCAATTAATGTCAGACCTTTGTGATTTACACTTTTGTAGCCTAAATATTTCAAGGTTCTCTTTAATGATATATAATCCAACCAAGAGATTTTACATTTAATGTTTATTTCCGCTAAAATCAGGAGTGCTCCATTTTGATATAGATCTCCTATTCTGTTGATCCCACTCCTTGTCGGTGGGGTAATATCCAAAGCTTTAACCTCTAATCTCAACAATTCTATTGGTGACCCTAATGAGGGATAGTTTGTCAAATTCATCTTAACTCTATTAGCATAGTAAAATTTGATCAGAGAGTTTATTCCTTTAGGTAAATTCAGAAACTTCCCAATTATAAGGATATAGTCGTTTTAACTTCAGAGTCAGATCTCTTTCCAAACCCCTATAGCTAATGTCTGATTTAACATAATTTATTCGCAAATATGATAACTTGTTTAATTTTTCCAATATTGGTGTATTTTCTGTAAAGATTGTTCAGGTTCAGTTATTGTTAAAACCAATTCATCCGCAAAAGCAAGTCCCTTATCATTCTCGTCTACCAATCAACACACTTCCAACTTCATGAGATGAGCTAATTAACTCAATCAAGGGCTCCAGATATAAAACAAATAATAAAGGAGATAACGGACAACCTAGACGGGTACCATTCTTCATAAAAAAATCTTTCTGATTCAAAATCAAAACCAGAAATTCTAGTGCTGGGATTCACATACAATGCGCCTATTGATTTTGAATCAAATTCTGCTAGACCAAATTTCAGCAAAACCATTCTTAGGAATTCCCAGCTGACTCTGTTGAACGCTTTTTCATCGTCTAAAGACAGAGCCAGCATGGGAATATTCCTACTGTTTGTATATGATAATACAGTATATCAAGCCACCTTCTGACACTGGCGCCCCTTAATAAAGCCAGATTGATCTAAGTGTATAAGCTTGGGAAATACCAAATTTAATCTATATGCCAGAATCATTGAATATATTTTAATGTTGGTGTTTATGAGCGAGATTGACCTATAGTTTTTATAGTCTTCCAAGTTCTTACCTTGTTTAGGTATATTCAGAATTTTGGCCTCAGACATTTCTGCTAGTATTGATCCATTATTCATTATAGATTTAAACATAGAACACATGTGTTCACTTAAAGTAGAAAAGCATTTATATAAAAAATTATTAAAACCATCAAAGCCTGGGGCTTTACCTAATTTAAGGCTATCAATGGCGGATTCAACCTCTTTCTTGGTAATCAGTCTATTCAATACAGATAATTGCTCTTTGCTAATACTTGGAAGTGTTATCTCCTGCAAAAATGTTTCTATATCTAATTTTAAAGGTTTTTGTAAACCGTCTTCCGATTCCAAGTTATATAAATTATAATAATTTTTAAATATTCTTTTGGGTGGGAATGGTATATATTATCTGGACCTTTTAATTTAGATATGCTATACTATATATTCTGTTATTTTATTGGCTATATATTTCCCAGCTTTATTACATAAAAAAGAATGTGATTGTTGGAACTTCCAATTTTGTCTATCTATTACCTGTTGGTGAATTTTCTTAATCTAAGCCTTTAGGTGGTTAATTTCTTTCATTGTCTCAAAACTTGGCACAAATTTATTTTTATTTGCAAGTTGGTCCAACAGAATGTACCTCTCTTTCAAATGTTATTTATTAGATAACATAATTCCTTGTATGTATGATTTATGAGCACACCACACAAGGGAGGGGCAAAACATTGATTCTTTGTTAAGATAAAAAAAAATGGTATTTCTTTCCTAAGATTAATAATTTGGTCTTGATTTTTAAGTAGACTATTATCTATTTTCCACTGTCTCCTTATTGGTTCTCTACCTCTTGTCAACTAGAGAAAAAGTCACTATAGAGTGATCTGACCAAAATGAGGTTATTATTTCTGATGATTGAGTAATGTTCAGTATATATGAAACCGCTAGCACATAGTCAATTCTTGAGTAGGAGGAGTGACGATTGGAGTAGAACGTATAATCCCTAGTTTGTGGGTGAAAAATTCTCCAAATACCAAACATTTCATTTTCTACTACTTTTTGAGTGAATTTTTGGGCTAGATTTTTTAGCTCCTTTACTGTTTTTATTTTATTCTTAGAAGCTCTATCCATTGGAACATCCATTCTCATATTAAAATCTCCACATATCACCTTGGGACCCCGAATATATTTTTCCATTAAGCCAAGAATCTTATTGAGGAAGGATATATGTTTTTTATTACGTGCATATATATTAACTATTGTAATTTGAAGTTTATTTATTGATCCTGACCAGATCAGTTATCTGCCTTGTATATCGATTTCCTAAATTTCTCATCTATTATTAAATATTTTTTAAATATAATTGATACACCTCTTGTTTTAGAGGAATAAGTTGAATCAATACTATCCATGCATAATTTATTTCTTAATTTGTACAAGGTATCCTTCCTCCAATGAGTCTCTTGGATACATATCACATCAGCTTTTAATTTAGCATAATTTGTCATGGCAACTTTCCTTTTAAAAGGGGTATTAAGAACCTTGACATTATGCGTTATTATTTTAATTGCCATTTTAATGTGGAGTTAATTTGTATCTTTCTCTTCTTCTCCTTATATGGAAACCAAAAATGTCCTTACATTTTAAGTAACATTTTACGCACACACTACATTCATCCACATTCATGTTGAGCCTTTTAGATCTCATTAAATAGGCTTAGTCTAACAGGGCTCACAAGCAGATAATATAAAGTGCTAGATCTATTACAAGAGGTTTATTTCTATCCTCTACATTAGGGGGTGGACGATGATCTTTCCAATTTCCCTTTAATTATTCTTTAATATTGTTGAGGCCTTCCCTTCTCCTAACATTATAATTTCTTTTATCTGTAGTCTCCAAACCTCCCCATCTCATCTCTCTCTTCTTTGTTTCTTAGAAATCTAGTGCTAAATATATTCTCTACTACTTTTACATCGTTTAGCATATAAAGTGTCACGTATTCAGTGGAAAATTATTAAATATATTCTTGAGTAATAATTATCCTTTTTTATATAGTCAAAAAAACGAATGTGTCAAAAATATTATCTTTTCTTATACTAAAGTGCTACCGTGCAAACAAATGAGTTCGCTATAGTCCCCCTTTCTTTCTTAATTTTCTAAATATTTGATAACAAGTAATTAACTATGGTCTAAAATTATAAAGGCTTTAACCACTCATTTAGTTCTTCATATCATTGGTGCATACTTATTGTATAACAGTGAAATAATATAATTTTTCAGACTATATATAGAGACCCAGGGAGAAGATGGATGAACCCTATCTTCCCCTAAATCTCAAAAAATTACTGATTGATTCTAAACTGACTAGATTTATTGGAAAAAATATAAATTTGGGTTGTAAAAGTAGTCAAATTAATGAGTGACCAGCTATGTTTGTGTATAGCCATGAAATACCACATAAAAAAGGTTAGAAAAGAGGAGGTCATATCTCTAGTGTAACTTTAAACCTCATCCAAATACCCAGATTAATAAGTAGAGACATTTTTCACTCCAATTTATCACAAAAAAGGACAGAAAAATCAGGAGGTTATACCCTAAACTTTTCCTGGGGTCTGTACGACAGTTAATATCAGCTTTAAGAATAAACATTTTCAGGGCATATCATTTGTTTCCTGCCAATTGCCAGCCTGGTTTATTCAGCAAGAGGTCGACATTTGCTCTTGAATTTAATGATTCATCCACTTTTCCAACTAGCCAACCTCTCCATTGCCTCTTTTACTGACTTTATTTTCTAGCATTTAGAGTCCAGAAAAAGTTGGTTATTCCAAGCCTGCATGCCACGTACAGCGTCCACCCCCACAATCTAAGAGCTGCTCACAGCAGCTACATCACGCACTTCCGGTTCAGCCCCCCTAACCTCTCTGTTAGTGATTATGATGACTACCCCAAAACTCGATTTTTAAACCAGATGGGACCTCCTGTGCACCATCCTGGTCATATATATATCAATTTGGTGATATATAAGTCACGTTATATATGACATTATCTGATTTTTCAGCAGAGCTCATGGACACATCTTCTCTCCTTGAATTTCAGCTCCTCCCCCCAATTCTTCTTTCAACTTTTGTTGGCAGATGTCCACAGAAAAGCTTTAAAACATCTATGGAAATTCATCTATTTATATAAGCATACCATATACACCCTCCCAAAATCTCAAAAGTGGACAGCTGTTATAAAATAAAGGAAGTTAGCCAACAATATTTCATATATTTCACTAAAAAGTTTATAACAAGTATAGAAGAGATTGATTTTGATTCATCTTAAAAAACAATACCAGCTTATACTGTGTAATTGATCCCCAGTTTAAGTAACCAAACATAGTAACTGAGGTTGAAAACATTATTTCAGTCCATAATATTCAACGATTTTAGATCTTATCTGATTCTTATTCTTACGATCTGCTTTTCTTCGGTCGGGATTGACAAGGCTGTTATGGCCAAACCTATCAGCAGATCCATCAGGTACTTTATTTAGCTGCCCATTCTTCTGATTTGTGTAAGTCCCTTTGCAGTGAAAGAACATTCATCAATCCCTGAAGAACAAAATGAACAGAAGGGGGCACAACCTAAGATGGGAGGAGGATGAAGGAGGAGGAGGGAAGAAGAAGGTGTTTTAAGGATTGACCTCCGCTTCATCTTCCTGTTAACAAGCAGAAGTTCCACCCCTCAAAAGCAGAAGATCACTGCTATAGTTATTCAATTAAAAACAAATAGAAATGGCTGATGCACAATTAGCTGATGATCATTTGCAGCCAAACAATTGAGAGAAGCCCCAATGGTTCACTCAAAGATTAATGGGGGTCCTCTCTGATGATCCTCATCCCCACTCTGCACTACCACAGACCCCTTCAAGGAAATCAAAATGTGCTGCCCATGTCCTTCTCCTACTGTCCCTAGTACATCTGGGCATTCTCAGAAAAATCCTGCTTCCAAGAAGCACATTTCACATGCCCAAACCTTAACTACTACACATGCAGTAACTAGTGCGATTTCCTCCTCCCTTCTGTCTCCTTTATTCCTCCTTTTACCCTCTCTCTTGCTTCTTCTTCCTCTTTTGTTCCTCTTTCCTTCTCTTACCTAGCTTGGAGGTGATTCCTCTACCTTACCTTCTTCCCCTCTACGTGGTGCTGATGAGAACGCCCTCTTCTGGAGCGGCGACTGGAAGTGACATTGAAGCGACCGAGAGTGACCTAAGCTAGAGGTAATGTAGGGAGCCAAGATGGCGGCTCCCACATGCATTAATTGTCCCACTCAACCACCTGGCCCAGATCCAGGCATCTTAAAGGGACAATGCATTGCAGGAAGACCGCACAAGTTACCCAATCACTGCTGACCACTAATGCAGATCCAAATAGGCTGCCTGAAGCAGCAGGTGAGCCATTTGCAATGTTAGACCCTTCTCTATCACTAGCTTTAACACCTCCCCCACTTTGGCAAGGCCAGTTGCCTGTTATGCCCCTCTCCCCTGCTCCAATTGATTTCCGTCATGGTAATCCTTTAACCAGAGATACTTCTGTGTTTTCTGGAGCTTTTTTCCACCCATCCTGTCATCTCATTGCTTTGTTACACCTGGAGATTTGTCTGCTCCAGGGAGCTCTTTTAGAGGATCTCACCATCATAGATGCCATAGGCGATCTAGATCCAAGTCACCTAGATCTAGGTCTCATAGCACAAGTCATGGAAAAAGTAGATACCATAGACCTACTTTATAACAGCATAAGAGCAGTAATTACTGTCAGTTTTCATCTTCCAGACAAAGCCATCAGGTAGCAGCAGGAGGAGCAGCAGTGCTGCATGAGTCAATAACCTCAGCAAAGACAAGTGTCCTCATCTACAGCTGCACCTGTCAACCTGCCTTCTCAACATCCAATCCCAACATCCTATTAATGTACCTGCTGGTATGGGGGAGTCCAATGGGTCTGTTCTGAATGAGTCTCAGTTGGTGCGGGGTAAAGGGGCTGCTTCTGTTACTACCGACTTTTCAAACCTAGTACAATAGGTTACTTCACTGCTAGAGACACTTAAATCTAGAACCACTAACGTGGTTCTGTATATGTTAGTGGTTCTAATCCCTTCCCCATCTTTGGCTATTCAGACTAGACAAGTCTTGCCAACTAAAAGTTTAACAACCAAAGGAACTGACAGACATTTAAGACGTTGCACTTATGTACTACTAGGTGATTAGAGAAACATCTCATAAGTGACATAAAACAAATAATGTGGAATAGGGAATTTTTGGAATTATTTCCTTTATTTCCAGTATATAGATATTGTGAAAAAAAGGATTATCCTACAATAGGGAGATTCAAAGAAGACGCATAATAACAAAAGGCAGTTTAGAAAAGTCCCTAAAACCCTTTAAAACTGGCTGCAAGCCTTTTATATTTTAGCTAGTGTCATAGGAGAAAAATATCCTCATAAGAGATATGGTGGCCGGGGTTGGTGGCGCTATGACGAAGAATTCTGCCAGAGCCTACCTAAAACTCCTGACATGTTTTGGGATGATAAAGATGTAAATGATTTGTTTGGAAATTATGACTGGGTGGTTCCCCTAGGTGTACTTGTCCAGTGGCCAATAAAAGACGGTATGACTTCAATGAAAATCAATGTAAATGAGGAGACAATTGCAGAATTAAAAACATCTGCTCAAAGTACTCCGCCCCCACTCTGCTGGAACAGCCTCTACCGAGATGGCCACTGCCAAGTCCACAGACACCAGTACAAGTGGTCAAACTCTGTCCATGGCTAAACAGGTATGCTAAAGTCCTAAGTAAAGCTGTCTTTGCAGATCTTCTACAACGTGGTTTTGAGGATGGTTTTAAAATTGCAGTTGTAGTGTTATTCAGTCTGCATAACCCTCAAATTGTAAGAGAAAAATGAAATAAAAAAGTTGCTCTAGGCCAAATGTCAGGATCTTTCTTATTTTCCCCCGTTCCAAATTTAATAGTGTTACCATTAGGTTTAGTTCCCAAAAAATAACAAGGTCAATTTTGTCCTTGGTGCTTTAAAATAAATAAGACTGCTTTCTGTTTACTTCCTGTACAGGACAGTTAGCATCTTTTGGGTTGTAGGTTTGAGGGAAAATGTTATGTAGATATGTCATTGCCAATGGGTTGTTCCATTACTTATTCATATTTTGAAGCTTTTAGCGCCTTTTTAGAATAGGCAGTTTAATCTATTTCGAGAAATGCTAGCCTTCGGCACTATTTAGACAATTTTTTATTTGTTGGGCTGACTGCTTCCTCAGCTTCTAGTAGTCTTTAAAAAACTTTCCAAGTTTTAGCAGCATCTTTGGGATAAGAATCTGAAGGTCCAGTTCCTAGTTATCGCCATAGACCCCATACTAATGAAATGCAGGCTTCCCGTAGATAAAGTGGATGATTTACACTTACAAGCCTTACTCAGTCACTGCGAACTCTACAAATTTACAGTTGGGTATACCACAGTTTGCATGCAGAATTATACCCATGCATTTTTAATGCAGGTTGTCCCTAGCAACTGCAGGAGTGTCACATCCTCATCACCATGTTAGGATGTGTAAGCCTTTAAAGGAGGATATTAAAATATGGATTTCCTTCCTAGAAACATTTAATGGTCATTATTTCATTAGGTCTGACTTTCAGTCTAATACTGAACTACAGCTTTTTACTAATGCTGCTGGATCTGCTGGTCTGTGTATATACAGTATTTCCAAGGCTGATGGTGTTTAGAGTGCTGGCCTCAATAGTCTGTTTTTGCAGATCTAACTAAGAATTTAATGTTTCTTGAATTATTTCCTATAGTTCTGGCTTTGTTTCTTTTGGAGGACAAGTTTCGGGACAAACAAGTTATCTTCTAAACTGATAATTTAGGGGTAGTTCAAGCCATCAATTCTCAGTCTCCATCTTGACTTCTTGTGGTTAGACTCTTCAGTCATCTCATTCTGCACAGTTTTGAACTCAACCTTTGGTTGAGAGCTAGACATGTGCCTGGAAGTCCAATTCCATTGCTAACTCATTGTCCTGTTTTCAGTTGTACAAATTCAGACAGTTTGCTCCGGAGGCAGAAGAGAAGGGTGTTCCCATTCCCCGTCCTTTTTTGAACCTTGGCTTCCAGAAATAGCCAGCTTACGGTAATTCATAATTAATTAGCTGCATCCACCTGGGAAGATTATGAGAGAACCTGGCGAGAATGGTGGCCGTTAGAATCCTGGGCTTCTCAACCTTCCCCTATCATAGAGTTCATCTTTTGTTATGGTATTTAAGTTGCCACGGGCAGTGTTTATTCCACACCTCTATAGGTAAGCAAATCGCAGCTCTTTCTTTTTAGTATAAGCTTCAAGATTGGGAGGTTGTTACCAAATCTTTTCTGGCAAAGCAAGTAGTAAAGGGCATAAAGAAGAATAAAGTTAGCTTTGATTTCTTATGGCCAATTTCATTTTCACTATTATTAAAGCTTATCTATGCCCTGTTAACAGATTGTTTTAGTGAGTTTGAAGTCCATCTAATCTGTACTGCTTTCTCTCTGGCTTTCTTTGGTGCATTTAAAATTAGTGAATTGGTGAGCACCAGTAAATCCATTCATGGCTGCATGACTTGTATTGAATGTAATGGATGAGGGATCACATTTTACCATTTTTATACCCAAGTCTAAAACTGATCTGTAGGCCAGAGATAAGCAGATTTTTATCTATCCTCTTGGATGTGCTGCATGCCTCCTCCTTTGTTCTTATCTATTGGTTTGAAGATCTGTTGTTTATCCATGCTGATGTTTCCAGCTAACTAAATTCCAGTTTGTCAGGATATTAAAACGTTGTCTTGTTCATTTGGATTTGAATGGCTCTCATTCATTTTGTATTGGTGGTGCCACTGAAGCAGCTAGATTGAGTCTTGATGACAAAATTATAATGAACATTGTTAGTTGGGAGTCATAGCAGTTTCGTTCCTATATAAGTCCTCATCTATTATCTCCTTCTCCTCTTTCATGTGTACAGATGCCCACAAGTGTCTATGAGTCTCGGGTAACTCGTATATTTATTGGTCAAAGAAATATGCGGAGGAGAAAACAAAAGGACTTCTATTGAGATTAGATGAGGAATTTGAAGTCTGCTGAATAAGAAACAGAGGAATTTGATGACAGAATTTGTTAGGTATAGTCATAGACCATATGGAAAGTTTCGGCCACCAGATAGTTAGTGTTGCATGTTGGGGGTAACGATTTAAGAACGTTACCGATGAAAATGTTCATAAAGTGGATGCAGGGTGATATAAAACAGATTTTAGCAGATATTGGAAAACATTCAATGTGACAGATATGCAATAACATAGGAAATCAGGAATGACACAGATACCTTTTGACAGCACTGTACATATTTAATTGGACTATTAGGCTGTTTATGCTGTATTTCCTTCCTCTTAAATATAGGCTATGAATAGATCTCTACCAAATGTCATCCTTGGGGGATATGGCACATCTTCTACTGGCGGTGGGAAACCTATGGAAATTGTTGGAACTCACACAGAGGTTTCTGTGGACCAAGCAATTGAAATGATAAAAGAAGCCAGCTCAATTATCATTACACCAGGTTAGTCTACCTTTTCAAACCCCAGATGTCATGTACGAAATAGAGATTGTGTGCTACATTTCAGAATAAACCTTAGAAACACATTATATGTTTGATCAATAATTGCATTTTCATGAAATTCTGAAATGGCGTTTTGATTCACTTAAATTTGCTGTGCCCAATTTGATCAGTTTTCAAAATATTACTATTAGAAGCATATCGTAATCTCAATGCAATGTCTGCCTGTTCTGGCATAGATCACATAGAAATAATGTTTCCACTATATCTACGGGCAGAGATAACAATGAAAAAGAATACATATTATGTAATTGTTTAGATTGAAGGCAACCAAGATTGCTTTATATGGTGGGTTTCTCCTGATTTTGTATTAATTAATTAATTACAATAATATAAAGGAACTACGTAGTGATTTTAACCCAGGCTGTGCCAGAATAGACAAGGTAATAGTTCAGAACAACATTAAATGTTCTGCTGTGCCCACCACTTGCCAAATGCAATGTTTTACATCTGGATGTGTTGTGATTGTAAACGTCTGTATAGTCATTTAATGATGTTTTAAATTAATTTGTTGGTTTTAAGGTGGCATTATATTGCTAATTTATCACTTTGTTTGTGACACTTGCAGTATACACACTGGCAGCTAATGTACTAATGTTTACAGAAGATGAAGGAGGAGAAAAGTTTACAGGGATAGTGAAAATATTAAGATGTGTAGTTATTGAAACCTTAAATTACATCAACTTAATGCTGGTGCATTTTAGCTTGAGGATTTATAATAGACTCCTGACTTCTCTGTGTATTTGGCAACATATTTTTTTGTAAATAAATCATCTCTATGTATTTCTTAAATATATACAATATATGAAGCAAACCATCATCAAAAGGAGCATGGAGCTTCTTTGCAATACATTTTATTGGTTCTCTAGTTTAGTATTGGGGTCTAATAAAAATAACTCTGCAATCCTGAGATCTTATGGTGTATTCATGTGTTGATTTCATTAAAGCTATAACAAATTCTGAAGTAAAATGGACAAATATTCTGCAAAGGTGCAATTTAACGAGAGCTATGTTTTATGTTGCTTGTACAGCAATTGATGAAGCACTGGTATTTTTGAAATTAAGAATTCTTACTTTAGATTTTTTTTTGCTATTAATAATTAGTTGCAGTTTTGCTTATGTGTAATTTTAGTTTACAGTACCAGAATAAAAGGTACATTTACTGTGACTCTTTAAATGTCGGTCATAAGAATCTGGAATGCACATTTTCAATTAGTCAAAAAGTGAAGGCAGGGAGGGGAAAGTGTTGTGTTGACAACATACACAGAAGCAGAAGCATTTCCATTCTGCTATCAATTAAGCAAGTTAATTAGGAGAGGTGAAAAACAAAATAAATTGGAGCTAATCCTTCAAAGACAAATACAGTCTTAGATTGTAAATACTTCCCATATATTTAGTATCATATAATTTTATTTTATGTGTTGTTTCATCAGATCTAATAAAAGTCTCATTAACAAAATAATTGCTACCAAAAGACCAACTTCATCACTTTCCAGTACTACCATTAAATTAAATAAATAATGTAACAGTATTTGGGTTTGTTCTTCATTATAGTTTCAGTGAGCACTACATATAGTAGAGACAAATACAGCTTTAATAAAATGGTAACAAATTAAATAGTAATAGTTTCCATTGCTCCAATTATAGCATACACATTTGTAGACAGTCAGTGAGATACCAGAGGCCCAGAGATGCATAGAGCCCTTGGCCCATAGCTTACTCTGTGGGGTGGGAGTGCATGTGCCTCTTCACCAACACATCCATTTTCATCCTTAACAGTTGTTTTTTTTTTATATCATTCTATCTAACCTGTAAAACTGTTTCACTTGAGAATCAAAACCTGTAAGGGCTCATATTCTGTTTAGTCACTCAATCATGTCTGACTCTCTGTGACCCTATGGACGGCAGCACGCCAGGCACAATCGTTATGGGTCTGGTTGTGCTTATCCATAAGGTTATCTTGACAGTGGACAGTGATTTGTCTGAACTCTCTGATATGACCTGCCCATCTTGGGTGACCCAACATGGTATAGCTCACAGCTTCATTGAAGTACACAAGCCCCTTCAACACAGCAAAGTAGCAATCCAGAATGGCTTTGGAGAAATACAAAATATTTAAATAAGTAAGCTGTATGAATAGATAGTGAAGGTATATGATTTAGAATCAGAGAGAATAATATACCGTATACACTCAAGTATAAGGTGAGTTTGACAGCCCTTTTTTTATACTTGTGTCACCCTGTGTCTCTTTCCCCCCCCGTGTCTCTCCATCCCTGTGTCTCTCCCCCTCCCCTGTGTCTCTTTCCCCCCTCCCTCCCCTGTGTCTCTTCCTCCCTCCCTCCCCTGTGTCTCCCCCCCCTCTCCCTTGTGTATCTTTCCCTCCCCCTCCCTTATCATCCTCCTCACCCTCCCTCCTCAACCCCCCCTCCTCATCCTCAATCGCCCTCCTCATCCTCAACCCCTGTCCTTAACCCCTCTCCTCATCCACAACTCCCCTCCTCAACCTCAACCCGCTCCTCACTTTACCCCTCTCTAATTGATCCACGCGTCTTCCGGCTGTGTCGGGACCCAGCCAATGCAAATGACGTGACTCGCATGTGACGTCACGTCATCACCATATACCGGGTCCTGACACAGCCGGAAGACGCACGGAGGAGCAGCTGATGGAAGGTGCGGGAGGGGAAAGGGAGAGGAGGGGGTAATTAGAGAGGGATAAAGTGAGGATGGGGGTTGAGGATGAGGAGGGAGGATGAGGAGGGGGGGTGAGGAGGGGGGTTGAGGAGAGAAGATGAGAAGGAGGGTTGAGGAGAGAGGATGAGGAGGAGGGTTGAGGAGAGAGGATGAGAAGGGAGAATGAGGAGGGGGGGTTGAGGAGGGTGATAATGGAGGGGGAAGGAAAGAGACACAAGGGAAGGGAGAGGGGGAAGAGACACAAGGGAGGGGAGAGGAGGGGAAGAGACACAGGGTAGGGAGAGGGTGGAGAGACACAGGGAAGGCAGAGGGGGGAACAGACACAGGGGAGTTGAAGTTGAGAAGGGGAGTTGAGGAGGGGAGTTGAGGTTGAGGAGGGGAGTTGAGGTTGAGGAGTGGGGTTGAGGATGAGGAGGGGGTTTGAGGCGGGCGATTGAGGAGGGAGGAAGAGAATGGGGGTTGAGGAGGGGTGTTGAGAAGGTAGGATGAGGAGGGGGGTTGAGGATGAGGAAGAGGGTTGAGGAGGGAGGAAGGTGGGGGAGAGACACCGGGGAGAGAGAGGAGGGACACAAGAAAGGGGCACACAAGAGGGGGACAGAGAGGGCAAAAGAGGGGGACACAGGGGGCAGCACATTTCCCACCCTCAGCTTATACTCAAGTCACTAAGTTTTCCCAGTATTTTGTGGTAAAATAGGTGCCTCGGCTTATACACGGGTCGGCTTATACTCAAGTATATACGGTACTAATTTTAGAGAGAGGGAACTCCTGGCTGTCTGCTGATGAAAGAGGGACATTATTTATTGCTTCAGAGAATGATGTTCATATGAATAGCCTTCAATGACACCTGGGTCATCTGTTACCCAGCACTGTAAACACAGATGAGGCTCTCACTTAGAAACTAGATATAATTTTCTCCTAAACTTGCGTATATATATAAATATATATATATATATATATATATATAATGCTATATATATATAATGCTATATATATATATATATATATATATATATATATATATATATATAATTACTGTATTGCTTTAGTGTCAGTTTTCTTCTTTGTGCAATAAAAGTGTTTTTGTAAAAGATAAATAACATGATAATTACATTTAAGACTGGTAGAATGAGGGAGCTAGATAGATTCATTTTCATCATGACTCTGGATAATCAGTCGCCAGTACTTTTTATTTTCTAAATGCTTTATTTTCTAAATGTTTTAGTGTAAATTCAACTATATTTAACTCTGCTTGACCAAGGCCTTACTACAAGAAGTAGGGAGTAGAAGATAAATTGAATGTGAATATTCCAGCAGAGCACAGCTATTTCATAGGATTATGACTGTATGTTAGCCTTTAAGCACTTGGCCTGGTTTCAGATGTTTTAATTTGGTTGTTTCTTTCACTCTTCCAAGAGCTGGACTTACAATGGTCAAACAAAAAAAAAAACAAGCGCCTCAGCCTACGGTAACACATAAATTGGATACAGGCTCAAAGCCAAGAGTTTGATGAGTCTGAAACAGTCCCAAACTACAAGGAGGTATCTCACACATCCTGTAATAATTACTGAGCACTGGTTCCCTGACATTATCATTTCCATTCCTAGTGATCAGGTCAGAATTGCAAAACTTGGCTTGTTAACTTTCCAATGTCCTGACATGCAAGGAAAGTGTAGGGCATTACTGACGTATGTCAGACTGGATACAGAGACAATCATTTATACTTTAAAAATGCCAAGTTACACCTAAACTGAAGCTTATTTTATTTTAAAGCACATACAGAGACAATTAGCTCTGTTCAAATTATGGGACTTCCCTTGTTTGCCAGTTACTCCTCCATGTTTGTAGAGGAAGAAGTTGCTATTAGAAGCAGGACATAGAATGCTGAACTGATTGGGTCAATAGCTCAAGCCAATCAAGCTACAGATACAGTTGTCAAATATAGCAGTTACATTTATTTATTTGTGTTCTTCATCAGTTCCCATTATCTAATATACAGAAGTCTTGTAGCAAAAGTAAAATGCTAAAACTTTTACACATATATTTGAACTTTTGAAAGGTTAGTCTTGCATAAGGGGCAACTTAGGGTGGAACTCTCCCTTTAAAATGAAAGACCCACAGTTCTGGAGAAAGCAAGCATTAAATTGCTATCATGCTTTCCATCTTTGCAACGCTTGTACATGTCATGATTTTTTTTAAACATAAAAGCACTTTTATTTCTATGCATTTTAGAAATAGATTTAAATGTAACTAGCTTTTATAGTGCCAATACAAACACACGAACCTCATATTGTATAACAAAAATAAAATGCAGATTTACAAAGTATGTCAACACATTCTTAGCTACAAGATCCAGAGACCCAAATTAAGAACACTTGGAGATTCTTGATAAAAAAATGCATTTTTGAAGGATTATTTTTTTGACATCAATGATAGAGAGGATATTGAATTTTCATTCCATTGATGCAGAAAAAATGAAATTAGTTTTTGGATATATCTCAAACACTGTCAGGTGCTTCAATCAAATTAAAAGGAGAACATATAGTCAAACTAATTTGATTTTCACTTGCATAAACCCATTCAGTTGTAGTAAGAATATTTCAATACATGCTGAAAACTATAGTATTTACTAGAGAATTGCCCGTCAAAAAATGGATAGATTTGTAAGTGAAGGAATGGTGTTTGGCACAGACATTATTTTTTGTGGTGGTCTGAGATCTCGGCACTGATTGCGAGTTTTTTTTTTTATCAGAGGTGCTTTTGCTGTCATTGTAAGGTCGGCGCTGATCTGCTTTTTGCGCTTATTGCAAGGCTGTCCCCTGGTGTCGTTTGTGTGGTATGAGCAGTGTTGGTGCTCGTTGTGAGGCGTGCAGTGAATGTCTTTTGCGTGTATTATGATAGTGTTTTTATGTTATTTTTTTGGTGTATATGTGTTTTGTGATGGTAATTAAATCAGTAATAAATTAATATACTTTAACTATTTGTAAGTAATAAATGCAGGAAGCATTGTGCTGAAGAGCTGACAATCTGTTTTGCTGTTCCTGCAGCATACAATGTAGGTTTGCAGTGTTGTGGAGCTGAGGTGTAAGTGTCAGCAATGTGTGAAGTGTGTAGTGTAAATAGGCTGCGTGTGCGAGGGGAAGCCGTTAGTGTAGCTTGGTACATTCTGTAAGGTAGTGTTGTGAAATGGCGGCTAATGTGTATGTGGTAGGCTGGTTTGTATGATGAAGCGTCCTTGCTAATGGTGTATGTTATAGGTCGTACAGGTTTTTGTAAAAGCCGTATTTGCTTTGGGGAATTTAGCGGCTTTAGGGGTCGTGTAGCCTCCTTTTCGTTTTTTTTCGGTGGCCATTGTTTCTTTCGCTTAGGAGATTTTCGAGTGTCTAAACTTTGTAAATTTGCCTGAATTTGAGGTTTGAGCAGTGTTGCAGAGGTCCTTGGTGTCCCCCCTTGGTGTGGGTAAGGTTTTTATTTTATTTGTGTATGCAATTAATTTTTTTCTATGTCCCGAGGCTCGTATTTTTTTGTGTAAGTCCGTAGTTAGTCATTGCTTGTTTATGGGTTTTTTTCCAAGTCCCGATTGTGTGGTCGTTTGTAACTGGTTGTGAGGCGCCGTAGAGCCTCCACCTCATCAAATGCGGCCCCTCGCTTCGCGAGGGTCTGCATTCGCTGTCGGGAAGTCGTAGGGATGAGCACCTATGGCGCTCATCTCCACCAGCGCAAGAAGTGCCTTTGGCCAGCAACAATCGCGAGGGCCGGAGTTGCAGCGGGCTTGCAGCGTTAGCAACAACCCGCATGCTGACAACTATATGTGTGATATATGGGGGACATACACATAACACAACACATTGAAGATGCCAAATCTGAATACATATGCCCCATATAAACTCATAGAAATGGATAGGTCCTCCAACACTTCATACTTACATCTGGCAATAGGTAGTTTGGGGCCACTAGGAGCTCAGCAGCTGCTGTTCTGTAGTTTTCTGCTCATTGAGAGCAGTTCTAACCATTATGTAAAAGCGCTTACAATCTAGTTATATTTAAACAAACAAAAAAATTCATAAGGGATCACTGTAAGGTCTGGCCTTCATGATTGTTAAGTAGTAAAAAAAAAAACATAGGTAATTCGTGAGTAAACTGACACTGAAAAGTGGGGTGTATGTTCTTCTGAATTTTTAGGCTGTAGCAAGAAGTGTAGGACATGTCCCAGGCTCTGCCAGTAAAGCCAGTAAAGCTCTGCATTATATATAGCAGTTAAAGAACTACTGTACTTCAAGAAAAAAGGCACCAACAAACTAAAAAATTAACAACTGTATAAGCCATAAAAAACATTTTTTTTTAACAAAATGATTTTTAAAGACTCTGATTATAAGTACAATAATCCATTTTGTGTTTATTACTAGTGATGTCCGGAACAGTTCGCCGGAGAACTATTCGCAGCGATTTTTGCATGTTCGCGTTCCCCCGAACGGCGAACACATGCGCTTTTCAGTTCGCCCCCTATACTTTATCATTGAGGAAACTTTGAACATCATTTATTTTATTTTATAATTTTTTTTGTGTAATCTATGCCTGCCTGCCAGTGTGTGTGTGTGACAGGCTAACACCTAACCGCTTATATTGTTCTTATTTTCACTACTCATACCTGGTGTTGTAACATACATTGAAAACAACCATTTTTTTCCTGTAATCTAATTTCAGTTGCCTGCCTGTGTCAGGCTCACAGCTTATATTGTGCTCAGTGACATAAAACAACACTTTTTTGACTGTAATAGATTGAATAGCAATTGCCTGCCTACAGGCGTGTGTGCACAGTGACACTCATATCTGGTGTCACAGTAGCTTGCACGCATAGTACCACTAATCGGAAAAAAAATGACAGGCAGAGGCAGGCCACCCCGCAGGGGCCGTCGTGGTGCTGTGATTCCCTTTGGCCCTAGAATAATGCCCAGTTTTCAGAGGCAACGTACCCTGAACTTGAAAAGTTCTGAGGACATGGTTGACTGGCTAACACAGGACACCCAATCTTCTACAGCTTCCGCTCGGAACCTAGACGCACCATCCTCCTCCAGCTTAGCTTCTGGCACCTCTCCAGTTACCACTCGCCCGCTTGTCGCCACCACCAACACTAGCACCACAGCCGCTTCACTTGATCCGTCAGCAGAGTTATTTACACATCCGTTGGAAGAAATGAGTGATGCACAAACATTAGTGCCAGAGGATGTAGATAACAGGGATATGTCCCAGTCAGGCAGCATTACACACATGGACGTACGGCCTGATGATGATGATGATGTTGTACCCGGTGCTGCTTCCTTTGTTGAGTTGTCAGATACAAGTGAAGCGGTTGATGATGACGATGCGTCCGTGGATGTCACGTGGGTGCCTGCTATAAGAGAAGAAGAACAGGAGGAAAGTTCAGATGGGGAGACAGAGAGGAGGAGGAGACGAGTTGGAAGCAGGGGAAGGTCGTCGCAAGTAGCTAGTGGCACAGTCAGACAGCATGCACCGGCACCCGGGGTCAGCCAGACAGCACGCCAGTCAACGCATGCTGTTGCCACCACCAGAATGCCATCATTGCAGAGCTCAGCAGTGTGGCAATTTTTTGGTGTGTCTGCCTGTGACAACAGCGATGCCATTTGCAACCTGTGCGAAAAGAAACTGAGTCGTGGGAAGTCCAACACCCACCTAGGTACAACTTCTTTGCGAAGGCACATGATGTCACATCACAAACGCCTATGGGATCAACACATGAGTACAAGCAGCACACAAAGTCAAAGCCGCCATCCTCCTCCTGGTCCAGCATCTTCAGCCACATCAACCACTGCTGCCCTGCTTGCCCCCTCTCAACCATCCGCCACTCCGTGTCTCGCCCTGAGCAGTCCCTGCTCATCTGCCCACAGTCAGGTGTCTGTCAAGGACATGTTTGAGCGTAAGAAGCCAATGTCACAAAGTCACCCCCTTGCCCGGCAACTGACAGCTGGCTTGTCTGAACTCTTAGCCTGCCAGCTTTTACCATACAAGCTGGTGGAGTCTGAGGCGTTCAAAAAATTTGTAGATATTGGGACACCGCAGTGGAAGGTACCCGGACGAAATTTCTTTGCACAAAAGGCAATCCCAAACCTGTACTCGATTGTGCAAAAGGAAGTAATGGCATCTCTGGCACACAGTGTTGGGGCAAGGGTCCATCTGACCACTGACACCTGGTCTGCAAAGCATGGTCAGGGCAGGTATATCACCTACACTGCGCATTGGGTAAACCTGGTGACGGCTGCCAAGCATGGAACACGTGGCTCAAATTTGAAGTGGGAGGACCGACCAAGCATCTTTTTCCATCTCCTGCTTCCAAAAATAAATGCCATATACACGTCCACTGATAGTGGACGTAACAGGGATTAAACCGATAGGAATAGTACTACTTAACAGTACACACCTTATAATAACACAGAGGCAACGCGTATAATCTTCCATGCTGTGCAGTGGAAGCCCCCAGACTCTGACCTGTGTATAATCTTCCATGCTGGGCAGTGGAAGCCCCCAGACTCTGACCTGTGTATAATCTTCCATGCTGTGCAGTGGAAGTCCCCAGACTCTGACCTGTGTATAATTTTCCATGCTGTGCAGTGGAAGCTCCCAGACTCTGACCTGTGTATAATCTTCCATGCTGGGCAGTGGAAGCCCCCAGACTCTGACCTGTGTATAATCTTCCATGCTGTGCAGTGGAAGCCCCCAGACTCTGACCTGTGTATAATCTTCCATGCTGGGCAGTGGAAGCCCCCAGACTCTGACCTGTGTATAATTTTCCATGCTGTGCAGTGGAAGCTCCCAGACTCTGACCTGTGTATAATCTTCCATGCTGGGCAGTGGAAGCCCCCAGACTCTGACCTGTGTATAATCTTCCATGCTGTGCAGTGGAAGCCCCCAGACTCTGACCTGTGTATAATCTTCCATGCTGTGCAGTGGAAGCTCCCAGACTCTGACCTGTGTATAATCTTCCATGCTGGGCAGTGGAAGCCCCCAGACTCTGACCTGTGTATAATCTTCCATGCTGTGCACAGGAAGCCCCCAGACTCTGACCTGTGTAGAATCTTCCATGCTGGGCATTGGAAGCCCCCAGACTCTGACCTGTGTAGAATCTTGAGGAGGTGGAAGACCAAACACAGCAGGCGTCCCAGGGGGCTTGTTGTCACCTTTCGGGGACCCTTGGTAGCTGGGTGGAGGAAGAGACCTTCAATGACATCAGTGAGGACAAGGAACGGGACATGGCTAGCTTGGTATCCAACCTTGTGCAAATGGGGAGTTTGCGGTTGTGCAAAGGGACTGTTTGCGGTTGTTTGCGGTGCATTAAACGGGGAGATTGGTCTGTTACTGTGAAGCGGGTGTAACCCTTACACTACCTGATCGATAAAACATCATACCTGATGTTTTAAAGCATGTTATTCCAACCAATTTAGGAATGTTAGGTGATTTATGCCCTTTATGGCTTAAAACCAGACTCTGCATCAACTATGTAATTTTCCGTGGGAGTTTTGCCATGGATCCCCCTCCGGCATGCCACAGTCTAGGTGTTAGTCCCCTTGAAACAACTTTCCCATCACTATTGTGGCCAGAAAGAGTCCCTGTGGGTTTTGAAATTCGCCTGCCCATTGAAGTCTATGGCGGTTCGCCGATGTTCGCCCGTTCGCGAACATTTGGTAAAGTTTACGTTCGCTGTTCGCGAACCCAAAATTTGATGTTCGCGACATCACTATTTATTACATTAAATCCTTAGAGCTGGATCATGGAGTTGTGTTTTCTATATCTATCAGTGGGGGGAATAGAGATAAGTCAGTGGCTTTGTTAGCAAATTGGACCAGACTGAAAATGACACGCCCGCATCACAGGCCCAGAAGCAGGAATCTTATACCAATAGATGCAACCATAGCTCTCCAGAAACGTAAACACTGCTCTCACACATACAACTTCCGCCAATGTATAATGGATGCCTTAGGGAACCAGAAAATACTTCAACTTTTATTTTTCTAATTAAAAACAGATTTAATTACTTTTCCTGGCTTAATTATGCTCTTATTAAGACTCAGTTTTTCAACATATATGTACATTTGTTCAGTGTACAGTGACTCTAAAGTTATGGAAGGTGAAGAATTACAGTGGCTCTTGTTCTTCTGCTTTTAAAAGTGTGAGATGGTGTTGAACGCAAAACATAATTTATTTGCTTCAGTTTAACTATGGCAATCTATAGCACCACTGTTTTCAACAGTACTAAGGGAAATCATATACATTTCCAAGGCTCTTCCTTGTTGGGAAAACAGGCCAAATAACCAACTCAAACAATGCAGTGATTGCCCACAATAAAGAGTAATTGCAAATATATTATATCATATATTAAAAAAATATTTATTTTTCTTACTTTCTGAAAACAATCATCCATTATCAAGTGTAGATTTAAAGGAAAAAAAGCATATTGTGCTTATAAAACATGAGTGGTCCTGTAATGATAGTTGCAGGATTCTCAGAGCTTTGTTTTTATTATTTGATTTTGAAGAGTTGTTTTTCATTCAGTTGCTCATGCTAGGTAGCATGGCTCATCCTTTTTGGCAAATTTGGTTTCTATCCCACTGTGAAGTCATACACATTCTTATTGGATTTGGAAATCTGAAAAAAAGCAAAGCTTCTTTTTTGATGTGATCCTCAGAACAAATAGTAAAAGAATTAATCAAATGAAAGGGCCACTCTTTGATGAAAAAAAATATATGTTTGAAAACGTTGAGTCTGACTAAGGGCCCCATTACAATTTACTTGTTGACATGCACATCACTACCTAGCTATTGTTGTTTACAGTTTAGTTATCTGTATGTGACCCTATGGAGCACAGCACACCAGGCATATCTATTGTTATGTCTCTGGTCGTGCTTCTTCATAAGGTTATCTTGGGAAAGATACAGGAGTGGATTGGCAGTTTTTCCCCCAGTGACCTAGCTATTACAATCTATCAAAAATCCAGCAAGTGAAGGCAGTCCTGAATAGTGTAAAATGGCATGCGATGGCAAGTTAGGTGTATTCCAATCAAAGATACAAGAGCTTCACTCAAGTTAGTAACTATACGTCAGCCCTTACGTGACCTGATTTTCTACCTCCATCAGACCTACCCATAGAGACATAAAAATGCTTCTGAAAATGAATCAAATTTCAGATCTGACATTATGATCACTCTAACACCACAATTGAGTCGAATATGGGGCTTTATTACCTCCTATTTAATACAACTGATGTGTGACTAATGACGATCTTAGTACATGGCACAATTTCAGATACTCTGCAATATTATGATAGACAAATATACATTTGTTCCCTGAAGGGTATATATTCCAGCCTTTGTACCTGTATATCTTTGTAATCAGTTTTTTATATGTTTCTCATTTTTGTTTCAAGTGCAATATATGAAACTAGTAAATTGCCCATAAAAAAGTAATACATTAATATACTTTACCTATTTGTAAGTAATAAATGCAGGAAGCATTGTGCTGAAGAGCTGACAATCTGTTTTGCTGTTCCTGCAGCATACAATGTAGGTTTGCAGTGTTGTGGAGCTGAGGTGTAAGTGTCAGCAATGTGTGAAGTGTGTAGTGTAAATAGGCTGCGTGTGCGAGGGGAAGCCGTTAGTGTAGCTTGGTACATTCTGTAAGGTAGTGTTGTGAAATGGCGGCTAATGTGTATGTGGTAGGCTGGTTTGTATGATGAAGCGTTCTTGCTAATGGTGTATGTTATAGGTCGTACAGGTTTTTGTAAAAGCCGTATTTGCTTTGGGGAATTTAGCGGCTTTAGGGGTCGTGTAGCCTCCTTTTCGTTTTTTTTCGGTGGCCATTGTTTCTTTCGCTTAGGAGATTTTCGAGTGTCTAAACTTTGTAAATTTGCCTGAATTTGAGGTTTGAGCAGTGTTGCAGAGGTCCTTGGTGTCCCCCCTTGGTGTGGGTAAGGTTTTTATTTTATTTGTGTATGCAATTAATTTTTTTCTATGTCCCGAGGCTCGTATTTTTTTGTGTAAGTCCGTAGTTAGTCATTGCTTGTTTATGGTTTTTTTTCCAAGTCCCGATTGTGTGGTCGTTTGTAACTGGTTGTGAGGCGCCGTAGAGCCTCCACCTCATCAAATGCGGCCCCTCGCTTCGCGAGGGTCTGCATTCGCTGTCGGGAAGTCGTAGGGATGAGCACCTATGGCGCTCATCTCCACCAGCGCAAGAAGTGCCTTTGGCCAGCAACAATCGCGAGGGCCGGAGTTGCAGCGGGCTTGCAGCGTTAGCAACAACCCGCATGCTGACAACTATATGTGTGATATATGGGGGACATACACATAACACAACACATTGAAGATGCCAAATCTGAATACATATGCCCCATATAAACTCATAGAAATGGATAGGTCCTCCAACACTTCATACTTACATCTGGCAATAGGTAGTTTGGGGCCACTAGGAGCTCAGCAGCTGCTGTTCTGTAGTTTTCTGCTCATTGAGAGCAGTTCTAACCATTATGTAAAAGCGCTTACAATCTAGTTATATTTAAACAAACAAAAAAATTCATAAGGGATCACTGTAAGGTCTGGCCTTCATGATTGTTAAGTAGTAAAAAAAAAAACATAGGTAATTCGTGAGTAAACTGACACTGAAAAGTGGGGTGTATGTTCTTCTGAATTTTTAGGCTGTAGCAAGAAGTGTAGGACATGTCCCAGGCTCTGCCAGTAAAGCCAGTAAAGCTCTGCATTATATATAGCAGTTAAAGAACTACTGTACTTCAAGAAAAAAGGCACCAACAAACTAAAAAATTAACAACTGTATAAGCCATAAAAAACATTTTTTTTTAACAAAATGATTTTTAAAGACTCTGATTATAAGTACAATAATCCATTTTGTGTTTATTACTAGTGATGTCCGGAACAGTTCGCCGGAGAACTATTCGCAGCGATTTTTGCATGTTCGCGTTCCCCCGAACGGCGAACACATGCGCTTTTCAGTTCGCCCCCTATACTTTATCATTGAGGAAACTTTGAACATCATTTATTTTATTTTATAATTTTTTTTGTGTAATCTATGCCTGCCTGCCAGTGTGTGTGTGTGACAGGCTAACACCTAACAGCTTATATTGTTCTTATTTTCACTACTCATACCTGGTGTTGTAACATACATTGAAAATAACCATTTTTTTCCTGTAATCTAATTTCAGTTGCCTGCCTGTGTCAGGCTCACAGCTTATATTGTGCTCAGTGACATAAAACAACACTTTTTTGACTGTAATAGATTGAATAGCAATTGCCTGCCTACAGGCGTGTGTGCACAGTGACACTCATATCTGGTGTCACAGTAGCTTGCACGCATAGTACCACTAATCGGAAAAAAAATGACAGGCAGAGGCAGGCCACCCCGCAGGGGCCGTCGTGGTGCTGTGATTCCCTTTGGCCCTAGAATAATGCCCAGTTTTCAGAGGCAACGTACCCTGAACTTGAAAAGTTCTGAGGACATGGTTGACTGGCTAACACAGGACACCCAATCTTCTACAGCTTCCGCTCGGAACCTAGACGCACCATCCTCCTCCAGCTTAGCTTCTGGCACCTCTCCAGTTACCACTCGCCCGCTTGTCGCCACCACCAACACTAGCACCACAGCCGCTTCACTTGATCCGTCAGCAGAGTTATTTACACATCCGTTGGAAGAAATGAGTGATGCGCAAACACTAGTGCCAGAGGATGTAGATAAAAGGGATATGTCCCAGTCAGGCAGCTTTACACACATGGACGTACGGTCTGATGATGATGATGTTGTGCCCGGTGCTGCTTCCTTTGTTGAGTTGTCAGATACAAGTGAAGCGGTTGATGATGACGATGCGTCCGTGGATGTCACGTGGGTGCCTGCTATAAGAGAAGAAGAACAGGAGGAAAGTTCAGATGGGGAGACAGAGAGGAGGAGGAGACGAGTTGGAAGCAGGGGAAGGTCGTCGCAAGTAGCTAGTGGCACAGTCAGACAGCATGCACCGGCACCCGGGGTCAGCCAGACAGCACGCCAGTCAACGCATGCTGTTGCCACCACCAGAATGCTGTCATTGCAGAGCTCAGCAGTGTGGCAATTTTTTGGTGTGTCTGCCTGTGACAACAGCGATGCCATTTGCAACCTGTGCGAAAAGAAACTGAGTCGTGGGAAGTCCAACACCCACCTAGGTACAATTTCTTTGCGAAGGCACATGATGTCACATCACAAATGCCTATGGGATCAACACATGAGTACAAGCAGCACACAAAGTCAAAGCCGCCATCCTCCTCCTGGTCCAGCATCTTCAGCCACGTCAACCACTGCTGCCCTGCTTGCCCCCTCTCAACCATCCGCCACTCCGTGTCTCGCCCTGAGCAGTCCCTGCTCATCTGCCCACAGTCAGGTGTCTGTCAAGGACATGTTTGAGCGTAAGAAGCCAATGTCACAAAGTCACCCCCTTGCCCGGCAACTGACAGCTGGCTTGTCTGAACTCTTAGCCTGCCAGCTTTTACCATACAAGCTGGTGGAGTCTGAGGCGTTCAAAAAATTTGTAGATATTGGGACACCGCAGTGGAAGGTACCCGGACGAAATTTCTTTGCACAAAAGGCAATCCCAAACCTGTACTCGATTGTGCAAAAGGAAGTAATGGCATCTCTGGCACACAGTGTTGGGGCAAGGGTCCATCTGACCACTGACACCTGGTCTGCAAAGCATGGTCAGGGCAGGTATATCACCTACACTGCGCATTGGGTAAACCTGGTGACGGCTGCCAAGCATGGAACACGTGGCTCAAATTTGAAGTGGGAGGACCGACCAAGCATCTTTTTCCATCTCCCGCTTCCAAAAATAAATGCCATATACACGTCCACTGATAGTGGACGTAACAGGGATTAAACCGATAGGAATAGTACTACTTAACAGTACACACCTTATAATAACACAGAGGCAACGCGTATAATCTTCCATGCTGTACAGTGGAAGCCCCCAGACTCTGACCTGTGTATAATCTTCCATGCTGGGCAGTGGAAGCCCCCAGACTCTGACCTGTGTATAATCTTCCATGCTGTGCAGTGGAAGTCCCCAGACTCTGACCTGTGTATAATTTTCCATGCTGTACAGTGGAAGCTCCCAGACTCTGACCTGTGTATAATCTTCCATGCTGGGCAGTGGAAGCCCCCAGACTCTGACCTGTGTATAATCTTCCATGCTGTGGAGTGGAAGCCCCCAGACTCTGACCTGTGTATAATCTTCCATGCTGGGCAGTGGAAGCCCCCAGACTCTGACCTGTGTATAATTTTCCATGCTGTGCAGTGGAAGCTCCCAGACTCTGACCTGTGTATAATCTTCCATGCTGGGCAGTGGAAGCCCCCAGACTCTGACCTGTGTATAATCTTCCATGCTGGGCAGTGGAAGCCCCCAGACTCTGACCTGTGTATAATCTTCCATGCTGTGCAGTGGAAGTCCCCAGACTCTGACCTGTGTATAATTTTCCATGCTGTGCAGTGGAAGCTCCCAGACTCTGACCTGTGTATAATCTTCCATGCTGGGCAGTGGAAGCCCCCAGACTCTGACCTGTGTATAATCTTCCATGCTGTGGAGTGGAAGCCCCCAGACTCTGACCTGTGTATAATCTTCCATGCTGGGCAGTGGAAGCCCCCAGACTCTGACCTGTGTATAATTTTCCATGCTGTGCAGTGGAAGCTCCCAGACTCTGACCTGTGTATAATCTTCCATGCTGGGCAGTGGAAGCCCCCAGACTCTGACCTGTGTATAATCTTCCATGCTGTGCAGTGGAAGCCCCCAGACTCTGACCTGTGTATAATCTTCCATGCTGTGCAGTGGAAGCTCCCAGACTCTGACCTGTGTATAATCTTCCATGCTGGGCAGTGGAAGCCCCCAGACTCTGACCTGTGTATAATCTTCCATGCTGTGCAGTGGAAGCCCCCAGACTCTGACCTGTGTAGAATCTTCCATGCTGGGCAGTGGAAGCCCCCAGACTCTGACCTGTGTAGAATCTTGAGGAGGTGGAAGACCAAACACAGCAGGCGTCCCAGGGGGCTTGTTGTCACCTTTCGGGGACCCTTGGTAGCTGGGTGGAGGAAGAGACCTTCAATGACATCAGTGAGGACAAGGAACGGGACATGGCTAGCTTGGTATCCAACCTTGTGCAAATGGGGTGTTTGCGGTTGTGCAAAGGGACTGTTTGCGGTTGTTTGCGGTGCATTAAACGGGGAGATTGGTCTGTTACTGTGAAGCGGGTGTAACCCTTACACTACCTGATCGATAAAACATCATACCTGATGTTTTAAAGCATGTTATTCCAACCAATTTAGGAATGTTAGGTGATTTATGCCCTTTATGGCTTAAAACCAGACTCTGCATCAACTATGTAATTTTCCGTGGGAGTTTTGCCATGGATCCCCCTCCGGCATGCCACAGTCCAGGTGTTAGTCCCCTTGAAACAACTTTCCCATCACTATTGTGGCCAGAAAGAGTCCCTGTGGGTTTTGAAATTCGCCTGCCCATTGAAGTCTATGGCGGTTCGCCGATGTTCGCCCGTTCGCGAACATTTGGTAAAGTTTACGTTCGCTGTTCGCGAACCCAAAATTTGATGTTCGCGACATCACTATTTATTACATTAAATCCTTAGAGCTGGATCATGGAGTTGTGTTTTCTATATCTATCAGTGGGGGGAATAGAGATAAGTCAGTGGCTTTGTTAGCAAATTGGACCAGACTGAAAATGACACGCCCGCATCACAGGCCCAGAAGCAGGAATCTTATACCAATAGATGCAACCATAGCTCTCCAGAAACGTAAACACTGCTCTCACACATACAACTTCCGCCAATGTATAATGGATGCCTTAGGGAACCAGAAAATACTTCAACTTTTATTTTTCTAATTAAAAACAGATTTAATTACTTTTCCTGGCATAATTATGCTCTTATTCAGACTCAGTTTTTCAACATATATGTACATTTGTTCAGTGTACAGTGACTCCAAAGTTATGGAAGGTGAAGAATTACAGTGGCTCTTGTTCTTCTGCTTTTAAAAGTGTGAGATGGTGTTGAACGCAAAACATAATTTATTTGCTTCAGTTTAACTATGGCAATCTATAGCACCACTGTTTTCAACAGTACTAAGGGAAATCATATACATTTCCAAGGCTCTTCCTTGTTGGGAAAACAGGCCAAATAACCAACTCAAACAATGCAGTGATTGCCCACAATAAAGAGTAATTGCAAATATATTATATCATATATTAAAAAAATATTTATTTTTCTTACTTTCTGAAAACAATCATCCATTATCAAGTGTAGATTTAAAGGAAAAAAAGCATATTGTGCTTATAAAACATGAGTGGTCCTGTAATGATAGTTGCAGGATTCTCAGAGCTTTGTTTTTATTATTTGATTTTGAAGAGTTGTTTTTCATTCAGTTGCTCATGCTAGGTAGCATGGCTCATCCTTTTTGGCAAATTTGGTTTCTATCCCACTGTGAAGTCATACACATTCTTATTGGATTTGGAAATCTGAAAAAAAGCAAAGCTTCTTTTTTGATGTGATCCTCAGAACAAATAGTAAAAGAATTAATCAAATGAAAGGGCCACTCTTTGATGAAAAAAAATATATGTTTGAAAACGTTGAGTCTGACTAAGGGCCCCATTACAATTTACTTGTTGACATGCACATCACTACCTAGCTATTGTTGTTTACAGTTTAGTTATCTGTATGTGACCCTATGGAGCACAGCACACCAGGCATATCTATTGTTATGTCTCTGGTCGTGCTTCTTCATAAGGTTATCTTGGGAAAGATTGGCAGTTTTTCCCCCAGTGACCTAGCTATTACAATCTATCAAAAATCCAGCAAGTGAAGGCAGTCCTGAATAGTGTAAAATGGCATGCGATGGCAAGTTAGGTGTATTCCAATCAAAGATACAAGAGCTTCACTCAAGTTAGTAACTATACGTCAGCCCTTACGTGACCTGATTTTCTACCTCCATCAGACCTACCCATAGAGACATAAAAATGCTTCTGAAAATGAATCGAATTTCAGATCTGACATTATGATCACTCTAACACCACAATTGAGTCGAATATGGGGCTTTATTACCTCCTATTTAATACAACTGATGTGTGACTAATGACGATCTTAGTACATGGCACAATTTCAGATACTCTGCAATATTATGATAGACAAATATACATTTGTTCCCTGAAGGGTATATATTCCAGCCTTTGTACCTGTATATCTTTGTAATCAGTTTTTTATATGTTTCTCATTTTTGTTTCAAGTGCAATATATGAAACTAGTAAATTGCTCATAAAAAAGGACAGTATAATCTTAAATTTTTCTCTCCCCCCTCCCTCTCCTGTGTCTTTCCCCTCTTCCCTGTGTCTCTCCCTCCCTTCCCTCCTTGTGTCCCCCCCTCCCCGTTTCTCTCCCCCCCCTTCCGTCCCCTGTGTCTCTCCCCCCTTCCCTCCCTTGTGTCTCTCCCCCCTTCCCTCCCCTGTGTCTCTCCCCCCTTCCCTCCCCTGTGTCTCTCCCCCTTCCCTACCTTTGTCTCTCCCCCTTCATCTCTCCCTCTTCCTCCCCTTTGTCTCTCCCCCCTTACCTCCTCTTTGTCTCTCCCGCCTTCCCGCACCTTTGTCTCTCCCCCTTACCTCCTGTGTGTCCCCCACCCTTCCCTCCCCTGTGTCTCTCCCCCTTCCCTCCCCTGTGTCTCGTTCTCACTCTCCCCTCCCCTGTGTCTCGTTCTCCCTCTCCCCTCCCCTGTGTCTCGTTCTCCGTCTCCCCTCCCCGTGTCTCTTTCTCCCTCTCCCCCCTGTGTCTCTTTCTCCCTCTCCCCCCTGTGTCTCTTTCTCCCTCTCCCCCCTGTGTCTCTTTCTCCCTCTCCCCACCCCTGTGTCTCTTTCTCCCTCTCCCCTCCCCTGTGTCTCTTACCCCCTTCACTGCCCTGTTTCTCTTCCACCCTCCCCTGTGTCTGTTGCCGCCCTCCCCTGTGTCTCTCTCCCCCCTCCCCTGTGTCTCTCTCCCCTCCCCTGTGTCTTCCCCCTCCTCTCCCCTCCCATGTGTCTTCCTCCCCCTCTCCCATGGGTCTTCCTCCCCCTCTCCCCTGTTCCCTTCTCCGCCTTCTCCCCTGTGTCTTCCTCCCCCTCTCCCCTGTGTCTTCCTCTGACAGCTGCAAGCTATGTATGCAGCTCTTTATGGACTTAGGAAGTAGTGGTAAGTGTGTACTCTCCCATGGTAAAAAATACTGGACTTGGCCACACTATTTACACAAGAGAAGTTTCTTGTTTTATGTTGTGTTACTACCACTCCTATGTGATTGGGTAGCTATAGCCAAGTGAACTAGGATTTTTACTTAATATTGGGGGTATTCCCATTAGGAATCTAGATTACATTTTTCAAGTGCTCTTTTAAAGTTTTTTTTTATATTAATGCTCAGTTGTTATATTTATTTTTCATTACAGATAGGTTTCCTTTTCTTACCACAAAATGGTCAATGTTCTCTTTTCTTGTCTTTTTGATGTATAGCTATTTAAAAGCCTGACCATAGGAGCACTGGCACAATACATATAATGCTTTTTGCAACTGTTTAAGAAACAGCGTTAGGATACATTTTTGTCCTTAAAGGACCCCCATGGTACCCTAAGTAAAATACCCTATGTGCCATGGGTGGGTCCACAAGGACCCCCATGGTACCCTAAGTAAAAACCCACTAGCCCTCAACAAAACACAATTAAAATAACTAAGTTACATAAAATAAAAAACTAAATTACAATAGAATAAAAAATAAATTATAATAAAATAATACAATAAATTATAATAAAATAATATAATAAATTACAATAAAATAAAAAATAAATTACACAAGATAAAAAAAGACTTACAGAAAAACCAAATAAAATAAAAAATAAATAACAATTAACCTCCATATCTAGGTTAATTGTTAGATGCCACAGGCATTATAGATATATGTGGGGATTGGAAGAAGCAGGGGAGGGAATCCCGGGGGAGCACGGCGCTCATAGGAGGTGATCAGCAATGGGGTCATAAACACCCTGCCTATGTATTTAGGTTATTAACCACTTCCCTGCCATGGGAAGGGGTTTATATAGATAGTCGCATCTGATGACCTCATCACTCCACACTTAATCTGGCAACACACATTTCTGGCAAATAAACAGCAGCAATTCCTCATGTAAGCAAAAGTGCTTCAATTAGTTTGCAAACCACTGATATCAAACTAATTGTATTGGAGTCTCCCCTACTAGTGGCGCTACTTTAGCAGTTCCCCAGTTGTATAGAACTACTCCTGATAACCCCCCTCAATGGAAATTCACCATCCACAATGCCCGCTAAAAAAATTGAGCAGAAATATTCATTCAGGCAGTTTGCTATGTGCCTGTCTTTTCTGCATAGCTATGATCTAGTTTCTTAATTGGAACTATCTCTCCCTTAGTTTTGCTCTTAATTTTTCCGATGGTTAGTTTTTTAACAATTAATACCAGTTTTGTGGTGTTTAACTAATCAGATATATGATTTCTTTGTCCCTTTACTCATAATGTACTTTTTCGCCGATACATGGGGTGAAATGCAGTTGACCTGACAGACGTGTTTAACTTTATTAGCAGAAAAGTTTTATTATTACTCAACATTTACAAACTACTAAAAGGTTGGTGGAATGCCAAACCTGGATTGTTCTCAGACAAAACAGAATGAACAACACCTAAGAACAATTTTATGGCTTTCTCGTTGGGGAACATCCACAGAGTTATGTAATTATTTTGTGATACAAACTCTTCATGGTCCAGATGTCAATTTGCCTCCCTTTTCTTTTTATAAAATTCAAATGAATGCTAAATCACAACGTTACATCTAATTGAATTTATACCAGGTCCAATAAAACACTAGCATTAACTTATGGGTTTTGCACCTCCTTCTTGCACAGGACAAGAACAATCTTATCCTCCCTATATAAGGCACAATCAGTGGGAAACTCTTGTTCCCCAACTCCGATTTCTGGGGGAGGGGGAGCAGTCCTTATGCTGCCATAGAATGTATGCAGAAAATGAAAATGCTTTAGAAATAGTGCCACTAATCTCAATGAAATCCAAGAATCTACTGATCTCAATGGATACTAATACTTGATGGCATTTCCTGGACCCATAAGAAATAATGAATACTCTAGTCAATTTACACCAATGCTGATTTTTTCCACCATAGAATTTAGACGACTGCATCTCACTTTTGATTGAAGGATTTTCTTCTCTTGAATAGGATGTCAGAATGATTATGTATCTCGTCTAAGAGATGCTTTTTCCACATCTTAATGTAAAAGGCTCCGTAAGATGGAACTTACAACTTTGAAAGCTTTTATGGTTAGGACCACCAGATGAATATTTTTTTTTATTTTGAATCATTGATTTATACTAGACGGAAATCAAGGTGCACACCAGATGAGATATAACGTATACCTTATGAACAGAAATATTATATATACATATTTCGTGCATGTTTTTCCTTAACATAAAGCTTTGAAACATTAGCTTAAATCCTGAATATGCCAATTTTCCATCTATAGACCAACATTGCTCCCTAATGTCTACATCCACTATCCAATGCAAATTTCCACTGAAGGTGTGTAAACTGCCCATTTAATGGAGCAAACCTTAGTTAGTAGGCGATGCATTGAGTCCTCTAAAGAGTGTGTAATTCTTTCAATTGTGACTATATAGTCTATTTTATTTATGATTGATTGAAGACTCAGTTCTTCTGCTTCCACTGTTTATCTATATGATTTTTAGTAGCTAAGTACAGAAATTAGAAAGATCTTCCCACTTTTCCATGTCCCAACTCTCTGCCAAATCCGCCTCCCACTCTCGTATGTAGTTACCTTTTTTCGATGATTCTGGGGTGTTGTAAAGATCATATATGTCACTTAATATTCTCTTGGCAGTGGGATTTTTGAGACAGATCTGGGATAACCAGGTCCCCCTGGGGAGGCCCTGGGTTCTAACTAGAGAGTCAATAAAGCGTCTAAGTCTACACAGGGTATAATGTTCATGTAAGGGTAGGTTAAATGTGTCAATGATCACCTAATTGCTCAAGAGTTTACTATTCTTTATCCATGTCCCCAACCTGTCCAATACCATCAATTTCCACAAAGGAATGGAATTACCAGATGAGTAGAGTCTTAAGATCAAGATTCCACTGTAATATTTTTATCAATGGTTTGAAAGTACTTCTAATACTAATGGGATCCCCCATGGAGATGCAATTTGCTGTCTTGGAGAGCATAATTTCTTGTTGTTTTGCATAAGATAATTTCTTCCATAGACCATTGTATTCCTGAATGAGCTGAAATAGCAACATGTTGTAACTTGGTCGAATGACCAATGCATTTTGTAAAATGTTTTCGACTTGGCGTATCATAAGTTAGTTGATTGGACCTTGAGATAGAAGGTCTAATTTCTGAAGTATGAAGTATTGGAGATTCCTTCAAGAGGAGATGCAGTAATGATTACCAAATTCTCCATCGTCATGGTGGGACTAATGTAGGCGACATGTGCTTTCTGTGCTTTTTTTTATCCTCTTTTTATAAAAAGTAGTTTAGTTTTCAGTCTCCTGGATTACATTAAACTTGCTGAGGAAGACTGCTCTCCAGTTTTCTTCCCCTGGTAGATATATTTGCTGATATCCCAGATAGATCTATTTTTGTCCAACATTTAATGAGATTGAATTCAATAACAAGCCCTGCTTTTGTCCCTGCTTGGTAATTGCATTGTCTTTGCTTCAAGTTCTTTTTTTTTTTTTTAAAGAGACACTGGCACACAACTAAAGACAGAACAAACATATCATAATAGTGTGCTATACAGGGGTGAGTCTCTGTGAAGCTCATTTTTGTCATTACAGAGGATAAATCTCCTGAGGTGTATCCGACTGCACCTGCCCCTAAGGACAGGCCAGAATGGAAATGCTAACCAAGTCTCTTCATCAATGTTGTGGCTTTCTCAAAGGCCACAAGAGTGACAAAGCAATTGTTAGGATTTATTTTGACAATAGGGTGTACTTATTTAGTCTGTTGGTCAATATTCGCTTTATGAGGCTCCCTAACAGGACATCAGTAATTGGGAATCATACCTATGATGTTACAGCCTGCAAATAGGCTAATGTGAGGCCACACATTTTGGAGGATTATACTTCCTTATAGATGTACATATTTATATACTGTTTTTATATATTTTTTTCAGTTAAATTCCTGTATTCACTGGACCCTTTCAGTGATATTAGTAGTTGTGTATAATGGTCTTTGTGGTGCACACTATTTTTGTATGGCATTTTGCAAACAATATAGCCTATGTTTTTGTAGGCAGTTTTTCCAGCCGCTGATCAGATCCTCCTTTTGTCTAGGATCTCTGCTTCCTACTGTTTGTTGGTTAGCATGCTTTAGCCAGATTTGGGGCATCAGCTAGTGAGCCTTCCAGGTAGGAGGACCCACCAAGGTCATATGCCTGCTCTTCACTCTATCCATACTCTTGTGTGTGTGTGTGTGTGTGTGTGCCATTTGGCCAAGAGACCTATATTACTACTAATTGTTTATTACAAATTACAGGAACCAACAGTTTTATATTATGATGTGATTTAATAAAGGATGATTTTAACATTTCATAGTAGGCACTCACCAGACTGAAAATAAATTTGGTGTCAGGCACACGTTCAACAAGTGTTTAGTACACATAAGGTCATGCATGACCTGACCCAGAGACGATGAAGGGGTCTTATATAGTTAGGAAAGGAGGAAAAGTCTGTCCGTGATAAATAAATAAAGATATGTATACACACACACTTTCTTGCAGCAACAAGTGCTTAATAAGGGTGGGCTAGGTAATGTAACTGCATGTTTTTGCCAATAACACAAATGGCCAGTACTATGTATAGCTTACATATTGTGCTCTTTAAGAATAGCTACAGTCATATTTTACAGAATTATGTTGATAAGGTTTCTATTGTTTATAATATGATTAGGTTTCTATTGTTTCTCATGCAAATTCTTTCAGTAGAAATTAATGGAAATCATATCTCTGTGGTCTGTACCAAATCTGGTTAAAAGAAAACCAATGGCTGACCAAATAAAAGTAACACATCACTCACCAAAGATCCTTTACACCAATATATAATTATTTATTTACATTTTTAAGATGACAAGAATTGACTGGATATTAGGCACTGTTAGTTGTTGCTGATATCACCCACAAGCCTTCCCTCAATCAGCTGCATAGATAATGAGGACAGACATTTGATCATATAGCCAATGAGCTACTTCATGTGGACATTTTAATATTTAAATAATTCACAATTTACTGTAATTGCCTTAACATAGTAAGTGTTTTTAAAAATATACAAGTTATTAAACTGACAAAAATAATAAGGAAACAAGCAAAAAGTCTTGGAAGAAGATAAATTAAGCTATAGTCTGGGTTGACCTGGCAGTGAGTAAATCTCAAGATTTAGCTTAAATCCAGTTAGGTATTACATGCGCAGAGAGAGAGATATGCAATATTAGTTAAACAGAAACACAATGTGAATTTCAATCTATGTCTACAAACACATGTTTGGTTTATTATGAAGGAAAAACAGATTGTACATTGGTATGAGATATCATACTTGTGAACACACTTTACCTTGAAAATATATTTTGTTTTATAAAAATATATGTTTTTCTGGAACTTTGGATTTTGAATTTATTAAGACTTACTCTGGTAAAAAAAAAAAATTTACTAGGCTAATTGGACTAATTACTTCCTGAGGACTGCATGCTCTTATTCATCTCCGCTTTATACACCTTCAGGCTCTAAAAACAATTGAGCTAGGATCCCATAAACACCCATAACAATCAAATTACAGATTATTCCTGTTAATAATGCTCTTTCTCTTTAAAGAATAGAATATAATTTACAGATTATTGCCAGGGCAACACATCAGAATAATTTGGATTTATTTTGAAGGTGCTGGAATAGAAACTTGAAAATCTATTTTGTTCTTCAGGACAGTTTTGGATTAGACACTAATACACCTTGAACAAATCCATCCTCATCATAGCAACATGTGTGGATGGATGCCAGCTGTATTCAAGGATGAAAATGTGTAGTTTTCTGCCCAAACTGGATTATCACTGGAGTTGAAAGCTAATAGTTTGAATCGCAAAACCATTTTCCTTGTAAACTGAGTCTAACGGCTTTCATATGTCAGTCTCCCTTTAAAGATGAAACAATTCTAATAAAATATTGTTTAAAATGCTGGGATAAGATGTTGCCAGTATATACAGCAATATCTTATGAATGGCAGAGAATAAAGTAAATATACACACAGTAGCACTCAGCCAATCTTTTCCATAAATTTGTTTTTCTCTTTGCTCGCATTCCCATATATTTGACACAAACATATGCTATATAGTCTTAGAGTTACTTTATAATGTAATCAAATGTAAAACATTTTAAATAGAGATGGGAACAATAGTAAGATAGGGGTTGCTAATCTTACCTTTTGTTTATGTTATGAATTATCCTATCTAAGTTGAATGGATTTTTCTAATCAATCAAGATCTTGGCCCCTGAATAATGGAAAAAGGCTTAACATTAGAATAATCACACATGACATTTAAATGTTGTTTATTTTTCAGGATGGGGCCTGTGTGCAGCCAAGGCTCAGTATCCCATAGCTGACATGGTGAAAATGCTTCTGGAACAAGGAAAACATGTTCGGTAAGTATTTAGCTGATCTTGCATGATTGAGGAGAAGCGGCTGTTGATAGGCTGCTGTTAAAAACAGTTCTGATCATTATGCTTGTTTCAGATGTGAAATTACAATGTATATTTATAAGCAAAAGTTATATCTTATAAAAGCTTTGTACTAAAATATTTTATTATCTGTAGCAAATTTCAGTAGTTACAGTAGTTTGTAAAGATTCATAATTTAGTATTATTACTATTATAATAATTTTATACAAATAAATGTAAAGTTATGCATCTGGGAAGGAAAAATAGCCATGCCATTTATAATCTTAACTAGCGAATTGCCCGTCAAAAAATGACGGCAATGAAATTGTAAGGTAGCTAATGCTGGTTGGTGTATAATAATGAAAGGTCTAATACATTAATAAATTAATATCTAATGCTATTTAGTGTGTAATAATGAAATATATAATACATTAATAAATGAATATACTTTACATATTTTGAAGCATTGTGTTGAAGAGCTGGCAATCTGTTTTGATGTTGCTGCAGCATTAGTGTTGTGGAGCTGCTGTGTAAGCGTGCTGAATGTGTGCAGTGTAATAGTGTGCGTGTGCGAGACGAAACCGTTAGTGTAGTGGTGTACTTCCGCATTGGCGTAAAATGGCGGGTTATCTGTGGTATGCGTCTTTGCGGATTATCCGTCGGTGCTTCGTGGTGTATTTCAAGTTTCGTGTGGTATTTTGCAAGTGTGTTGTGGTGTTTTACGTGTTGAGAGTGCTGTAGCCTCGTTTTCATTTTGTTCGTCGGCCATTTTTTCTCTCGCTTAGCGATTTTATTAGTGTCTAAAGTGTTTTATTTTTATTTAAATGAAGGTGTAACTTGTTTTTTTGAGGTGCTGGATGGTTCCTCTTGCTGTAGGTAAGCTTTTTATGTGTGTGTTGTGTGTATTTATTGTGTTTGAAATGTTTGTATGTCGGCGTGTTGCGTCCGATGTTTGCGAGCTCGTAATGTCTGGTAACGTGTCTCGTATGGTGTTTGCGTGTGTAGCCTCGTTTTCGTTTTGTTCGGCGGCCATTTTTCTGTCGCTTAGCAAATTTTTTAGTGTCTAAACTCTTTTATTTTGAGTGAAATGAAGGTGTAAGTTGCATTTTTGAGGTCCTGGATGCTACCTCTTGCTGTAGGTAAGTTTTTTATGTATGTGCTGTGTGTATGTATTGTGTTTTGAATTTTGTAATGTTCGTGAGTTGCGTCCGAGTGTTGCGAGGCCGTAATGTGTGTTAACGTGTGTCGTATGTTGTTTGCATTGCTCGTAAAATTTAGCGAGTGTCGTAATTGGTGTGTCGTGTTGTTTGCGTTGCGACGTGAATTTTAAGAGGGTCGCAGTTGCTGGCATGGAGCGCCTTTGGCGCTCCATGCCAGCAACTGAGGCCCTAGCCCACTGCCCACGCTTCGCGAGGGCCTTGGCTCGCTGCGCAAGCCCGCAAGCGTTAGCAACAACTCGCATGCTCACAACTATATATGTGATGGAGCAAATATAGAATATATATATCAGATATTGAAAGTGATTTGGGAGTACTTGTGGACAACCGCCTAGGTAACAGTGCTCAATGCCAAGCAGCAGCTGCAAAGACAAGTAAAATATTAGCATGTATTAAGAAGGGTATAGAAGCAAGGGAAGCAAATATAATTCTGCCACTATACAGTACACCCTCATTTGGACTATGGAGTACAATTTTGGGCACCACTACATAAAAAGGACATTTTGGAGCTGGAAAAAGAACATAGAAGGGCAAGAAAGCTGATAAAGGGAATAGAGGGGCTAAGTTATGAAGAAAGACTAAACAAATTAAACTTATTTACTCTAGAAAAAAGGTGTCTAAGAGGGGATATGATTATCTTATATAAATACATCCAGGGTCAATACAAGGCTTTGCCAAAGGAACTTTTTGTGCCAAGAGGTTTTCAACTGACAAGGGGACATCCTTTGAGATTAGAAGTGAAAAGATTTCGCCTTAAAGAAAGAAAAGGGTTTTTCACAGTAAGGGTGGTTAATCTGTGGAATTCTCTACCAAAGGAGGTGGTGACAGTGGATTCGATAGATAGCTTTAAAAAGGGATTGGATATATTTTTGATTAAAAAGGGATATCCTGGATAAATAGAGAGGGAGTATTGATCCATGGATGAATCCGATCGCCAGTATCTGGGGTCAGGAAGGGATTTTATATTTTTTTCTCTGTTGAGACAATTTTATTTTTTAATTAATTAATTTTTTTCTGTTTGCCTTCCTCTGGATCAATTAACAATAAATCTGCATATTGCAGATTAGAGGAGATCTAAAAAGGTTGAACTTGATACACTAAAGTATTTTTTCAGCGTAAATTATTATGTAACTATGTATAATCGTTTATTTATAAAGAGCCGACAAATTCTGTAGCACTGTACATAAGTAAGTTCAGATAAAGATAAATACAAATTAACATATAGCAAAGAAAGGAGGGACCTGTCTTTGAGCTCTGAATCCAATGTCCATGGTGCATTCCCAATGTACATTGCAGGATTATAACTTGTAGACTTACAAACTAAAGGTATTGTGAGTGGTAAAGGAGGAAAAGAGAGGTGATAAGCGTGTTAGGGTGGAAGGTGATACGCTTCTTTAAAGAGATGCGTTTTAAGTGAGGTTTTGAATGTTTTGAGCAAGAAGATAATCTGGTGGAGCGAGGCAATGAGTTCCATAGAATAGGGGCAGCACAAGAAAAGTCCTGAAGGCGAGAGTGAGAGGAGGTGATGAGTTATAGAAAGAAGAAGGTCATTAGCAGAAACGAAGAGGGTTGGTGGGGGAGTATTTGAAGATGAGAGCAGAGATGTACGGGGGAGCGCTATTGTTGAGGGCTTTGTAAGTTAGGGTCATGATTTTACATTTTGTTCTAGAGGCTAAGTGAAGCCAGTGGAGTGAATGACAAAGAGGCGATGCCAACACTGAATGTTGTGTACCGAAGATGAGTCTAGCAGAGACATTCATAATGGATTGAAGTGGAGATAGACGAGTGGTGGGTAGGCCAACAAGAAGCGAGTTGCAGTAGTCTAGTCGAGAGATGATGAGAGAGTGTATTAGGATTTTAGTTGTGTCTTGTGTAAGATAGTGGCGAATTCTGGATATGTTCTTCAGATGGAGATTACAAGATTTAGTTGATGATTGTATGTGAGGGATTAAAGACAGAGCAGGGTCCAATAGAACCCCAAGGCAAAGGGCTTGGGAGGTGGGGGTGATGATGTTGTTGTTGACAGTGAGAGAGATGTGAGGAATTGACGCTGTGGGAGAGGGAGGGAAGATTAGGAGTTCAGTCTTAGAAATGTTGAGTTTGAGATAGTGGGTGGACATCCAATAGTATATACTAGAGAGGCAGTGTGAGACGTGTATTAGAAAAGAGGGGGATAAATCTGATGCTGAGAGGTAGATTTGGGTGTCATCTTCATAGAGATGATAATGAAGCCCAAAAGAGTTTATTGGGTTACCAAGTGAGGATGTGTAGATGGAGAAGAGGAGGGGGCCTAGGACTGATACTTGGGGAATGCCAACAGACAGGGGTGAGGAGAAGTAGAGGTGTTGGAGAAGGAAACACTGAATGATCGATTTTGTAAGTATGATGAGAACCACGTGAGAGCACTGTCTCGAATACAGAGGGAGAAGAGGATATGGAGTAGAAGTAGATGGTTGACAGTGTCGTGTTTGTGTAGTGTGGTTGTGGACATTTAAATGGAACAGCCTTCCAGTGGAAGTGATAGGGTCAAACAAGGTTAAGGAATTTAAGAATTTAAACCTGAGGTTTAATTTAAAAAAAAAATTAATGTCAGCTCTACATATAATGTAACAAATAAATAAATGCAATGCAACAATATGTAAATTTGATATGTCTTAACAATGTATCAACAATGTATGTGTAACGTTAATAATTTTATAATAGGTCATACCTTTAATTTAAATAATATTCTTGCTGTAAATAACAAATGGGGAACAATGCGATTATTATATAAATCTGGGTCTATGGGTTTCATTATAATATCACTTTAGCTCAGTCTGGGTATGGACCTGCGCTTGTTTTGTAGTTCCCTTTATTTAAGATAAAATCCCTCTGTCCTTTCCTGCCCCTTAAATGTTTTGCTTCTGAAGGGATAAGTACAAATCTCTATTCCAGGCTGACCATGTTCCTCCTTCTTACTTCATATTCTCTCCATTTTTTTTCTTTATATATAAATATCCGTGTGGGGAACTATGGGTTACAAATAACTGATTATGATAACTAGAGTGACTGTGATATGATATGTGGTTGGCCGTGATGTATGATGCAGAGGCCTATCTAGGGGGCCACCACCTACAATGAGGCTGTTTTAATAAGGTGTTTGGGAGGGTCTGAGCAAATGGGCATAGTCCAGCGAGAGAGGTTTTTCATACCATTAAGTCCCGCCTGTAAATACATGAAAAGCCTTTCACTTGTGTGTGGAACTACAGGTAACAAACAGTTGATGATGATGAATGGAGTAACTGTGATATGAGGTGTAGCAGGTTGGGATGTATAACGCGGAGGCCTGACTAGGGGGCCAAAATAAGAGTCAGTACAAATTGCATTTAACAAGTTTATTTTGGTCAATTTAATCAATGTGGATCTTGATTCTGAAGATGAATTATGGATTTAGGAACATGGAACTGTAGCGTGATGACTTCCATCTTCCAAGATGTTTGATGATATGAGTTGGTATTTTCTACCTTAACATGATTGTGGCTGTGCTGATCTATAATAAATAGCCTGAATATTCTAAGCCTGAATAAAAGGGTGTGAATAAATTAGATGAATGTCTTGGATTGGTTTAGACTTGATCGAGAGTAATGGTGACTTAGAGTGGTGTTTGCTTGAGAAAAGCCCTTTGACTCTAACAGGGCACTATTGGTCATGATTTGGAGAAATAATTGGTGTAGATTTTGTTAGTCATCTTGGTTTTTTTAAGCTTGAGCAAGTAGACGACTGCTTCCTTACTATGGTGTGTGTTCTTAGGGCTGTTAGAGTTTTTAGAAAACATATCGAGATCACCAGGTCTGATGAATCCAAAAAATAACAAGAATAAGGCTAGTGTTAGGGTTTTATTGTTTTTTCTGTGTGTGGATTTAACTATAAAAGCGTAGCATATTGCTTGAAGATAATTTCTTTGATCAGTAGACTGGTATGGATTGGCTGAGACTTTTCTATAAACAAGATATGGTTTGACTGGATATGCTGACATGAATGATTGCTAGTTGTTATGGCCTTGATGGTCCTAGGAGACAATTTCAAGCCGTTACTACAATAGGCACCCAACACTAGGATTGCATCTATAGTGTTTTTTTTTGTCAAGACTGTGTATTACAAGGAATGTATTAAACGCAGTGCAAGCTCTGCTATATACTTTATTGGTGTTCGGATAGAGAGCTCAGGGCATAATGGAGGTAAGTTCTCACTTAGGTTATCAAGTTTGAACTGATTTGTCCTTTCATTGCAGGCGTGGTTTGTGAATAATGTAAAAGGCCCTGAAATAAAGGAAAGTTCAGTTAGTTGCTTATTAGAGATGGTTTAATTATGAAGTTATGAATGAGGAAGAATTTGAAAATTCCTCTGATGTAAGGCTTTAGTAAGTGGGACTGAGACCTGAGTTTATTTAGGTATGTAAGAACGGACTGATTTTTGCTCTTTAGGTAAATGTTTTTGTTGTCCCAAAGGGTACTCCATGAGATAGTAGCAGCCAAAAAGGCATAGTAGTACTTCCATTTGGAGAAGATAATAGTCTGGAAGTTGTTAATGGGAAATGAATAAAAAAATAGGTTTTGTTGCATGCTTCGAGGTAAGAGGTGTCAATGGGAAATATGTGGAGGGGTCCTGGAATATGCTGAAGCCATTCTAATTCGTGAAAAATCTAGAACAAATTATAATTTTTTTTACACTATTTTGGGTGCGTGGGAGACATGATTTGTCATCTGTAAACTGTTTGAGGATGTGAACAGATGGCTTATATATGGTCGAATGATTCTGGCAACAAAGTTTACGTATTCTAGCCATTTTTGAAGGAAAGGTTTGGTTCAATGGAGTAAGAGACTACATTGGCTATTACAGAAGGGATGATGGCAATCATATCTAATGTAAACTCAGCTTGCATGAGATTAGTATCAAGGATAAAACAGAGGAATTCCAGCCTATTTGTGGAGCAGCAATTTTCCCTCAGGAGATAAGGATATTAAGGTTGGAGAACATGTCAAATGTGTATGATTGAAAATAATCCAATTCAATATTTTATTATTTTGGGCGAAATGTCAGTTTTTTTGTGAGAAAAAGTGCAGATGCCATATACTTTGATGAATCAGAAGGCATTTGAATGTGTCAGTAATATCTGTCTTAGTTAGAAGAGTATTCCTTTCTATCACAGAATAAGTTGGATAGCGTCATCTACAGAGGTGTATTGCAAAGAAATGTTTTATACTAGTATAAGTGAGTTTGTGCTCTGTGTGCTTGAACCGTGGGGGGTGCAGAGAAGTTGTGATCATATGCTTCTTGCTTGAAAATGTTCTTGTGACTATGCTGATAGGGTTAATCTTCTAGGTGGGAAAAGGTGTACTTGGGAAGGTACCTGATAGGAAGCCTTTATGGGCTTCTTCCTGAATGATTCTAGAAACTAGTTATGGCTTGTGCTTAGCTGATACATTGTCACAAGAGTAAGACCTGGTATTGAGTCATTCCTCTCTTATGTGTCTATGAGGCCAGATGGAGGTGGCTCAGTGGTTAGGATGCAGGTGCTTTCACCACAGCATCCTGATTTTGAATCCAGCCAGGGATGCAAGAGGTCACACTGTTCAGTACTTGGAGGGGAGACCACCTGTTAATACCAGGAGCTGTGGCCCACTGGAGAAGGAACTGGCAACCCACTCCAGTATCTCTGCCATGAAAACCAAGTGGATCAGCATGGTGTGTTGAAATTGTTATAATGGCTGTCACGGAGAGTCGGAAACGAGTGACGCCATTTACATTCTTGCAGTTACTGCAAATGTGGAGTAAGCGGCAACCACTATATTTGCAACCCCCGTAGTTAAAATTGTTAGAAATGGCTGATGCAAAAGTGATAAGTAATGGGGCGACATCCTCTGTGTATTATTGGGGGATAAGGATGAGATGTTGCGTGAGCTGGGGTTCGGGCAGAGGCAGTTGTGTGTGATCTAAGGCTGCAATTCTGACAGATAGTAGGGAGGAAAGTCAATATCCAGCAAGCCCAAATTTGATTTCAATTTAAACTGTTCTGCAGCTTTCACAGAACATAATTTGTGATATTCATAGAAAGTGGAGCCTCAAGCTTGTCTATGGGGATGGACTGACGATAGAATGTTTCTGCTGAGACTGAAGGCTAGATCTCATGGATACTCATGGATGCTCAATTTCTGGAAATGTTACCTTCGGCGAGGGTTTTATTTTTGGTGGTTTTGTTGGATGAAAGGAGCAGTGTTAGTAGATTGATGTCTCTTACCTCAATTATTTCTCTCCTTAAGTGTGCTAAGACTAAATGAGCTGGGTGATGGGAAGGAAGGATGGAACCACTGGTGGCTGAATTACCATTTGATGGGAGGATTGGAGGAGATGCCTGCACCTTTGCTGGTGGTTATGTCATTGATTTGGTGAGTGATAGTGGGGATGAAGCCTTCTATAGCGGAATGCCTATTCTGAATATTACGACTGCTGAGGAGCTTAGTTGGAATTCTGTCTTATTAGAGCTCCTAGTAGGTGGAAGTAAAATTTGTTTTGATGAACTGAAAAAGTGGTACAGTTCAGCTTTTCTGGCCACAGAGGAGTAGGAGATGTTTCTTTTCGTCAATTCTATTCAACAATTGTAGTTCATTTGGGGGGTGTTCCATGTCCTGTAAACTGGTTGGGTTGCTTCTAAGGACACTGATTCTGGTAGTGATAATGGGTTTATTAAAGGCTTTCATTGTCCAAATTAGCCGGTGAAGCCATAACCTATAGATTGAAATGATGGTATGAAATGGATTGCCTCAAAATGGCTAGTGCATGATGCATTCACAATGTCACAAGAGTTCGAGGAGTGTAGGTGATGATTGATTGTAGGTGTGTGATGGAAGTGAAGTAGGGCTGTGGAAAAATGTCAAAATGTGGAGTGAGGAAGAAAAGCGCTAGTGACAGTGTCTGTAGAACTCAACGGTCTCTGACAAAAATTCTGATTCTTGGGAATATACTCGATAGTCTCCTGACAGAGACTGATTCTATACGTATAGTAGTGTAAGTGTTCATAAGGTTATAAGTACACATGGGGTGTCTGTGTGACTCAGAGGTCTCTAGCGAGGAGACTGATTCTATACGTATAGTAGTGTAAGTGTTCATAAAGTTATAAGTACACATGGGGTGTCTGTGTGACTCAGAGGTCTCTAGCGAGGAGACTGATTCTATACGTATAGTAGTGTAAGTGTTCATAAGGTTATAAGTACACATGGGGTGTCTGTGTGACTCAGAGGTCTCTAGCGAGGAGACTGATTCTATACGTATAGTAGTGTAAGTGTTCGTAAGGTTATAAGTACACATGGGGTGTCTGTGTGACTCAAAGGTCTCTAGCGAGGAGACTGATTCTCTGAGTGTGTTTGATAATCTCTGTGATAGGGATCTGATGCCTTAGAAAAATGATTGTTGTGGATACTGGATTCTTTTTTATTATGTAAGGGGTGGAAGGTGCAAATATAAATTAAACTTTTGTCACAACAACTATAAGGTGGGAATTGAGATGACAGTGAAAAGGGAAAAAAGTGTACTGTACTGATTGGGAAAGGGATGATAAATAGGAATACATAGAGGGATTAGGATAAGGGCTGAAATGAAACCAGGACTGAGCAGGGAATGAGGCATGCAACATCATGGAGACACATAAACGAGAGCTAAGGAGGAAGGAAAGGATCTTGTTGCTGTGGAAATGCTGATGTGAGGAGATTCACTGGAGTGTAAAATGTAGAAATGAAAAGGAGTGTGGACGTTGCTGTGTGAAGGGTGCCGAAGATGCAGGAGAGTAAATTAGGAAGATACCAGTTTTAGGTGAGAGAGATGCGCTGAACATGTAAAGGATAGGAACCAGAGGGATACAAGGAGGGGGGAAGAAATGGGGGGGGAAATGGATGGAATAGGGTAATAAAAGGCATAGCAGGCACAATGGACAATTATATGACAATTATGTTTTTTGGTGGACAGGTGATACATGCAAGGGCTTAGCAATATGCTGGAATAAAACCTAGATGAAAACTAATTGATTGGGGCGGAGTGGCTGGCTGAGGGGTAGTGATGATAGGTAAAAACAATTATACTTCTGAAAGTAGGTGATAAAGCCAGTGTGACTGATGAATGTGAATGAGACTAAAAAATTATTACCTAGTGAGCAGGGAAATTTGGTTCAGGTTGACCTGCATACAATAGGGGATGGATGTGGATCAACTACTGGATGAAGTGGGAGTTAAAGAGGAGGTTCCTCTTAGTACCTTGGATTCTTTCCCTTTTGAACAAATGGGCTTCTCCTGAGGCTTCTCTGAGGGAGAGGGGGATTTTATACCCTTAACTCTCTCCCACAAATTCATATTTATATATATATATATATGCTACTTTTTTCCTTGTCACAGACATCACATATACATTGTTATATTACATTGCCCACACAGATTAAACTGTTCATAATATAATAAAATTGAATCTATAATTTATTTGTTAATTAACACTTCATTGTCATTTTCTCATGCTGTTGGTAAAAATATATTTTTTTCTGTGTATTGAATATATATATTATATAATTATATTTAATGGAAGTAAGGTAATATATTTAGTACAGGTACATATGTAGAGATAATATGTAAATAACTCTTCAACAGTACTGTCTCTGATGGAAAAGACAACGGTGGACTGAGAAAGGAAGAATGGGTATATACAAATAGGTACAGGCACAAACGAAACATCATAACATAAAAAATATAGAAAAAAGTCAGACTTGCTTATTCAACTCGCAATATAAAGATGATTCATAGTAATCTTAGAGGTAAGGGCAAGCAACGCTGATTTTTGCTTACTAACCATAGGTGGAATCTCAGTTGCCATTTCTGGGACCCATAATTAAGAGGAATAGAAGCATGCTGTCATTTTGTGTGAAGCCAATTAGTAAGTGGTTTAAGGTTCTTTTTAGGATCCGAGGGAGCAGGAGAGCTTGTCAGGCTTGAAGTGAGAGAAAGAGGTAGACAAATGATCTGATACCTACTGTCAGTGTGCACATAGGGGCATGGTGATGCAGACACAGGGAACTTGCCCATGCATTACCTTGTCGTGTTTGTTTTAAGATAGTGAAGCACTCTTCAAGCCTGCCACTTCATACCCACCTTCTCACCTACCCAACAAAGAACATGCTCCTGGTACCTGACTAGAGAAGACATGTGTGAAACATAAACAAACTGAAATTTAAACCATCCAGGGAGGTGCCCCTAGGCAATTGGCTTGTTCAACTGGTTATGAATGTGGCCATGGCTACTATATTTATATATCCACATTGATCTTTATTTCAAGATTGTGATATTAATTGCCACTTATGTTTTAACTATCCTGAATTAGCACTGATAAAGGTCTAATTCTTACACAAATTACTGGCAAATCTTACCATTTTCAACTTGCACAAACTACAGAAGCCTTAATGAATTTGGGCCATATTCTATTAGCTGCCTGCAAATGCGGGTGTTTTGTTTTATAAATGTTTAGATGTGTTCTATTGACTCTAGTTCGCAAATTACGACCTCGAGGCTGAAATCGGAAACCCTGACTTTTTAAGTCTGATTTCAGGGTGCGTGATCATATGATCTGACAATTTTTAGGCAAGCCCGTACTTCTTAGACACAATGAATATTAAATGAGACCCTCATCAGGACATTAGTAAAACATGGAAGTTACAAGTAATCTGCAATAGGAGGCTCACAATTAATTAGTGCCAATAAGTAATATCTGTTGGTCGGCTCACAATCCAGCAATCTATAAAATGCATTTGATCATCTGTTTTAGTCCATGTGGGTTTCATAATTGCATATATATTTTTAATTGCATATTTGTGGGTTTGAGACTTTTTTTAAATTAATTTGAATATCTTTCCATGCCTTCCCGTGCTTTTAAAGTAGAGTATTTTCTGTTTACTTGCTACTACAGCTTTAACAAGTGTTTGAAAAAGGCCTTGCAAGTCCTATTTAGTACTCATAATTTTCTTTGAGACAAAAGTGATACTATCTTCAGTTGCAGGTTAGATTTTATTTGCGAGCTAGAACTATGGGTCTAATAGAATATCAGTTCTGTGTAATTTTAGTTAGTGCTCGTAATATTCGAGCTGTGTTAAAACCAATGGAGTTCCAAGGCCGGTTTTGCTGCTTTGGCTGGCCCTTAGTGATTGTGAATGGGTTACCTCGTAATCGGATTGTGAGTAGCTAATAGAATCTGTGGCAATTTTAAGAGCAGTTTTAAGTGGCCAAAATGTATGAATTTTGTTAGCAAAAACTCCTGCACCATTTATTACAGTGCCTTGTGCAGCAGTGTTCAGCATCGTGCTCTGAATGAGTTAAAGATTATCTGCAATAGTTTAGGTCTTTACAAATGATCTTCCCTCTGAGTTTTTATAAGGTATTTGGCCAGACAATCTCAAAGCATGATGGGAAGGCGGCCAAACACAGCTCTTTGAACCTTTACACACAGCTTTTTATTTAAAACCTTCTACTTGACGATTAGATACATTTATTACTAAATTAGAATGCTGAGCAAATGAGCAATGCACAAATGTAAGAGCTGTGTCTATCAGTATATGGATATTGTTATTATGATTAATACTATTCATAGAATGCCACCATATTATGTGGTGCTGTACAATGGAGTAAACACCATGGTTGAATATTTGAGCAATATTACCATAGCGCCTCCATGGAGTGTCTGTTTGGAAGCTCATATCAAAAAAGTGCATTAATATAACTTACATTTCCTAATTTTCAATGAAACTTGCATTTATTTGTACAGTAGAACAGCTCACTAGCCACCAAGCTTCAAGTCACAGCTGATGCAGCACAGACACAGCAGCTGCGTCTGAATGGATAAAATTACCCTGTACACATTTAAAAATATTCAAATGGGTTGTCCTTTTGTGTCACGTGCTTGCTGAACTTTAGTAAAGAAAGTACAAGTTGTTTAGGTGATTTTAAACGTTTTTATTTTTTTATTTTTAAATTAGTACAGCTATATCAGCTTGCAAAAAACAATCTTTCTCTTCATATGGGTGTTTTCGATGGTAGAAGAGACCCCTACAATAATGAAATCCTGAAATGTATTAATACATATATCACATATTATAATTGTCCTGCTACGAGTCGTCGTCACGCTGTTTGCGTGGTCCGTACGAATAGCGGGCTTAGCGATGAGCGCCGCAGGCGCTCATCGCCTGGCGAGCCTCGCAAAGCGAGGCGAGCCGTTAACCCGTAGAACTTTAGCGGGCTTAGCGATGAGCGCCGCAGGCGCTCATCGTCCGGCGAGCCTCGCGAAGCGAGGCGAGCCGTTAAACCGTTGCACTTTGGCAATTAACCCGTAGAACCTTAGCGGGCTTAGCGATGAGCGCCGCAGGCGCTCATCGTCCGGCGAGCCTCGCATAGCGAGGCGAGCCGTTAAAACGTAGTAAAAAAATACGGCCGCAAACCGCCTATCATAAAAATTAAAATTAACAATAACTACACACACCACATACATAAAAACCTAACCGATAGCAAGAGGGAGCATCCACGACCTGCAGAAAGCGAGTTACACATTGATTTACCTTAAAATACAAAAATGTAAACACAAAAAAAAAAATAAGCGACAGAAAAAATGGAGGCCGAAAAAAATGAAAACGAGGCTACAGCACTCTGAGCACGAAAAAGACTTACGGTTAATCCCTGAAGGCGTAGACACATTACGGATAATCCGTGACGGCGTATAAGACACATTACGACATCGCAAAAATCGGACGCAACCCGCGGACAAGAAAAAAGATAAAACACACTAAATACACAGAACACATAAATAAAAATGTTACCGACAGCAAGAGGAAGCATCCTGGACCTCAAAACAAAAACTATCGCCTTCATTTAAAGCAAAATAAAAGAGTTTAGACACTTTAAAAAAAATAAGCGAGAGAAAAAATGGCGGCCGAACAAAACGAAAACGAGGCTACAGCACTATAGCCACGGAAAACACTTACGGAAAATCCGATAAGACGCACACCACACATTTCCGGATTAACACGGAGTTCCCGCCTTTGTCTCGCGTAGACTCCGATTTCCCGCCTTGATGAAAATGAAAGTCAGGGTCATTTATTAGACGATGGATGCGTTTACACAAAAAACATTGTGTACTATGAGGTGTTGTAAACATAGAGTAGAGTAGTTTCATTTCTATGACAACATTTTAAGGTACTCAATATTATTGCACAAAAACAACATTTCAAGAACAAACTATATACAATGGACAAAAAAATCCATAGAGAACAGTGGTTTGACTTCCAGTACAAAATGTAAGTACTCTGGGACTCTTTAAATAGGGGACCACTATTTCACTTTGGAAACTCTATGTGATATTTGCATAAAAGACAAACAGAAAATAAAAAAAAAACTTAAACATCCTTAAACATATTGAAATGGGTTACAAGTTTCATGTTCATATGATTGGTCCCACAAAAAAAAAGTTTAAAAACTGTTTGTTAAAGAGATATGTTATAGGCAAACATGTATTGTTACTATATAGTTGAACCATTTCATAAGATTTGGAAAAGTATTGATTCAGGGAGTAATCCGATCGCCAGTTAATGGGGTCAGGAAGGAATTAATTTTTTTCCCTCTAAGATACAATTGCAAAAGTTTGAATGGGGTTTTTTATTGTTTGCCTTCCTCTGAATTCAATGCTTATTTAGTTTAACGAGAGTTTAACAAAAATGTTACAAATTAAACAAAAAATGTTATTTGTAAAAAAATGTACTTACTCTAAGTTAATATAGTCTGCAGTTACTAAGTGATAAATATCTATTTAAAAGTGTTAGTATTGTTAAGAGAAGGTTGAAAGATTGTATAATATACAAGTTGCCTGTTACAAAATTTCATGTTACACTTTACAATATGTATGCATTAAAAAGTACAATATGTATGCATTAAAAGTAAGATATTATTATATTGTTTTTAAAAAAAAAATGATTATGAAATATAAGTTGAAAGTTACAAAAAATAAAAAGTTAAAAAAAGAAATGTGTATTTCTTTTTAGAAACAAAAAAAGGACAAATGTAGTAGACTCATTTTGTGTTGCAAATAAATTTCACAACATTTAAATTTTATTGACCGTCATTTTTTGACGGGCAAGTCGCTAGTCTTTATATATTTGACATATGTCACCAAGACAAAAAGCCTATGACTTATAAAAAATAAAATGTGAAATATGCCTATTAAAGGCAGTATTGAAGCAATAAACCAAAGACATTATCAATATAATATTTTTTTGTTATTATTATTTTGCAATTTAGTACTATAATTGATATGTTCAACAAGCTGATAAGTATTTATTGCTGACAAAGTTCTCATTTCCTCTTTGTTCAGATTTGGTATCCACCCAGTTGCAGGACGTATGCCTGGTCAGCTTAATGTCCTCTTAGCAGAGGCAGGTGTACCTTATGATATTGTGTTAGAAATGGATGAGATCAATGAAGACTTCCCAGGTATGAATAGTATAGCTATGTTCTGATACATTCTTGAAATTATCTACAAATAATATTAACATAATATAGAGACCTACAAGTGTGATTCCAATATACGATCATGGAAACATTTCCAAATGTTATAATATGTTGTAGATGAAGCCATATATCTGGTCTGGAGTAAGGTGTTTATGAATTAGCATGATAATGTAGCCTTTGTCATTCAATTCCCACACCTTTAAAAGCCAGTTTTTATTATTGTGGATGATAAATTGAAGTTCCTCTTTTGTCGGGGTGGGTTTACTACAGAAAACCATGGTCTTCTTGGCCAACTATGTAGAATTACTTTAAACGAATATGGAACACAATTCTTTTTTTTATGCATTTAAAATTGCATGCCTTACAGCATTACCTAAGTTGTATTTTGCTTGAAAAATATTACTTTAAATGTCATTGAAAGTAACAGAGTACACATGACTCAGATATCTATATTATTGCCCAATCTCTGACGGGGAACAAGAATACAGTTAAATCTTTTTTTTCCTGACTTGAGAGCATCAGTTGAAAAAAGAAAGTGCACAGTGGTACCCTAACAAGTGTCCCTTTTTCGGATGCAACCAGGAAAACATGCTTTCAATATCCATTTAACTTTTGTTTAAGCATCCTAAATTTACTGATAACTCTTGAGACTAATGGTAGAAATAGAATCCGTTTTACAACTCTGCAACAGATTACGCTCCCTTATTCTTTTGGTTTCATATTATCAGCTCTTTTACTTGTATAGAAAATCTGACTAATTCTGTTGCTATAGTTTTTCCGCTTATGTTATCTACTTGTCAAGTCTTCTGCTATACGCATGAGATCTTTTCATCATGGCTAATAATTATGGTCTTCCTGTTACTCCTTGAGATATGAAGTGAAATGCCAGTCTATCATTGAAACGGTTTCCATTAATACCTTGACATCACAACCTGTACCCTGATACTTTCGACTAGTAGTCTCAGACCCACTATTTATATTTCTGTTTGCTGGAAGGTTTCTATGGATTAGGCCTCTGTGATATAGTTCTCCAAGCTTCTAGTTGATATGTGTTTTCAGGACAAACGCTTTTGGTTCCATTATAGGCATTATAATTAATATTATTACAGTTTTTTGTAAAGCGACCAACATATTCCGTAGCGCTGAACAGGGCTTAAATACCAAGAAAAAATAAATAAATAAATACAATATTAAACACATTGCAGAAAGTACAGGGCCCTATCTTTGAGTTAAACATCTTACATACATGGTGTCTTTTTCAAAGCACCTTATAAGATTGAAAACTCGCAAACTTATAATCTGAAGGGATAAATAAAACAAAAAGGTGAGGTAGGACACTTCTTGCACCTTCAGCCTCCTCCTTTTAATACCTATGGAAGATATAGAAGATTGTCCAATGTTGCACAAACATCATGTTTCCTTCAATATTAAAGTTAAATGATATCTCTGTAAATTCTTCTCATCAATGTATTTCTTCTTTTATATCATAGGAAGAGTCTCTACATTTATATTAGAAACCCAAACCTTTAAATGTCCTTATAGTACGAGCAGTCAGAGATACACAATGCAACCTCATGTTGGTTGGCTATAAATATGACCTTATCCATACCGGTAAAGTGTTCTGGAGACTTTGTGCCTAATAAAGAGTTTACTTTTTTTTCTTCTTTTTTCATATTTATTTAGTAACTGTAGACACTGTCTATATTGCCACAATGTATTTAAATTCCATTTTTTGGCAACATATTAATATTATCTGGTGGCTCAATAGCAATTTGCCGCAAGAGGTTTTTTGTTGTTCTTAACCTCTGTAGAATAGTTGACACCACAAGGGAGAGATTTCAGACAGCTCCAGGACTTAAAGGGGTATGGAACACAATTTGTCCCATGAATTTTAAAGAGCATGCTTTAAACATTACCAACCTTGTGTTTTGTATGAAAATATATTAAATTAAACTTCTTTAAAAGTCACTTAAACTTTCACAGCTTCCATTGGTAAAAAAAAAGAAAAAATACAATCATTGGTACATTATCAAATACTCTCTCAGAAAAAGGATGCCCCTGGCCCTTTAAGTGGGAACTGTAGCCTTACTGCATAACAACCTTGGCAGCAGATACCATGGAAGTGCAGGACCGAAGATGGAATCGTGGAGTTACTGTATGCTGAAGACTGGCAAATCTAGGAGCCACAGCTAAATAATTCATAAGTGGCAAAACAACATTTCTAGAAACATTACTCTTATAGGTGCAAGCAGACTGATCATGGCAGTCACCTCATTATTATCATTAGAAGCTTTTAAAATATTTTTTCTTATTTGCTTCTGTTGATGTATTTAGGTACCTTTACAATTATACTCTTTAAATGTTAAATTGATGCTAGTTAGTTGGGAATGTTTCTCTTGAGTATATTTTTAACATTTGGTGACCTAGAGCACCACTGGGCTATGTTTTTCATATATACTTGTACCGTACATGAACACAGTGTACTTGTACAATGAATACATTTAATTTGTTATATTTCTCTACAGATACTGAATTGGTCCTAGTCATTGGTGCAAATGACACAGTGAATTCTGCCTCTCAGGAGGATCCCAACTCAATCATTGCAGGCATGCCTGTGTTGGAAGTGTGGAAAGCAAAACAGGTATCGACACCAGCACTCGATACAGATTTTTTTCACTTTAGGGCAATGACTAACACATTCAATTATAGTGAGTAATCTGTTATGGTTTACAAACTGGCTAATATCTCCTCACAATTTTTTTTTAAAATTAAATTACTATAGCAATAGTTGGAATGGAAACTTACTTTATTGGACTTATTAGGAATTTGGAGTAAAGGATTAAATTCTATCCGTGGAAATAGATGTCCTCTTACAACATAATGTAATGCAAAGATATTTGCAATCTGTATTATATACTTGCAAGTTCCACTTAAAGGGACATGGGAATCACATGCTGCATACATTTAAAAGAGCAGTAAAATAAATGCTTCAAAGTTGTTTTTGTCCATAAAAATAAAATCACCTTGACTTTTAAAAGGAAACTGCATTTCTGGAACAATGTCTATGAAGTATGTGACAAACTAACAACATAACAAGTTATGTAAGCTATAAGTATAAAAGCATTTTAGAAAAAAATCTCTCTTAGAAGGATTTGCTACTGTCTAGAGTAATGGTGGGCAACTCGCCCTACAAGGTAGTGTTGTATTTCAATACCTCCCTGCTTTAACACAGGTGGGTCAAGCAAACAGTATCAAGCTTGAAACCAGTCATTTGTCTTTTTTCTTTTTTCCTTGTTTTAATCCCACAAAGGTCATTATCATGAAGCGGACACTGGGCGTTGGATATGCTGCAGTAGACAACCCTGTGTTTTACAAACCAAATACTGCCATGTTGTTGGGAGATGCAAAGAAAACATGTGATGCTCTTCAGGGCAAGATTAGAGACATGTGATGATACCAACAATGGTTTTGTTCAAATGAAACTATAATAATAATTCTAGATTCACACAGTATTTTGTTGAATGTGAGACTCATTAAATAAATATTTTTGTAAAACGACTGAATGTCCACTGTCTTTACATGCTCATTATATTGTTACACTCAGCTAATTAATTAAAACATGTTATAATGTACAAGTAAGGTTTCTCTAATATAGTGGTTTCCATCCCCAGTTCGCAAGAACCCACTCACATATCAAGATTGAATTGAATTTCTTATCGAGCACAGGTGGAACAAGTCAAATACTTGTCACTGCGCTCAGACTGAGATAACCTTAAAAACCTGACCTGGCAAGAGTCCTTGTACACTGGGGTTTGTAACACTGATGTAAATATTTACTCAAGGCAATCTTCCACCCACAAAAATCAATTAGTATTTATTGTAACTGTTCTTGACAAGCACTGATAGAATACAACTACCGTACTTTTTTAAAAGGATAAATTAACATTGTGCATACATATGTATTATACTATAGTACCACTGTACTATATCTTATGTTTTAAAGGAAAACTTCTCAAAACAAACCTCAGAAACTCATCAAATTAAGGTAATTAATACAAGTTAGTATATTTTGTTGGAGGCAGATTCGTTATTCTGTTTATCAGTAAAGTGGCAGCCAAGATGCTCCATTTACTATCTAAGTGTCATGAAACCATTAAAAATGTATAGCCTAGCTCTCTTGTATTGGAACATTATTTTTCAGCGGTATGGCTTCAATTAAATTGAGTTTTCTCAATATAATTTCTATTATATTGTTAAGAGAATCTGCATCACCAGTACTGTACACGCCAAAAAGAAAATAGGAATTAACAATGACATTTACAAGCACTGTCATTCTGGCAGCACAAATTATAAGCTCATAATTCAACGGCAACTACTCAATTTCCAGTCAGAGTACCATGAACCTAAATGAACTTAACTTCCAGTGATGCAATTGCTGACACAAATCTGTTAAGAAACAACATGTTATATTGAAGGCTTCTTGGCTCAGAACAGTGCACAGAATCAACAATTTAAGCCTCTTCCCTTCTCCATGACCCAATAAGTCTGAAAAAAATGCCAGTGTATATTTCTATGTCTTCAATTGTACCTGTTAAATTTAGTACAGATTGACATATTGTTGGGCCTGGAGAAAAGCACATGGGATGTACTTAGTTATTAGTCTAGTGCACAGTTTTGGCCTGTAAATATATTTTTTAAGTCTATAAGTTGCTTTGATACAGAGTACTACTCCTTTTAACGTTGCACTATCATTGAACTATACAGAGAAAACAATGAAAGGGAAAAATGTGTGTTTCCTCTTTAAAGACACATGAAGATGCTCCATTAAAAGCAATCAATAGCTAAACCGAACTTGACTCGGAAAATAGAATTTCATATTATTGCTCCTCTATTATTGCATGTACTCATAATGCACAAGTAACATTTGGAGACGGTGTCTAAAATCTGGAATGGTCAACTCTGTTATTACACAATGAGGCATACATTTAGAAATACATACTTGTGATAAAGTATCATAAAACATCTAATTTAGATCTCAGTTCTGTGACTGCTAATAAAACATTAATACTGTAATGGAAAAAAGAACTCAAGATTAGCCTGACAAACAAAAGCCTTCATCTGTGTCCCTAAAAAAGGAATACTGCTTAAACAAGGTTACATATTTAAGGAGGGATCTAACCAAAAAAGGATTGTGAAACACATTCTTGGATATGAAGTTTTCTAAAACGTTCAACCACCCATCCCCATTTTTCCTTTCAAGGAGCTTGACTTAATCCCTAGTTTGCACAAGCTGGAGTTTGAAATGTATTATTATTACCCTTTATCGTTTGTAAGGCACCAACATATTCAGTAGCGCTATAGAGGGGTTATGTACAAGTCGTGACATTTTAAGGGACCACTGAACTCTGGCATTTTTTTTTTATTATTATTTTTTTTTTTTACAATAAATCAAAATTAGTAGAGTATTCCATACTTTTTACATATATTTTAGTGAGTATAAAATACTTTGGGCTTTTTTCTTTTGCACCTTACATTGCTCAGTATAGGGGATGACATTTTGCCTCTCACTAATATTCCTCCTCCATCTTGTTTAGCTGGTACTTGCAGCTATTGATGTGATTCTGCCATAAACACACCAGGAACATAGTACTTTATTAAACAAATTGTAGTACATATTATTGTACACAAAACACTTTCATTTATAAAGCAAATCATAGTAATCACACCAACAGCTGACTGTTAGGCTGCTCCGGTCATGTTGTATGTGGGGCCTGCCTAACGTCAAATAGATTTTACTATAGTATTCAACTCATTCAAACCATAAAGGAAACATGAAACCCCTCAAATCATACAATATGCAAAACAGAAAGGAATATGTGAAAAATATATTTAAAAAAAAAGTTTTTATTGTTCATTCAAATATATAAAAATGATCTTAATCTTGGAACCACTGAATTCTAGAAAACACAATTAATATCTTCTATACTTTTTATAAATATTTTAGTGAAATATATTAAATATGGTTGGCTTTATTTTGCAAGTATCATATACTGCTCAGTGTAGCGGCAGCCATTTTGCCCCTCACATTCTCCCTCTCTGATATCCATCTTTTCTGGCTGATGCTTGCAATAGAATATACAAAGAGTGTGCCACGTTTGGGGCTCCAGCTATCCACACAGCTGGGCAGGATCCACTTACATACTAACATCCACGTAGAAGGACAGGAGCACTTTATTCCACAAATAATGTGTAATACAGATTATTGTACGGCACCTAAAACTAATTATACTTACAAAATGAATATGTATAACTAATAACAACAAGAGCCCTTAATGTGTATACAGTTTACCATATTTATTTGAATTATGTATGCATAAATTAGTTTCCCTTTTCCTGATGGGGGATGAATCCGCAGCTATAGTGGCTCTGGTGTGATTTTGTAAGTAGACCCTGCCAAAGTTTGTGGATGGCTCCACCCCTAACTGGGACATCATCTTTACATATACTATAGCAAGCCCCTGCTAAAAAACATTATGAAGTATCAGACAGGGAGAATGTGAGGGGCAAAAGTAAGACAAAAAGTTTAATATATTTCACTAAAGAGTATAGAAGAGATTTATATTGATTCAATGTTTAAAAATAATTCCAGAGTTCAGTGGTCCTTCAGGGAATTTTGTTAAAATGTAATCAAATAGTAATGCTGTAGACTAGCAAACTTACTTATGAGCTGGCTGGAAAGAAAAATGTAGAGCATTTCCAAACCTAAATTGGCCTAATTTGAATTTTTAGCTTAAACAAAAGATCCCACTTTTTTCATTCTCCAAACACGCAGTTAGTCTGAATCACAGTTTGCCAGCAGAATGCTTGGCATTTGTGATTAGTCTGTGCATAAAGGAGTAGAAGAAAAGAAGATTGTCGTAATCGCCATTGTAGTCTCTCTTAAGGATGAGAGTGTGATAGTCTACCATAAAGTAATAAATCGCCTCAATTGTAGAAAGGTAGGTGTCCGGGGAACCTTTCTGATGCCTCCAAAAGCAAGTTTTCCTTTCAGTCAATTCAACTTGCACCAGCCCTAGTATGAAAAAAAGATATTGTTATAGACCATATTACTGTTAAATGTAGGGGTATGCAGGGGTATATTCAGAGAGTGGAGACATTTATTACAAGTGAAGTTATACCTTACCAAGCTTTAGGTTATTCTATAGACTCTTTTTTATAATATAGTTTCAGAGTTTAGGGCTGGGGTAGTCAGTTAGGGGTCCTGGTTCAAACTTGAACCTTGTGCCCTCCCTTTTCCCCTACGTCTATTGCCTCATTAAAAAATATACTATCTTCTAGCAAAAAATTCTCAAATGCTTCAATAGGGGTAACAAATATATGATTTGCTTTCTCTGGGTCTCCTTCGTTGTGTAACCATCTTGCCTATTGCTCTCTGAATAGTATAAAATGAGTGAACTACTTGTGTGCTCATCTATACCAGTGCTATTTAGTGTAGGGGACACATTTTATACTAGCCAGTGAGCCTGAGGGCCCGTATATCACATATTATAGTTGTCGTAATTGAGAGTTGTCGTCACGCAATGTTAAATATTGCCGAAGGCACTTATTGCAGGGCTCGCTCACAAGACTTTACAAATGACAGGGGCTGCAATGAGCGCCAAAAGCGCTGATTGCAGGGCAGGCGAGGAGTGCCAAAGGCACTCATCGCGCCCTCCACAAGACTTTAAAACAGCCTACACATGAGCACAAAAGGCTGTCAATGGCTGTGATCACAGACGAAACGCGTAGCACTTGACCGCTGATCGCGAGGCACGATACAGTTTACGCTGTCAACCGCGCATCTCCAAGTACCCCCAAAACCAGCCCCAAAAAATATTACTAACACACAGCACAGGGGGAGAGCCAGGAAGCCTGTGAATGAAAGTGCAAGCTAATTTGAGCCATATTTGGCGTTTTTCGACGATCACAAAATCGGTGAAAAAAAATGGTGGCCGAAAAAACGTAAAAATTCTCAAACAGGATCAAAACGAGGCCGAGGAAAGCAACACTTATCTGAACAACGCAAGGCATGCAGGACTTTGGAAATAAAACCAACTGCAGTCAGCGCACGCCACGCAAAGATTCAGCAGAGACACAGAGGAGAAAGACACAGGGAAGGGACAGGGAGATGGTGGAAAGAGACACATGGCATTCCCAAGCACAAAAGTTGCTGAAGGTGCTCAGCGCGGGGCTCGCGATGAGCGCCAAAGGTGCTCAGAGGGGGCAGAACCTTGCATTGTGTGGCAAACAGCATTGCCAGGCTTCACATTTTATTGCCGTCATTTTTGACTGGCAATTCCCTAGTTTAAAATAAAAAATCAATTTGTATCTAAATAAATGAGTTAATACATTTATATATTTTATATGAAATAACTAACCATTTGGGCATTTATATATGATGTCCCAAGTGTTTAAATGGACTCACGTGTTTTAAAAATATTAGATTTGTAATGAGATTTTCCTTGGATGTCAGTGGGCCACAGAAAACAGATGACAGGTCCCATCCGGCCTGCAGGTTGGATAGCACTGACTTATACAATAAATATGTATTCCAGACTTTGAAATAAATTTTACAAAAACATTTAAAAAATTGTAAGCACTAATTCTTCACTTCCCCAATAACTGGACACGTAGCCTACCCAATAAACAGCATAAGATATATATTTATATTTGCAAGTTTTCAATCTGGTTTAATGCTTTAAGGAAAGCACTGTGTACGCTTGATTTTAAGCTCAAAGAAAGGGCCCTCCATTCTTTGCATTGTGTTACTATTGTTTTTTACTTGAACACCGGTATAACGTTACAGACTATGTTGGCACGTTACAAATAAAGGATATAATAATAAATAAGGTAATAAGGTTTGAATTATTCCTATTAACACAACCCAAACATATTTGCCCTTACAGTCTCTTTGCTCTTTTCTAACTGAACATATTAAGCAATTGATCAAGGAGGCATGACTCTTTGGCAATGCAGGGTATTAGCAGTTGATATTAATGTGGGAAATATTTACATTTCATTTGGGAAAGGAAACACAAAACTGGACAAGAAAACCACAAAATCTTGACTTTGCATTCTTCTTCTGTTTATTTGAATAGTTAGAATAATACTATTTTGGCTGACTCAAAATTGTTTCTTGCATTTACCATAAACATGCTTTGGCTTTCTTTATTATAGCGCTAGAACAAAAATGCATCTTTCTATTTAGTTAACAAATTGCACAGTCACTATGGGTGTTAAAGTAATGAATCCAAACTTAACTCTTACATCAGGCTTGTTAAATTCAAATTGTCAATGATGGTTGAAGCCACCCTAGAGACTCAACAAGATATCCTGAAAAAGTGTGTAATATCAGCCCTCAGGACTAATTTGGACAACCGTGTCCCAGAAATTAATTTTCTTTTATTATTATTAACCTTTATTTGAAATGCGCCAACATATTCTGTAACACTAGATAGAGTAGATACAAGTCAAAAACAAAATTACAAAATAATGGATTGCCCTGTTATTGAGTTTAAAATCAAGCATACAAAGTGCTTTCACTAAAATACCCAATAAGATTGAAAACTTGCAAACTTACAGAGGGTATGGGGGAGGTATATAAAGCTAAGGTACAATATATTACACAAATTAAGGCTGGAGGTTATAAGCTTTTAACCGAAATAAGAAAAAAGGACCCCTAAATGAAATAGAGTAACTTAATATGTAATAATAAACTAGATCATGAGCTGAACCCAAAATAATGGATTCCCAGATGGTGGCCAGCTAAAAACTCTATTTTTAAGTATAATGTAGCAACAAACTAAAGAAAAATGTTTACAAAAACTTTATTGATTAAAAAAATATTAAACCAATCATATATACATTTAATACAGTAAGGCTGTGTGGCCAGGGTAAAGCTGCTATAAATTGCCCCTTAAGTTAAAATCCAACAGGGTCCAATCCAAATACCAATTTACAGTGGTATAAGTTACTAGGGGTACAAATCCAGTTGATAAGACTAGTGACTCCCAAACATTGCTGTGTTAATAAATTAATCTCTAATACTCCCATAGCACCATAAAGCCAAATTATGCTCTTGCTCCATGGCCAGTGTCAATTGGGAATAGAGGAACTGAAAAGAGGAGGAAAAGGAGCAGGAACAATAGCAACTGTCCTCCTTCAAGTTAGTCAGTGTAAGGCTACTTAGTGTCCGGTACCTTCTATTTCCGTGGACTGCTACTGCAGGGGAAGCAGCTAACCCATCAGCCCTCCAATCAGGTCCTGATGCGCGTTTCCCCATGGTCACAAAAACTGATTCATCAGGGGAACTGTCATGTAGTGATTTTGTGGCCTTTATAAAGGGAAATCGCGTTGATGCGATGATGTCATCATGTCCGCGTAATTGCATCTCTCGCGTTACCTGCGTGTGTTGTTAGTTTGCCACTCTTCTGTGATTACATAATGAGTTGCCATGGTAATAGACCATGCTTACATAGAGGAAAAATCACACATATAGTTTTCAGTGTTGAGAACGCTTACGATGTTGGTCACACTTGGTGAGCCTCGCAAAGTGAGACAAGGTGTGTAAGACGCACCACTTAGGCTGGATTTGCGAAGCCTCGCAAAAGTGAGGCGAGCCATGTACGGCGCAGGACTTGCATTGTAAGGGTCGCAACTGGGAGCCAAGCGCGTAACTCTAAAAACCCTCAAAACAAAACAATACATTTGACAAATATAATAACACACTCACAGACAGCACAGCGGGAGAGCCAGGAAGCCTGGGAGTGATGTTGCAAGCGATTTTGAGCCATATTTGAGGGTTTTCGTCAATCCAAAATCGGCTAAGCAAGGAAAAAATGGCGGCCAAAAATGTAAAAAAAATTCAGAAACTGGATGAAACCGAGGTTCAGCAAAGCCAGGGACACGGGACTTAGAAAACACACGCATTCACAAGCACAACATTAGCAGGTTAACGAAACTTGCAATGAGCGGGGCCCGTACAGTACGGGAGGAAAGGCTCGCAATGAGCGCCGAACGTGCTCATTGTGAGCCTTGAGATCAGCACTTAATGCGATGATCGCGGGGCTCACTATGAGCACCACGAGTGGGAGAGGCTTGCAATGAGTGCTGAAAGCGCTCATCGCGAGCCCCGCAATGGGCGCCGAAGGTGTTCTACGTGGGGCTCACGATGAGTGCCAAAGGTGATCAGTGCAAAGCAGGAAAGTTCAAGTACACAGTGGAGAGGCTCACGATGAGTGCCGAAGGTGCTCAGAGGAGCAAAAGCCTCACATTGTGTGGCAAACAGCATTGCTAGCCTAACAATTTTAGACCTGTCATTGTTGACGGACAAGTCGCAAGTGTGTATGATTTTGATATGCTAAAGTTAAAAATGTAATTATATTACCAAAGTTCTTTAAGCTAAGGGGGACTAGGCAATCTATTATTAAACCTTAAATTAAGGATCTACTCAGATCTCAGCAGATATATGTCATATTGATACTGTGCTACTAATACATATTACCTATTACTAAAAGGATAAACTTAAATGCTCTAGTCCTAATACCCTATTAACTAATATAGGTATTAATCATCCCTAAAGAGCATAGTGATTTTTATTTTAAAACATTTAGGTCAAAATTATTTACAAGATCCCACCTATTGTTAAAAGGATAAACTTAAATGCTCTAGTCCTGATACCCTATTAACTGGTATATGTATTGATTATCCCAAAAGCGCATAGCGATTTTTATTTTTAAAACATTTAAGTCCAAAATTATTCACAAGATCCCACCGATTGTTAGAGTGGGAGGAGGAGGTATAGGAGTCCTAAAAAAGTATATTGAGACTTTCAATCTAGATCTACATGGGTTGTATGTAAAAACCTAATAATACCTACATATAAGGCAATAGCTGTGGATAGCACTGTTGGAATTTTCAAATGGAATCTATATTTATGATGGAAGGCTTTTAAAGAATAACATGACCAAAGTTTAAATAAAAGATGCAAAAGTGAATGCCTCATGCAAGCCTTGAGGGGCCTAGGGTCTTTAGGTGAAAATCCACCAAAGGCGTCTTTAAATAGCTGTGGAAGAGGGTTGGAAGATTAGGAGCTCCATCTTTGACATATTGAGTTTGAGTTGACAGGCAGACATCCGGGAGAATATGCTAGAGGTGCAGTTGGCAACATGAGCTAGTACAGAGGGGATAGTTGTGGCACAGAGAGGTTGATTTGTGTGTTATCTGCATAGAGATGGTATTGAAATCCAAAAGATTTTTATTAGGGTATCAAGTGAGGAAGTGTAGATCGAGAAAAGGAGGGGACCTAGGACAGAACCTTGATGTACGTCAACAGGCAGAGGCGACGAAGAGGAGCCAGAGCAGACACTAAATGTTACATGTATTTCAGGAAATTCAGAGTTACAATACCCTTTGCAAATTATTTAATTATGTGATGTTTAATTTCCAGCATACCAGGATACAATTGATATGCAAATGAACAAAACAATTAAAATCTCTCATTCATAAACTCTACAATTTTTTTTATTAAAGCCTCAATCATACATCATAAAAAAGTGCTATCCTCCAGAGATAATATATTATTTTCAACTCATGGGAACATTTGAATCCAAGAATACAAAGTTATATTTTGCTGCTACGAATATATAAATGACCTCGAAGAAATATAAGCCTCATATTGTAGTGCCAAATCCTGTTTAGCCCTTTAAATCTCTGCTCGTCACTCTCAGATTTACTACAGCGCTGTCTAAGCAGTATGGTGATAAAATGCCCCATTCATCGCTGTATGCAGGTGTATATTATATAATAATTATAAATATAAATATATATATATATATATATATATATATATATACATACATACACACAGCATCTCATTCACTTACATATTATGTGCTCAAAACACCAAAACATACACCAACCTCAGCTGTTTTGAATCAATGCAATTGTAGATATTTATGAAAAGTTTTCTTTTGATCTTGAACAGCAAAGGTGGCCAATTTGAGTTTAGCATCAAAACTATCTAATTCAACAGTTGCATTTTCTGAAAATACAGGACTCATAATGGCCAAGATTCACTAATGTGTGCAGCCATTGGAGTGAGTTTTACTGCACTGCACCTCAGGGGACTGTATTGGATTCACCAAAATGTATCCTTGTGATTAATAACTCCTTTTGAGATTCTTGTATTATAACAGACAATTGTGGGTCTAATGTTATTTCTCACTTTAATCTGACTCCTTAGATTTATAATGAATTGTATGGATTACCACAACAGCGGTATACTGCACACACATCCCATTATAGTGAACTGCAGTTTAACTAAATTAAATCTAATATACACCTGAAGTCATTCAACCCAAATACAGAACATCCAACCTTTGCTCCTAATAAATGTCTAGAAGGGCTACAACATTGGATGAGCAACAAGTGACTGAGGCTGAACCCAAAAAAGACTGAGGTACTTCTGGTGGGTTCCCGTCATATCTAACTTGTGATAAACAATGGACCTTCAGCTTAGCGGTTTAAATCTGAACTAGTGTGCAACCTTGGGATGACAATAAAATATTAAGTGTCATCATTTTTTATGTGAAGAATATAGACCTCCCTCTTTGGTATCGTACCTGGACTACTGCAACTAACTTTATTTAGGACTGCCAGATAAAGACTGTTTAGTTTGTACAGATCTCTGTCATAAAATTATTAATTGTATAGCCATACATTTCAGGTTTAGCCTGCTGGCATACAAAACTATACATGATAAAGGCCTCAAATTCCTGAAGGCGCTCATCATTCCTTATGTTGCCACTCATGCTCCGCGATATGCAGGTGACAATCTATGTACTATCCCCAGAATGTTTGCTGCACCAAGATTCTAGAAATCTCTACCTCAAACAGAGATGCCCCTATATCTGACCTTTTCAAAACCAAAACTGAAGACCATGCTCTTCACCTAGGCTTGCAAATATAACTTGTATCTCTTTTATTTTTTATTTTTTTTAAAACTTTCTAAGCTCTTTGACTCACTTCTGGGATAAAAAAGCTATTTAAATTAAATAATATTATTATTACTATTATTATTATTAGTCATCACACGCTCTCTCTCTGTGGCATATTATCTCAATTGGTGGCAGATCATTTAAAATAAATAGTCATGCTGGTAAGGTTTTTGTGCAATTCTGGTAACTCTGCTTTCAGAATTCATGAACACACACATACTATCTCACATCTCATCTGAACATTTTGTAACCAGAACACTAAAGGGATACAGATTTTGTGGAAATTGGCCTTCAGCATCTTTTAGACCAGATTAAAAGATGTGGATGTAGATTTTACATGTTTATAATTGCTAAAAAGAAAAACTTCAGCATTATCTTATTTTGAAGATTTAATATTTATATTGCTTTCAGCCCATCTTCATCTCCTCTGTGTTAATGTTAAGGAGGCATGGCTCTTTAGCCAATCAGAATAGAGGTTTGCTATCTCCTGTGTTCACTTAAGGTTGATAAATACAGTTACTGCTCAGAGCACAGCAAATATATGAGGAAATTACTATATAAAATGTCCTACTATAAATAGAAGGAAACCGGAAAATTGGATGAATGAGCATTTATGAAAGGGTAGTTTAAAATCAAAGAATTGGTCTACACATATAGTATCATGTTTGGAAGCGCTCTGCTGTCAGTTTTCAAAACATAAATACATTTCTTGCAGGCTTTAATATTCAGGAATGGTATTATTTAGCCTTTTCTAATGCCCACTCTGGAACCTCACAAGTGTATCTATTGTATCCATAGAGTAACTTATTTAGCGTATATTACTTTAACGTCCGTTTCACCAATGTGGTGGTTTTCTCAGAGGCTTTGTGTATACATCCAATTTTTATGTTTCCTTCTATTTATAGTAGGAAAATTAGTAAGATTTGGGGCTTCTGTTAGACAGCCTTCCAGGCAGGAGGATCCACTGAGATCATAGGATTTATCTTCTATGCTTTACCTTGCCATAGACTCCCTCCTATTCCCCATTTTTTCTTTTGAGTTCGGATGTCTGTCTTGCGTCAAAGTCCAAAAATTCATGGTTTTTTGAAGGCGTATATTTTTTATAAGCGTTGTAGTTTAAATTAAATAAAGCTACTTTTTAGGGTAAATTTTTTTTTGTTTAGATAGTTTATCTACACTGGTGTTAAGCACCTAACAATAGGAAAATAATTGGATGGATTGATGGAAGGATGGATAGATAAAGGAGTAGTAGTACAGCTTCATCTGCTACACACCTCTGCTTATTAATAATGCAGGACACTGGAAGATGGCTATATAGAGTAAGAGAAGACAATATAAATGCATATTTATGGGTGAAAAATAAATAATTTTACAAAACTAAGTACTTTTTTTCTGCTTTCTCTGTATCTGATGAGTAGTTTGGATGACCTTAGTGCCCATTTAACTACTGTACATTGGAAATGTCACATTTGTGAAACAAGTAACAAAAAGTACAATATTAGCCCTGAGGGCTTTCACATTGGATGTTCAGGACATTTCAGGCAGACTTGAGGGGGATGTATTTAGTGCTTCTTGATAAATGAGATATGTTTTTTGAATTTGTTCCCTTCCTCTGCACCCTCCATAATGCTATAAACAGGAATGATTACGGTCACATCAGCTTCCATGCACTAGCAGAGGCTGATAAAATTTATATCTAAATCTAAATTTTTCTAAACTGCAGTATAGAAAAATAGCTTAACTCAAACAGTTGCTCTGCAAGATTTTCAGAACTCCTTGCCTCCTGCCCAACACATATGTTGCAACTCATCAGTACATTAGAGAGAGTAAATAGAACATGTTTTCTCCTCAGCAATATTGCTATAGAATATTAAAATGCATAAAAAAACACAGTTCTAAATAACAGATGTTGAATCAATCCATACTTCCTCATGTGGGAGGAAGGTTTATGAAAATAAATCCCATTATCCCAAGTGGTGATATTTAATTTCTTCATGTAATGATTTTATTTATACTATTTGTGCGTTTCTGATATAGATGTAATCGACACACTTGGAAATGTAAATTACACACACATAGTTTGTGGTGTACAATGTACAATAACTACATGAAAGGAAAATAAACACATTTCCAAATCCATCCCCTAATACCATATCTGTCAGGATTCCACCTACATAAATGGAGCCAGCCGTTCATGTTGGCAAAGAGAAACATTCACTGCATCGAGAGCAATCCTTTCAAAGACATGCAATGTACATTTCTGAAGTTCATCAAAGCTGATCCATTTTACAGGTCTTTGATATTGCTTCTTCTGCTCGCGGCACAAGCCAAAAGCTGAAATAATGCACCAATGCGACCATAAATCCCCTTTCCCCACTTTGCAGACCAGTATTAATTTCTTAAAAGACACAATATGGTAGCCCCTACACACAAAAGTTCTCTAAAATGTTCCTGCTCTTAGTTAAAATGTCTGATGAGGTTGTTAGCTTGTTATATACTGCACAAATGTGCAGATTTTCCTAAACTACAAACGTCCTTTAAAAAGTAATCATTGCTCTAACATATCATTTATAAAACAAGCAAGTATTTTGTTTTCCTAACCAGAAATGCTTTGGAGGGTAAGGAATTAAAAAAAATTAAACTTGTACTGTCATTTGAGAATGAAGGATATACTTTTAGATTGGAAACCTTTGAATTACTGTTTGCTATAAACATGAATTGCCTTGCCAACCAAAACCTTGTATTTGTGGTATTCTATTTAATTCTTCTTAGATTACATACAGTGGTGGAAAAAATGCTTTGATCCCCTGCTGATTTTGAACGTTTGTCCACTGACAAAGAAATGATCAGTCTATAATTTTAATGGTAGGTATATTTTAACAGTGAGAGAGACAAGTATTTGATCCCCTATCAATCAGCAAGATTTCTGGCTCCCAGGTGTCTTTTATACAGGTAACAAGCTGAGATTAGGAGCACTCTTAAAGGGCGTGCTCCTAATCTCAGTTTGTTACCTGTATAAAAGACACCTGTCCACAGAAGCAATCAGATTCCAAACTCCCCACCATGGCCAAGACCAAAGAGCTGGCCAAGGATGTCAAGGACAAGATTGTAGACCTACAGAAGGCTGGAATGGGCTACAAGACCATCACCAAGCAGCTTGGAGAGAAGGTGACAACAGTTGGTGCGATTATTCGCAAACGGGAGGAAACACAAAATAACTGCCAGTCTCCCCTTGGTCTGATGCTCCATGCAAGATCTCACCTCGTGGAGTTTCAATGATCATGAGAACGGTGAGGAATCAGCCCAGAACTACACATGAGGATCTTGTTAATGATCTCAAGGCAGCTGGGACCAGTGTCACCAAGAAAACAATTGGTAACACACGATGCCGTGAAGTACTGAAATCCTACAGCACCCGCAAGGTCCCCCTGCTCAAGAAAACACATGTACAGGCCCATCTGAAGCTTGCCAATGAACTTCCAAATGATTCAGAGGAGAACTGGGTGAAAGTGTTGTGGTCAGATGAGACCAAAATCAAGCTCTTTGGCATCAACTCAACTCGCTGTGTTTGGAGGAGGAGGAATGCTGCCTATAACCCCAAGAACACCATCCCCACCATCAAACATGGAGGTGAAAACATTATTTTTTGGGGGTGGTTTTCTGCTAAGGGGACAGGACAACTGCACCACATGAAAGGGACCATGTACCGTCAAATCTTGAGTGAAAACCTCCTTCCCTCAGCCAGGGCATTGAAAATGGGCCGTGGATGGGTATTCCAGCATGACAATGACCCAGAACACACGGTCAAGGCAACAAATGAGTGGCTCAAGAAGAAGCACATTAAGGTCCTGGAGTGGCCTAGCCAGTCTCCAGACTTTAATCCCATAGAAAATCTGTGGAGGGAGCTGAAGGTTCAAGTTTCCAAACATCAGGTTCGAAACCTTAATGACTTGGAGAGGATCTACAAAGAGGAGTTGTACAAAATCCCTCCTGAGATGTGGGCAAACCTGGTGGCCAACTAGAAGAAACGATTGACCTCTGCGATTGCCAACAGAAGTTTTGCCACCAAGTACTAAGACGAAGGGGTCAAATACTTATTTCCCTCATTGACCTGCAAATCAATTTATAAAACTTTTTTGAAATGCATTTTTCTTGTTTGTTTGTTTTGTTATTCTGTCTCTCACGGTAAAAATACACCTACCACAAAAATATAGACAAACAAACGTTCAAAATCAGCAGGGGATGAAATACTTTTTTCCCCCCACTGTATGTATTTGTGGTCCTGTGTTAAACTTTGAAAGACTAATTACCTAGCAATTCTTTGACATTAGATCTGTTCATCACAAACAAAGTGGTTTTTGTATCTACCAAGAAAATGCATGATCTGACAGATGTTCTCTCACAAATCAGTCTAACTTGATTTTGTAATTTTGATAAAACAGGAGATTTAGGCACAAATTTATTAAGGGTTAATCACTTTGGCGTATTGATTCGCCTTAATACGCCACCAGCGTTCAACATAGAGATAGGAAAATTTATCATATGTGAATTAATCAGTAGTGAATCTATTTGTATTTATGTGGTGTATTGCCTGTCGTAATGGATGGAGATTGTGATAGGTTTGCAGTACATAATGTATCTAGTAATGGTTTCATTGGGAGGAGTTTTACATAATAAAAAGGGCTATTTTAGTGTATATGTCATTGTCTATGCAGTGTTAACTATGTATATCAATGGCTTCCATTCCATGGCTCCTGTAAGGCTGAGTTGTAGCTAGGGGAGTCATGAATGGAGTCTGATGACATACATACAAAAAAACTGCATAGACATTGGTCCCTCAAAAAGAAACATAAAAAAATATATATAAACACCCCCTGACTCGTGCCCTAACATGAACACACTACACTAGCCTGAACATCCTCCCATATGCATATTTATATAAACCCCATTTTCATGGTAGCCTGAATCTCAGTAGTCTCCATAGCACTACTACAGGATGATATCCTTTTGGACCCCCATGGCACCAAATATTAACCCGTTACCATGGGCATCCCTATGGACACCCATGGTAATATAAAGAGAGAGGAAAGAAAGAGAAGGGTGAAATTCAGAATTTCTAGTTATACATCCACTCTGAGTTTTACTGTACGATTTGCCCGTAAAAAAATGACAGCAATAGAATTGGAAGGCAGGTAATGCCGTTTGGTACACAAAGTAAGTATTTTTGTTGTGCGAGTACCTTCGGCGCTCATTGCGATCCTCTTGGTTGGTGTATGTTTGGTTATGTATCAAGTCCTAGGGAGGTAATTCCCTTATAGTGTTTGCCACTAATTTAAATAGAAGTATAATCTGGGTATATTTACAGTTTGGCCAACAAGTTAATTATAATTTTATTTAATCCAAGATAACAACGGCGAATATAAAAAGGAAGGTTAAAAACACTTTAAAAACAATGGAAAAAGAGAAAAAGCTCCTCTGAGAAATAGTGGTATGATTCACTTTTAAACAATATATAGAGATATGTACTTTCTCTTTATTCATAGAGGAGAATTTAAGTATTCCACTGAAAATAACTATTTGCGCATGTCGTAATTCTATTGTATTATCCTTGCAATAGGAAATCCCATATAGACTATCTGTCATGCAATTGTTGGAGATAGTATGGTGTAAAAAAGGCAATATTATGAAGTCAATAGGCAGCCAGAATTTATAGGAGACTTATTTATAAAAATATCTCCTATTAGTTAACTATGAAATTGTAATATACCAATCCTAATATATTGGGACCTTTTCTACCCACATGCTGGTCTGTATTAGGTATAGACGATACTCTTGTCTTTGTTAGGAAAATAGACCCTATTATGGGTTGCTGTGTCCTTGTTTATTTTTAAAGGTATCCAATCGTGGATTGCCAATGCTTGAACAGGCTCCCTATTGTTTCTCGTAGCCTATATATTGTTCCTAAGAACTTCTACAAGACCCATACTATATAGTGTCAGAGTTATCTAACTAGTGCCATGCTTCTTGCTGAGAACGCTAATGCTGCATGGCTTCACTTCCTAGTTTAGCGTGGACAGCGTTGTGCGTGATGACGCACGTATGCGTGTATACGCCTGTATGTTTGGTTATGAGAGCTCCTTTGGCGCTCATTGCAAGGTTTGCCCTGTTGGCCTTTTGGCGTGCATTGCGAGCCTCTCCCTTGGTGTAGTTGTGGTCCAGTAAACACCGTTGGCGCTCCTTGTGAGGCGCGCGCTGATTGTGTGTTTTTTTTTGTTTCTGTGTATGTATTTTGTAATGTTAATTAATTTATAAATTAATATACTTTACCTATTTGTAATTCATATATGCAGGAAGCAATATGCTGAAGAGCTAACAATCTGTTTAGATTTTCCTGCAGCATACAATGTACATTTGCACTGTTGATGAGCCGAGGTGTAAGTGTCAGCAATGTGTGCAGCGTGTTGTGTAAATAGGCTGCGTGCGCGAGGTTAAACCATTTGTTTAGCTGTGTAGTTCCGCATTTTGTAATGGTAATATTATTAGTTTGCCGTTAGTGTTGTAAAATGGCTGCGATTGTGTATGTGTTACGCGGGTGTGGAGCATTTAGGGTCCTTCCTAATAGCGTATTTAGTATTTCATACGGGTTTGTGTGAAAGGCGTATGTGCTTGGCGGTGTTTTGCGTGCTTAGGGGTCGTGTAGTCTCGTTTTCTTCGGCTGCCATTTTTTCTCTCGTGTAGGGGACTTTCGAGTGGCGAAAATCTTTAAATTCTATTTAAATAGGCGTGAAACCTCATTCTCAGATGTCCTGGCTGTCGCCCTTGCTGTGTGTGTATTTTTATAATTTTAGTTTCTGTGTTTTTCATGTTTTTCGCTGTGGGTGGTGCGGCTGTTAAGTTTTATGTATTTTTTGCAGTTTGTATTTTTTTTTGGAAGTGGAGGTTTCCTTTTCTAAGTGTTACGGGCCGTAATTTTTTATAGGCAATTGCTACAGGTCTCGCACTTTGAATTGTGTATTTGAGTTTTGTGTTGATGTGTAGTTCGGCGGGTTGTAGGTATGATGCGATGATGCGCAAGTCATGCAGGTTCGTAGGGATGAGCGCCTATGGCGCTCATCTCCACCACCGCAGTGAGCGCCTTTGGCGCTCCCTGCTTAAGTCATACGGGGCCTCTGGCGCTCCTTGCCTGGCCGCAACCGCTGCCCTCTCTTCGCAAAGGTCCGTGGTTGCGGCCTGCAGCGGGCTTGCTTCGCGAGCCCGCAGTTTTAACGTTGCGTTACCAACTGATTTTGGCAAGGTCGCGCTGCTGAGAACTATATATGTGATTGTGTGCTTACAAACTGTAGGAAGTGAATGACAGTACATTAGACCATTTCTGGACATCAGAGAAACTAAATATTCTGTGCTACTCGTAGAAAATGTTGTGTATCTCAAGTATCCTTTTGTTTAGGAAAAGTGACTAACACAATAAATATCAAATGCCTTTATATGGACAAGTTCACTTTAAAGATCAAAGCTGGAAAGTCAACATGGCAGCCAAATTGGTTGGCTGCTAAAAAATGTGGAACTAAATCTATCATGCAAAAAAAAAATGTAAGTAATAAAATAAAGGAAATTAAGTACAGTAGACTCTCAGTTAACTGGCACCCATGGGGATTGGTACATGCTGGATAAATGTAGTCTCTGGTTGCTTGTGAGTTACATATAAAAGAAGCCTAGATTAGATGCACTTAGGATGCTCTGATAAGTATATTTGTTAGTGAGGGCTGTTCTAGTAGCAGCAGCTTTCACACCTCACTACACACAGGTATATTCGTCTGGAGGGTGCGGTGCTGACCCCGGGGAAAGTAACACCAACACTGCACTGGCTCAGTCACTCATGTCTGTCTGCTTCCAGGTAACATTGAGACGTACAGTGGATGAAATCTAGGTGCCTGAAAGCATGTTGTGGCATCACAACCCGGCTCCTGGCATTTGTCGAGCTCTGTAAATTTACATTTTGATTTAAAGTACAGTATTCAATTTTTTTCTGTTTTCTTGAGAGTTGTGTTTGCTTGAGTTCTGGTTAACAGAGCATCTACTGTAATTTGATAGTTAAGACTGGAATTACATGCATAGAAAATAACAAAATAACACTTAAATAAATGATAAAGAACGCACAACTGTTCTGTCCCTTTCTGATGAATATGTCCTATTTAGTCATACTAAATTATATTGTGTAGCTGGGAATGGGAAAGTAGAAGAAGATAAATGATATCAAAACCTTAGCTTCAGTATTTCATAATACATGATATTTACCTTGAAGTCTTTCATCCAATACAATCTTGTTTGTTTGATTCCAGGTGCTGTCAATAAATACAACCTTCTTTATATGCTCTATATTTGCATTATTTTCACCCACACCGCTGTCCTTGTTCTCGCTATCATCATTCTCTACGTTACATTTTAGACGTTTGGTTGATGGTTTATAATTCAAATCTCTTTCCTGAGGAATATGTTTCCGCAAGTGAAACAGGCTATCTTGAAGAGAGACAGAATTTGGACCAGGAAAAACAAGAACAATCTAAAAAACAAAACAAGCAGGTAAACAAATACAAATATTGAATATTAAAGGGCCACTGTAATGATTTAGTTTTCATAAATTTAAAGTAGTAAAGACTTTTCTTCTTTTTTTTTTTTTTTTACATTTGCTTAACACTATTAACGTTCCCATGATCTTCATGGCTGATTATGCCCCACACTTTACCAGAGTCTGCAATAATAAGGCAGCTGCAGACATTGCCACAGTTTGAAAAAGGAAAGCTCAAAGTCTTGGGAGAACAGCAAAATTTATAGCATAATAGTCTGAATAATTTCACAACTAATTGATTAATTATGTTATTAAGATAACTTTTATTGGACCATTAATTAAAATTAAAAATGCACGAGCAAACAGCAGCAAATCAAAACTTTAGTCAGAAAATATAACTTAAAAACAGCTTACCTTATTAATGACCATGCTGTACCCCACCCCTCTCATTGTCCTGAGCACTACTGTGACAATATTGATTAGACTGTCTTGAATTATGTTGTGGCAGTTGAAATCTTTCACTTCCTATCAGCAGTGCTCATGAGAGAGGTGGAGAGGGGTACAGTAGCAGTCATTAATGAAATAAACCGGGGGGGGGGGGGGGGATTTGTTTTGCTGCTGTTTGCATGTGTATTTTTAAGGGTATTTAATAATGAATTCAAAATAGATTTAACAATTGCTTACACCGGCCTTTTAAATGTAAACTGATGATTACTTAAAACACTATAGTTTCAAGGTATATACAGTGCTTGAATTACTTACTTCATGTTTGTTATCCTCATATTCTGGAATACAAGGGTAAGTATAAACAGTGACATCCTCTTGTGCTAGGAGCTTTGCATGGGCAGCAGTACTTTTTCCGTCTGTCTCATTAGGGTGTTTAATAATGTCAATTTTAACAGGAAGCTAAACACAGAGACAAATTACATTAAAAAAATTACTATGACATTAAGTATATTTCTACACCAAAAAGTTATAAAATAACAAAAAATTATAATAATTTCTATAAATTTTACCCCCACGGAAATACAACACAACTTTACGACGTTCATTGCGGAGCTAATTAAACTGAATTTTGTTGAACAAAATATACTAACTGAAATCTTAATTTTGTAACCATGAAATTTGCCAGTATCTAAACAGATGTGATATGTTAACCATCATTACTGGGTATTTATTTTGCAACAGAAGAAAGAACAAGGTTAAGAAACAAAAAAATGTATAATTTATATATATATATATATATATATATATATATACATATATACATATATACACACATACATACATACACACACACATACATAATTATAAATATACATTATATATATATATATATATATATATATATATATATATATATATATATATATACATACACACATAATTGAGTATTTGTTTCTCCTACTTTCTAGTGCAATTGTGCTTCCACCCATTGGGCTTTGTTTAAGATGGTTTCTGGTGGATTTTTATCTAATTTAAATGGACATTTACATCACTAAGTGCTCTTCATAGTGTGAAAGAGCACAAGATTGTATGTTAAAATGATTGATTATTTTAATTACACTAATAGGTAAAACATCTAAAGTTTTAAGTCTGTTTACATAAAGTGTATCCTCTCTACTGCCTGTTGCATGAGTAAAACAGATAGCGAAGCAGTGATTGAAAGCAGTTTTTCCCTGCACTCAAGTATGCGCTGACCAGTTAACCCATTACTGACCTGTTTAGATGATTCTAGCATTCCATGCTATGCACAGATGGATTTGGTAAGGGTTAACATCTTCTTTTTTTTTTGCTCACTACAGGGAGCAGTCAGTGACTCATGTAAACACAGATTTGATTGCTCATTGAAAAATGTAAAAAGTATTTCAACCAGCTTTTAGGATATCTTTACTGTGATGTTTTCCAAATTGTTCTGAATTAAGTGGTCCTTTGATTACACTAGTCATGATGGCTTCTAATGTTTACAACGATCAGTGGATTGTGGAAGCAATCACACACTAGGAAGTAGACAAATCAAATTAAGTTTATAAAACCCATTTTATTCTGCTGTATAATAAAGTACATTTTCATTACTGGTGATTGTTTACCAGACTTTTTTCAGAACCCTGGATTATTTTTAGTTTTTTATGTATAGAACTGAAATGATATGTTAACGCTACATTATAAGAACTGCTAATGTGGTAGGAAAAAAAAGTGTTGGTATTTCTATCGTCATATTATAATTAAACAAGAGCTAAAGTAAATGAAAAGGAGATATACGCTGACTGACCTTCACACATGGAATGGCATCTATGGGAACTGTCTCTACAGGTACATAACAAGAATAACAATAAAACATTCTTGAGCTGTGACATTTCGGACACTTCGATCTTCCTTTCTTCTGGGCAGTTTCTAACACATCTTGAGAGACGAGCTGCAAATTCTGAAGAAGGTTGTTCTCCACAGTGGGAATTGTACAAGATTTTTTTGACAACCCTGAATTATTCTTTTCTTGCAAGTTCCTCTCAGACATCTTTGAGACAAGGATTGACTTTGCTCTGAAAAAAAGAATGTATTGCATTTATTGAGCAATTTGCTACTGACTTGTGTTAAACAGAATGACTGTGTTAACCCAATTATATACAGTTGTGATTTTTTACTATTTTGTTGGCCTCTCCTTTCCTTCATAAGAGCTTATAACAGTGAGAGATGGAAGGGCAGCAAGTTGTGAAGCTCCATGTTGCATATTGTAATATAAACAAAGCACAGCCAATGGCTTCCTACTAGTATTTCTGCTCCATAGCCCCTCATGTACCAAAATATTGCTTCTAGTCTTGCAGTGTTTTGAGTTAGAAGATGCAATTCAGAGATTCACTGCTTGCCAGCCTCACACAGTGGAATTGAGGGAAGGAGAAATGCCAACATGACAACCACCTAAAGGTAAGCACAGGACAATTAAAGGATCACTATAGTGCATTTACAAGTAAAGCTCATATGGTTGTTTGTTTGTTGTGCATAAAGTTATTACAAATATTATGCAGTTTAAAATAAATAAAAGTCAAAAAAAAAAATATTTGCTTTTAAGCGGTCTGTTTTCCCCTCAAGCAGAGCTGCATATCTCCTCCTACCTGTGTCTTTCAGGGGCATGGCCAAGTCTGCCTGTGGGCTGGACTATCATGGAGCTTGGAAGCAGGGTGAGAGGATGTCACTGGCCCTGCCCCATGACATCATTAGTTCCACCCTCTCTGCCTACACAAAGATAACAGCTCTATTGTAATGTGCTTGCAGCTGTCCCACAAGCCCACGCAGTGACATTACATGAACGATCATAGCCCCGCCTTGCACGCTTTACGGACCACGCTCACTCTAAAGCAGACTTTATTTTTAGTCAAAACAGGAAGAACTTGTCATGCTCTACTGGAGGTGAAACATACAGTTTAAAAGCTAAGAAAAAATATTAGCTTTTATTTTAATTTGCATAATGTTTTTAGCAGCACAGCAAACAAAGTCAGTATTTTCCCCAGGCTGATTTGAGTAGGTGCTCCGCCTGTCCATTCTGGTGTGCTGCCCGCTTTAGGGGTGGATGGGGAAGTGACTCATAGTGATGTGCACCTGCTCGGCTGCACCATTGGCAGTTGAGGATTTCTAAAGAGAGCACTGAAACATGGGCTTTACTTGTAAATTAAGTATAGTGGTCCTTTATAAAAATAAAAAAAAACAATAATCAAAAACTGTATATATTTGTGCTAATAGCAATTTCCTTATTTTAGACATAACTGGTGCTTTTAAACGGTCATGAGTTGTTTTAACATTACAGTGTCACTTAATACTAATCAATAGAGCCATCAACTTCAGTTTTAATGTGAGCTGTGCCCCAATACCATTTGGTAGCCTCAACTTTAAGATATCACTCAAATCAGCTAGATACCTTGATCATTCTTATATTCAACATGACCAAAGTTGTTTGTGATTGAAACTAACAGCACAAAGTATAAATACAATGGCAGACAGTTATGACTCATCATCTATATTACTGATCATTGGCTGACAGAGGCCAGCCCCCAGGTCAGTTAACCCTTTGAATAAGCTGTTTCTGCATTTAGAGCTTTGTTTGGGAGAAAAAAACACAGTGGTACATTATCAAATACCTTCTTTCAGATGAAACACTGAATAAAAAATGCTTTCAATATCCCTTTAATGCTCTGTTTAGATTTCCTGAATGCAGTTTGTTTTCTTATCCTCAGATTTACCTAAATAAATACAAAGCGCCAAATTGTCATTAGTATTATTACACAAAAGAAAAGATTGCAAGAGCTGAAAGTGCTGTAAACAGTAACTAGCACTCCAATACAATTCTTGGCAAACAGATCATAAACACAATTATTATTATTATTATTATAAACATCCTTTATTTGTAACTCACAAACATATTCTGTTGCACTATACAGGGTTTAAAGGTATATCTAAGTTTCCCTGTTTTTACCTTTCTCTAATCTAACACGCACTGCTTATATCAGACACACACATTACATTGAGTCCGTCTATACACAAGCAGATTTATTTTATAAAAAAAAAATGTTTTCCACACCCCCAGAGATGTTTACATAGGTACAGTGTACCTACCAATAGAAGCACTGCATTTAGGTATGGTTTTTATCCCTATACTAACCTTCAGGCCAACAGAAGCACAATGCAATGATCTAGAGTAGCACTGTGGAGTTGCATCATTCAAGGGACAAGACTGAGGTTTGTTTTGGGAACGAAGCCTACAAATCCCACAATGCTTTGCTGCATAGATGGCTGTATCTGGCTCTTATTTGCCAAAACAAATTATTAATTTTATGCTAATTTATGAAGGGACTTTTAGGGGTGTTAACTCTCAAAATCAAGTGCTTGCAAACTCAAGAGATTTAGCAAACTTTAGGGTAAGTTTAATAATGTTTATTTTGGTATATGTTCTTGCAAAAAAATGTACGGATTCTCCTCTATCAGATGCACTCATAATCCATGAAACTTGGTGTTACATACATAGTGCTTTTATCTTCATTATAACCATGTGTCATTTAAATAAACATCTACTAATATATAATGTTACTGGGTATGAAGGAGACATGTCAGCATCTAGACTTACTATAAACATAGAAAGTAAGTCATTATCTACAGGTTCCCTTCCTGCCTCTCATATGTATATGTACACACTGATGCCCAATGCTCCCCTCACCTCTCTGTGCAGTCAGACCCCAGCAGCCATCATGCAGTATGGAGCAGTCTCTATGCTGGGAGCTGTACTCACACACACAGCACAGGCCTTGCACACACAGGAAGTGACTGACAAAGCATTGCTGTAAGGAGGAGTCTGATCCACATGTACTGGAATTGATGTGACATCACCAGGGCCATACCTGCAGTGACACGATCACCCAGCAATACTTATAACATTAAACATAGCAGATCTTATCTCTACATAACATCTAAAGTCCATATAATACAATGTATCTGCATGGGGAGGTGATAAGAGGTTGTATTGTGGCACGTGGGTATATGATAGTGGAATAACATTGCACCATTGTTACCACTATTATGTCACTGATAAACTGTAGAATAATGTTATTTTAGTCACCAAATAATCATTGTTGTTTTTATTTTCCCATTAAATCTTGCGCATATTAAGACGAGCCTGCAAGCTGTGAGATTACTGTAAAATGGTATGTGAAAATAAATATGAATGGGGAATAGTAGTGCTTCAGCTAGCTGCTGCCAGGACCGCAGGGTAATCTGTACTACTGCTAGCTGAAGCACTACTGTATATACACCGTGCACGGTATGGATAAAGCACACAGTCTTGATGCACTTTGGTTCCGTTGCATGTGCTGGGGGAAGGATTTTAGTGTGACACCGACATTTGCTGCTATGACAACGGTAAACAAAGCAGCTGCTCGTGTCTAGAGAGCCAGTGGTGAGTGATTATTATAATTCCCATGTCATTTCATTTTAGAAATACCCAGGGGAGTGAAATCATTATTAATTGTTTGTTCCCATGTTGTGTTATGTCTGAACAGTACACTCTGTGCAGATGACTGAACCACTCTGTAAAGAAAATTCTGTAACTAAATAGAACTATACCATTGAATATTTATATACTAGGAAATTGCCCGCTAACAATGACAGGAGTAAAATAGTATGGCTGGCAATGGTGTTTGGCACAAAAGGCGAGGCTATGGGCCCTCTGAGCACTTTTTACATCCTTGGGTCTAGTTTTGAGTCCTTCGGGCCAGTTTTCGTCGTGGTGCATTTTTCTGCAGCCATTTTTTTTCTCGCTTAGGCGATTTTCGTTCGTGGAAAAACGTCAAATATGCCTTAAAGTAACTTGCAACCTCACTTACAGGCTATCCCCCTGTGCTGTGTGTGAGTGTGGAAGTTAATTTGAGGCATATTTGTTGTTTCTTTCAGGTGGTTCGGCCATTAAAGTCGCAATTTTGCGATGCAGTTGCGGCTAAGTCCCACGGGCCTCGCGATTAGCACCTGTGGTTCTCATTGTAGCCTAAGTCCCGTGTGTCCCAACTGCTCGCCTCACTTTGCGAGGCTCATGGTCGATGGCTCGCCTCGCTTCGCGAAAGCTCACAAAGCGTGACAAATCTGCAAACGTGACCAACGTTCTTGGTCCACAACTATTATAGTGACTAGCGAATTGCCCGTCAAAAAATGACGGCAATAAAATTGTAAGCCAGGCAATGCTGTGTGCCACACAATGTGAGGCTTTTGCTTCTCTGAGCACCTCTTTGACACTCCTTGCAAGTCACTCCCCCCGTGTACTACAAGTTTCCTGCTTTGCACTGATCACCTTCGGCGCTCATTGAGACCCTTTCATCCTGCCTACTGTACGGGCCGCTCATTGCAGGGTTTATTAACCTGCAAGTTTTGTGCTTGGGAATGCCATGTGTCTCTTTCCAGCATATCCCCCTTGTGTGTTTCTCTTCTGTGTGTCTGCTAAATGTTTGTGTGTGTGTCCTGGCTTTGCTCAGCCTTGTTTTTGTCCAGTTTCAGAATTTTTTTAAATTTTCTTCCGTCATTTTTTTTCTTGCTTAGCCGATTTTCGAGGTACAAAACACGTCAAATAATCGCTTGCAACCTCACTCCCAGGCTTCCTGGCTCTCCCCCTGTGCTGTGTGTGAATGTGATTTTATTTATTTTTTATTATTTATCTTGTTTTTTGATTTCCCCGGGTCAGCCGTTAAATTTGTATTTTTCCAAGGTCGTATTTTTTTTCCTAACCTTGCTTGTGTGATGGCTGCTTAAGTGCTGGGCGGCTGCTTAAGAGCTCATTTCATCCTAAGTCCCACATGCTTCAATGCCTCAACTGCTCGCCTCACTTCGGCGATCATTGCCTAAGACATGCAAGCTCGGAATGCTTCAATGCGACATTGCTGCATGAGTGCCAAAGGTGCTCAATGCAGGGGTGGTCTGCAGGACTTTGCTGCAATGATCGCCAAATGCGCTCATTGCAGGGGTGATGAGCGCCAGCGCAGAGGCACGCTGGATTCCAAGGCACGCAATACTTTATTTACGACTTTAACGGACAAGCACGTCAGTCCAAAGTCCCACAAAACAAAAAAAATGTTTCAAAAAAATAAATGATACACTCACACACAACACAGGGGATGAGCCAAGAAGCCTTGGAGTGAGGTAGCAAGCGAATTGGAGCTCGGAAAGTCGTCTAAGCGAGAAAAAAATGGCAGCCGAAAAACTTGAAATATTGAAAACAGGATCAAAACGAGGTCAAAACGCGTAAAATTTACATGAAGAACGTGAAAAACGACGGACTTACAAAATACTCAATGACAAATCCCGTAACTTCCTCGAGAGGCACGTAGAACATAGACAATCAACGCCATTTTACACTGCACAACACACTAAATTGCAAATAAGAACATTCCGACTTTAAAATGGTGGAGTTTCCCGCCGAAAATAACGGTTTTGGCTCGCGATTGCAGCCTATATATACTGCACACTTGGCACATTGCTGACACTTTTTCCTCAGGTGATGAACAGTCTTACTGTACATTGTTAGCTCTTTAGAATATTGATTGCTGGATATTACTGAAAATAGGTAAAGTATATTAATTGATTCATTAATAATAAAAAAATATATATATTTTTGTGATTTAACACTGCCCTGATTGATGAATAGATAGATTCTTAGCTCTTTAGGTTTTGCATGAATGACAATTAAAGATAATAAATGTATAGATTAATGAATTCATTCAATCAATTAAAAAAATATATTACATTAATTAATACATTTTACTAGGACGGCATTTAAGGACACACAATAGTTAAAATATCATTTGCTTTAACCTGATTTTATTAATTTTATTATTGCATTAACACAAAATACGCTGCAATTACAAAAAAAAAAAAATGCTGTCAGGGGTGAAGAGACTCACATTGGCTGGAAAACTTAATTGCCAGACTTAAAATTGTATTGCCGTCATTTTTGATGGGGGAAGTCGCTAGTAATTTGTAATACTAAATATGGCCCCTATTCTAATTGACCAGTGTAACTTGCAGCACAATGTAAATCAGCTTTTTTACTTTCTACTTTTGCTGAAAAAAATATGATCAGTAAAATTTTAGCTAATAACCAAAGACCTGGATCTACCGAGTACATCACATATATAGTTGTGAGCAGGCGAGCCAGCCAGAGCCGTTGCTCACGCTTGCGGGCTCACGTAGCCGAAGGCGCTCTTTGCCAGCAACTGCGACCCTCGCAAACTTTACGTGGTAACGCAAAAAACAACACACAGCAACTGTGACCCTCGCAAACTTTACGTCGCAACACAAACAACATACGTGACACGTTACCACTCATTACGACCTCGCAAAAATCGTCCGCAACCCGAATTAAAAACACAATAAATACACACAACACATACATAAGAAGCTTACCTACAGCAAGAGGAAGCATCCAGGACCTCAACAAAGCAAGTTACACCTTCATTTAACTCAAAATAAAAGAGTTTAGACACTAAAACATTCTCTAAGCGAGAGAAAAAATGGCCGCAGAACAAAACGAAAACGAGGCTACAGCACTCTAAACACGCAAAACACCACAAGAAACTTGCAAAACACCACAAAACAGCTACGGATATTACGCTAAGACGCATACCACACATTACCTGCCATTTTACGACAATGTGGAAGTACACAACTACGCTAACGGTTTGGTCTCGCGCACGCAAACTATTACACTGCACACATTCATCACGCTTACATAGCAGCTCCACACCACTAATGCTGCAGCAACATCAAAACAGATTGCCAGCTCTTCGACACAATGCTTGAAAATAGGTAAAATTATTAATATTAATTTAATAATGTATTATATATTTCATTATTATACACCAAACAGCATTAGCTACCTTACAATTTCATTGCCGTCATTTTTTGACGGGCAATTCTCTTGTTAATAATATATTTGAGTAACAATACATTTATGTTTCATCAACACAGGTCTCTAAATGAAAAGAGCACAGAATGCTTTTCTTGCTTTCACTCTCTACCCCAACCCCTTCTGTCCTCTTCTCTCTACTCTTCTCCCTCGGTGTCCATGCTTCTCTCTCATTCTCTTTCCTCAGATCACCCTCTTTTATAGCCATCCTACTCTCTCCCCTTCTATCAGTTTCCCTTCTTTACTCTCTTTCTTCCCATACCTACCTCTCCTCCCTTCACTCCATATTTCTCAATTCCTTTCTCTCCCTTATCCACTCTTGCTAACACCTGCTTCCTCTATTACTGCAGGGTACAAATGCAGTAATAGTGTGGGCCTTGCAACCACTCTTTGTGCCTTTGCAGACCCTTATAGGGTAATAACCTCCCTGGCGGTATGATTATGATAGTATTTAGAATGTTAAAGCGGTACATAAAAAAATACTGACATAATCATACCGCCCTTTCCCCATTATACTCCTCCTTTGCCCTCATCCTCCTCCCTCCCCCTTCCCTCCTCCTCCTCCCTATCCTCCTCCTCACTTCCTCCCTCTCCAATCACCTCCATTCCCCCCTTCCCCTCCTCCTTTTCTCCCTTATCCTCCTCCCTCCTTATCATCCTCCTCCTCCCTCCTTCCCCCTTTATCATCCTCCCTTTCCCCTCTTATCATCCTTCCTTGCCTCCCCTTTCCCCCTTATCTTCCCCCTCTTCCTCCTCCTCCCCCCATCATCCTCCTCCTTCCCTCTAACCTCCTCCTCACTTCCCCCCCTCCAGTTCTTATCCCCCCTCTCTCCTTGTTATTGTGATCAGATGAGATCCCTGCTCATCTCTCCCCCCGCAGCATGTCTTCCGGCAGTGAAGTGATCGGCATATGCTAATGACGTGATGTCACAAGCGCGTCATGTCATTAGCATATTCCGGTCACTTCACTGCCGAAGACATGCTGTGTGGGGAGAGATGAGCAGAGAGCTCATCTAATCGCAATAACAAGTAAGGAGAGAGGGGGGATAGGAACTGGAGAGGGGGAAGTGAAGAGGAGGTTAGGAGGAAGAGGAGGATGATCAGGGGGGAGGAGGATGATAACGGGGGAAGGAGGAGGAGGATGGAACAGAAGAAATGGTGTGCTGAGGGGGCCCAGGCAATTTAGAAACAGTAAATTAACCCAGAGCCACGCTCAGGATTACAGCTTAAGCGGTTAATCTATATATTTTTATTTTTGGCCCTCAGCAAATTGTGCTTGCAATTCTTAGTGATGGCTGCACTGGATAACAGTGCTCGCTAGTAATGGGTGTTGAAAATGGGATTTTTTGTGGAAAACCCTTGCTAAGCTTGTACTTGCTATGATATATAGCGTGTGCAGTGTGATTGCTCCAGGAGTTCACGAATTCATGTATGTGAGCTTCACACATTAGATTTTACCATGTGCAATATGATTGAGGCCTAAGCTAATTCTTGATCAATTTAAAAAAATATAAACAACCTTGCCACAATTTTTCGACTGTCTGATGGTGCAGAGTGCATATGTTAACATCAGTGTCCCTTCTTAAGTCCATCATTATCTCTGTCAGTGTTATTATACTTATCCAGGGCTTGTATACATATCCAGATAATGATGATGATAGTGACAACTGGATAGGATGTTGCATTTTGGAAATTGGTAATATTTTTAAGGGTGCTGTGAGTCTCGAGAAGAACAGTGGCAAGTTAAACAAAAGCGTGTATTTTGGTGATCGTTGGATATAATTACACCATTTCCTAGCGTTGGCAGTTATTTTGATGCTTGGGTTACCTATCACATTCCTTGCTGTGTCAAAAGCAAATATGTTTACAACCATTGTAACGGAACCCATCACTGTTTTACCCTGTTTTATGGTTATTTAATTATTATGGTTAAAATATGATCCTACTGTTATACTGTATGTATGTTGGTTTATGCTCTGCAGAATATTAGTCCAGACTATTGCAGACCTTGGCATAATAGATAATCCTATTACAGAGACTCCTCATAAGATAAGGAAGTCTATTGTATAAAGTGTTTTCATTATCAGACATAAGAACAAAGAAGTATAATCTGATCAATGTCTGATTGTATCAAAGTAGCCAGGTAACCTCCGGGGGGTGTGACCACACCTATTGTCCCTCTATGTGTATTGTGTGGCCAACTATGGGGGATGTGTATTGCCTGTGGGAAGAGATGTGTATATATATCTCTGCACAACAAAATAAAGACAGTATTATTTGACTCCCAATTGAGTGTCGTCCAATATGGGAGGTTGGGGATGGTGAGACTGTAGTGCTTCTTGGATATTTTACTGTATACCAGCGGAGATATTGGATTCGTGTTCCAACTCCGTTACAACCATGTTTAAGAGACAGAAAACATTGAACTATTGCACAATCATATACCAAGCACAGGTCCAAAGGTATCTATTTCCTTAGGATACTCAGTAATGCATGGCGTGGTTGTTAATGAACAGAAACATATTGTCTGCATATAGAAAAATGTTTTGTGAGTATTTGATTATAGAAATTCCCAGGAAGCAATCTCAATGAACACAAAGCAATAGCTCTGTAGCCATATTGAAACATATAGAGATATGGGGCATCCATACCACATAACCTTTGCAATCTAATTTTAGGGGTGTTCAGACTATTCACTATAATGATGAAATAATGATTTTTTTTTGTGTAGTACGCGTAAAAGGTATTTTTTATTCAAAGATTAGATACGGTATAAAAAGAGGTGATCCCATTCAAAAAAATCAGTGTCATTGTTAAACTGTAAAGCTGAGGCTTTTTGTGGGCGGTAGCAAGGACCATATGCACATTTGCGGATGAGCTGTGTATGCCTAAGCCTGTTTGTATTTTTGTGTATGGTTTGTATTTGGAAAATGAGTAGGGCATAGACCTTTATGACTTTGCTTTTTCTTTACCCCTGATATATTGATTATGAAAACATTTGCTTGAAAGAACTGCTGACTGGTTAGTAGGGCGTCAATAAGGAGTAAGCTAAAAAGTGAGCATAAGTGGAGTCTGTTTTGTCCCTTCACTGACATTAGCATTGGCTATCTTTAGGGATTATGTGCATCCAAAACAGTATTGTTTTTGTGTTCCAGACATAATATTGTATCAATAAGTACCCTTTGGTAAAGAGATTTTTAGCAATGCTTTGTTCTGTGCAGGCCGTTCATAAGGTAGGTGATCTTATTTAAACATTTACATTTTTGATCAAATTAACATGGGTAGAGGACTCAGTAAGTAACATCTTCCATTGAATGTAATTTTTCATATCAGGAGCATCACGTTGCCCTTGTTAAATGACCTATGCAGTGAGTGCTTAACGGATGATCTCCCAGTAATGGCATGCTTATTTATTGTTAGTACATTAATATATTGGGACAGGGACGTTCATTAAAGCATACATTATTTCAATTGGAGATCTTTTCTGACCTACAAAGTGTTGCTATGGATATGAGATATACCACTTGCTTTTCTTTTTGGGTTTATTACCCTTGCCTTTAGCTACACATCTTAACATGACAAAGTCATGTTAACAAGTACCGTACTTTTCAATGAAAAGCAGTCGATAACAGACTCATTTAAATACTTGCTTAAAAATTCTGGTCATGGTGTAGTGGTCTGAGCTTGGGTGAGCAATTGATGATCTGACACTTCCTGTAACTGATCTTCACATGTTTTGGAGGCAGGAACAGAGTGTCTGTTATGGTTACCATAAGCCAAATGCAGCTTAGCATTGATAAAAAGAATGCCTCTCAATACAGAAGTAAAAGACTCCTAATTTTGTGGTGCTATGTTGGTATGTTGATGTCCTAAGCCCTCAAATTGTCAAATATGACAAATATGACTGGAACTTTGTAGAGTGCACTAAGGCTAACATATATGTACAGCCCCACACTAATCGGATGCATGATGAGAGAGTGTGATATTACCAATATATGCTTGATGAACTCTCATGGCAAAATTAGCTGATAGTAGGAGGAAATCATGTGCAATTTGTGTAGTGCATTTTAGACATGCAGTTATGATTTTTAACTGTCAGATATAGCCCTCTAAATCTACAGAGAAGGTTTAAGTTTGTTAATCAGGCATATTTCACACTTGTGACCTAGTTTATCATTCAGGGCATTGTGAAGAAATCAAGGAGTCAGTCTAGAGTATTGTTAAACTGCCTTTCAGGATTAATGGTTTAGCAATTAAACAATCAATGAGTTCGATATTTTCGGTGAATAGGTTACGTAGGATTACCAGTTGATTATAAATCCTGTGGCAACAAAACTGAACAGAACGCCACAGCAGTACTAACACAAGCAAATAATTTTACTGTTTGGTTGTTAAGGGGTTAAACAGTTCTGCTACACTGTTTCTGTGCACAATGAATGGTTAAATTGTCTCGTTCTTACCTCCCTAGTTCATTACAGAGGTTTTTCCAGTCATTGTAGGTCACTAATAGCTGTGGTGTCATTCCCTCTTCATTTTCCACCCACTTTCTGACTGTACTCCACATGTAGAAAGTGTGTTACCTCTGAAAGGCTCTCAGAAGTCTGTACCCGATTGTTTGTATTAAACTGGAGACATGCTGGGTAAAGAGAGCAGTATCTTCTCCCTTTATTACAGGATCACAAGCAATATGGAGATAATTATCCTGAAAGACAAGGAATAATATTGTACATATATAATATAGGCCTATAGTAGTTTAGTCTTATCATTAAAGTTTAAATACCTAATCAGAACCGAATATGGAACAATCGAATGGTTCAAGATCGGTAAAGGAGTGTGGCAAGGTTATATATGGTCATATTATTTATTCAACTTATACATGGAATACATCATATAAGGCCGGGCTGGATAAATCCAAAGCCGGAATTAATATTGCTGGGAGAAATTTCAACAACCTTAGATATGCAGATGATACTACCTTGATGGCTGACCGTGAGGATTGAACTAAAGGACCTATTGGTGAGAGTAAAATAAGTGAGTGCAAAAGCTGGCCTGCTGCTCAACATTGAAAAGGTGAAGATCATGGCAAATAGATGAGGAAGAAGTGGAGGCAGTGACAGATTTAATTTTTCTGGGGGTCCAAGATGTCTGCAGATAGTGACTGCAGCCATGAAATTAAAATGTTTGCTTCTTGGGAAGAAAACTATGGCAAGACTGGACAAGCTATTAAAAAGTAAAGATATATCACTATCAGCAAAGGTATGCATAGATAGAACAATGGTATTCCCAGTAGTTACAAACTGATGTGAGAGCTGGATTATAAAGAAGTCTGAGCGCCATAGAATTGACACCTTTGAATTGTGGTTCTGGAGAAAAACTGCTTAGAGTTGGTTGGACTACAAGAAGATCACATCAATGAATAATACAGGAAATTCAGCCAAACTGGTCACTGGAAGGTATGAGGCTAAAGCTAAAATATTTTGGCCTCATCTTGAGAAGTCAGAATCCATAGAGGAGACTCTAGCAGGGAAAGAATGAAGGCACTCAAAGAAGCGGATGCAGAGGCAGAAATGGATATATGTGCTCATTGAAGCAATGAACATGAGCTTGAGGTAGCTCAGAGAGGCAGTGGCTGACAGATGGGGCTGTCTTGCCTAGCTCCGTAGGGTTATGGAAGGTTGGACGTGACTGAGCTACAACAACACTCATAATGTCTCTGTTATATTCAACCATGAGGGCAGTGAAGTTCTGTATCAAATTAATAGGCACATGTAATCCAATCTGCAAGGGATGGTAAGAAGTTTGCATTTCAGGCAATTATGAAGCATAAAGGCTGCAAAGTGCTGGTTATTTAATATATTCTGTCTGGGCCCCTAGGCAATTGTTGTTAGTTCTGGATCGAATTTGCAAATGATCTATTTTGCACTGTAATTTGCTTGAGCAAGAATAAAACATGGTTCTGGCTGCTGTTGGTAATGTCACTGTCAGTGGTTAGACCCCATTTACCACTATGAGAACCCTCTTCACCACACAAGTTAGAGCCACAAGTATATAACAGCAAACTTCTGGAACTACGAACAGCAAGTCCTTAATAGAGCTGGTTACTTGAAGATTATTCTAATAGACAAGAAATACAGTCTGAATAATGGATCTCGATCACAACTGAACTTCAATGGAAGCTACAGGAATTGTTATATATACACTAACAATGTTATCACTCCTGACTTACTAGGTATTATTAGGCTATGAAAGGGTAGGTTAACCATAATTTCCAGAGGGCAAATACAATCCTGCAACTCCCACAGTTAATAAATGTGTTAGAATACAATATGGCCAGGATTGTAACATCTTGAGGGATTGCTGATGTTTCTCCTCTGTTTTCCTTTAGTGGTCATTGCCTTTGCAGACATCAATATCACATATATAGTTGTTGTAATTGCAAGTTTGTCGGTCACGCTTTGTTAAAAGTTACAAGCTTGCGCATGCGCAAGGAGCGCCAAAGGCGCTCATCACGAGGCGCCTAAGTTACAGGTTTGCAGAGGTCTGCAATGAGCACCAAAGGGAGGGAGGAGAAAGAGACACTGGGGAGGCAGTGAGGGGAAAGAGACACTGGGTAGGGAGTAGGGGGGGGAAGAGACACAGGGGAGGGGGGCAAAGAGACACAGGGGAAGGAGAGAGGGGGAAGATACAAAGTGGAGGGAGAGGGGGGGAAGAGACAAAGGGGAGGGAGAAGGGGGGCGAAGAGACATGGGAGGGAGTGGGGGGAAAGAGACACAAGGGTGAGAGAGGGGGGGGGGGAGAGACACAGGGGAGGGAGAGCCTTGCACACAACAGCATTGCAAGGCTTCACATTTGTTTGCCGTCAAGTGGCTAGTACATAACACATGCCCACTTAACATAGCATCCTGTAGTGCACTTTCTGTGCTGACAGTAAAGAAGCTGTAAATCTTAGACACACTACTGAGCGAGATGAGTGCCACAGTAAAAGGAGGCAGTGGGTCAAAGGGAGTGTAAAGAATTCATAGGACATTGACATTTCGTGCTAGTGTGATCCAGGTTAGGTCAAATATTACCATAAACTAGGCATTGGGTATCCCTGGATTATGAGGCTTTCCATAGAGTGTAGGCACCCTATTTATTAGGCTTTGGTATCAGCACATACTATAAGATGCTGGTCAAATGGATGGTCACTTACATAGCTCGCACCTGTAAAGACACTAGGCTCGGGTGATCGCTGAACTGACAAGTGATTCCCATTGTGAAAAAATTCCCTTCCTTCATGTTTCCTGAACTTGCCAGCAGAAGCTGGAGTAGATGTCAGTAGGTGTAGAGATACATGTGGGATTTAATTTGGCCCAACAGGATCTTCAAAAGATGGTTGCAACTGGAAAGTTTAAAAAATATTTTTGTAACGTTTTTTTGTTTTGCTCAACATCAAGTTCTTCAAAAGACCATACTGTAAGTAGTGATTCAGCGTTCCTTAAAATACCCCTGTTCTTATATTATAACGCCCTCCCACAGTCCATTCACATATCTAAGTGATTGCCCAACTTTACATTTTTAGTTGTCATACATTCAATTTGTCCTTAAATTGAATTCAGTATTTTGTATGGATATAACTACACATGAAGATTTAATAGGATTACAGTAAGTATTATAGTTATGAAGCAACATTTGACCAGAGCTACACTTAGACTCAGTGTGGAAAGTTACAGGCAGTATTAGGCATATAAGTGATGGGTAGCAATAGATTATAAGCATTGGCCAAAACTAAATGATGATCACTAAATCTAATAAATGTATAATAATACTTTGAAGCATTCTTTTTAATGTCAGATTATTTTTACATTGGATAAGCATGGCTACGATGCCAGTAGTCTTGTGCAATACATATTCAATCCAACAAATAAAGCAGAAGAAAATGTAATTAAAACCATCTTTAAAATGACTATAACTAATGTCAGTGATTGACCTTTTTAGAATTAAGGAGCAAATGACTTATGAAACAAAAGAGAAGCTTTGTGAATCACCTTCAAGATTTTTTTAACTCATGAGTATCTACCAATTACTAAATACTGTGCTAATTCAGTAAAATGAGAAAATGATCAGTCTCTAGGTTATTGTATAGAAGCTATTCAGTAAAATGTGGTAACAGCAGAGACAAAGCTGTCACTTTAGCTGTGTGAAGTGTAATAATTATCAGCAGCGGTTGTTTTTTGTCAAGGTGCCTGTCTCAGTACTTATATGGAACTTGGAGTAACCAAGGTGGGATTATACTGTATTAAAGCAAACTGAGAACTGGAGATCTGCTGCCCCATAAATATATTAAAAGTATAATATTTGATGGTATTTATTGATATATGAATCTAAGACCCATATTAACCACATGCTGTTTTGAAGAGGTACACTTAATAATGGGTGAATTTTTTTTGGGAAAATAAAAGAATGGAATTGCCTAATTTATTAAAAGACCACTGTGGTCAAATATATTCAAACTAAACATGATAATGAGTAATTTGTTTTACAAAGCAAAAAAAGAAAGAAAGAAAGAAACACAACCTTTATATTTTATTAATGAAAATTTTCATTACTCAAGGTTCTGTTTTGTTTACTTGCCAGTTGTTCTCCAGAGTGTGTCCTCGTAGACTAATGAACTTGCTTTTAGCCCTGCTGGGAATACGGACAGTTGTAACTAGCAATTTCCTGTGAATTCAAAGTCTTCTCTCACATTTAGGAAATTGACCTATTCCAATCAGAATGGTAGATTTCACAGCAGGATAGATGCACAAAAATGTAATAGATTATTTAGATTTTCAAAAACATAATGCCTATTTTCAAAAGTAGTTCTTTAAAATAGTAAATATAAAAATTCTGTCCAGTGATTCTCTAATAATTATTTGCAGTTATGCTGTGGTTTGAGCCATTAATGGGAATCTCAGTTTGGAAAGCCATTGCCTGCTTAAAGCAAATCATGCAAGTAACTCAAACAAGGTAATAGATACCCACAATAAATAATAAGTGAATTAATTAATATATTAAAGACTGTATACATTTTTTGGTGTAAATTCCTGTAGGCAGTCATGTGACAAAGTGTCATTGCTGAGGAGCTCAATGGAGGGTCCCTAATGTGCCTTTTTCAGAACCAAGTTCATTCCTGCTGTAGACATCACTGGAAAAACTCTGAGAAAGAAACATGAACCTAGAGGATAAACACAGACAGAACCATGCTTTCTTTATACACCCATATCTTCCAAATACTGAGTCTGGCTAGCTAACACACACTGCAGACATACATTTGTTCCATGCCTTCAAACCTGCTCTTTTATATTAACCTTCTGGGGACCCTATATCGTACACAGACGTGCATCCCCAAATAACATAATTTCTTCTGTTACATCTACCATAAGAACACAATACACAATAGGGACCCTTATATTATCTTCTCATTGAATGCTATATAACATGTCTCACCCACCTTTGCACTGTACTCAGTGAAGATATCTGACAGGATGTATGTACTGGCATTGGCATTGCAGTGGGTCCTAAGAACCACATTTCCAGCTACCTCTATCTTGTGGGTGCTTACTTTGGCTGTGGGATGAAAAACAGGAGAGGTTGATACTGGAGATAGCTATGCTTGAGACAGGTTGGCATCCTTCACATGCCACAGTTGACATCAGGGCATATACACTGCAGACAGTAGTGAAGGATCACACATAAACCCGTATTACTGACTGGAGACCACATCCCATTGATCTAGTCCCTGTGGAGGAGCCACCTTAATGAAATGTAACAAGGCCATTGTTGCATGGTTAGCTTCCACATATCTTGGGGAGCCGTGCATCACATTTTATGTTCCCAGTGTTACCAGACTCTTGGAGTTGGCATTAAAGACCATGGACCAATACACTAACCCAAGTTTGGAAGCTGACAGCTCTGTGCTCTCTAGCAGCTTTGACCTGCCTCTGTGGCTTACCCCCAGGAAGATCAGGGGGTTGGGTAGGAAGAAATAGGTGATGCATTACTCCAGAATCATGTCATGGATATGACTGTGCACAGTCCTTTGAATGGGTTAAAACATTCACTTACATCTACTACCAGAACATATTTTACTGCTCCTCAACATTTTTCTTTTGCCCTGGCTAATTCATCATGCTTTATCTTAAAAGCCATTGCCACTCATGAGTTTGACTGTGAGAAAATAGTTACATACCGTGGTAGGGGGTTGCACAGACAAGGATTATGCCTTTAACCCCTTCATTGCTAAGACAAATTTTGACAATGATGTGGTCTTTTCGCTTAAACTATCTTGTTTTTTTTTATCGCAAGACCTTGCACTTTCAAAATATACAATCATTTGTTGATATACCCTGATAGGTGAAAAAATACAGCCTAAAATGTAAGAAATAAATATTGAAATGTTAGTAATGGGCATTGAATATGGCAGTATGTGAGTGATGGTTTACTAAAAACTTTTGTGTTCTATTTTAGTATCACTTCATCTTCTTACAAATCAGAATTTAGCATTTTAAACATATGTCTTTCCTTTAAATGTAGAAACTTTGTAAAATAGCACAAATTATACTTTTTTTGTATTTTATGTAGTACATAGATTTCATTGATTTTTCTTTGAGATAATTACAGTCATATGTTGTTTTTTTCTGCATTCCTTGCTGTTTCTCACAATTTTAAATACAAAAGTTTGCTGATACCTGCTAATACGGAAAAAGCAACTGCTCAAAGTGCAAAACAAAAATTTGTAAGCAATTGTTTCTATATCATGGTAATAACCAATAGCCTTTTTCCTAAATAATGTTGAAAAAAAATATTATTATATAGTTATATTTTCAAATAAACACCACCAATGGGAAAATAGAAGGCACATTCTTGTTTTCTTTTATCTCAATCAATTTTTTATTAGGCACAGATACAAGGCAATTTGAATACATTTGCAAAATGTACACTTATTACAATAATTACAGCATATTATGAAGAAATTATGCAGAGTGTACATAGTAAAGATTATTCTCAGCATTGACCAGGTATTGCAATATAATACAATAACAACAATATTTCTAAATACCTTTCAGGAGATTGTTCTGTCACCCAATATATTTTTTTATTTTTATGGGGCTAACCATTCAAACTTAATAAACAACTTACATAAAAAAAAGGGGGGAGGGAAGGGGAAGGGGGGGGGGGGCACAGCAAGCCATCCAAAAGCTGTTGTGAAGGTTTTTAACACCCAATATAACAAATACGCCTACCTCCTTCCAAAAGGCATCTAAGTCCACGATCCTGCTTCCTCCACGGGTCATCAGTCAAGCTAAGTCCGTCTGCGCTTCATGCCTTCAAAGCTATGGGGTGAAAGGAACCAAGGGCCCCAAGTAACTAAGAATTCAGAGAGGGAGTCCGTTAGTATGTGTGGAAGTCTTTCATTAACCTCAATATAGGAGCAGTAAGACGCACCCAATAAGGCTACTTCAACTTCAGCTATTAGTGGGGTGTGAACCATTGAGGACGCTATATCAAACACTTTTTTCCATAATTGCTGCATTAGAGGGGACGCCCACCATGTATAGTAGAATGAACTCACTCCTGGACACCCCCTGAAACACGCTGGACTTGCACTGGCTTTCCATTTGTGTATTCTTTCAGGCATAACATACGTCCTATCTAGCACTTTAATAGATGTCTCCAAGATGCTATAATTATAAGACCCCTTGGAGAGATTTCTCCAAATAGAAGTCCGTGCCTCTTTCTCTCTTACATGTCACAGATCTTCCTCCGACTTTACCATGTACTTAGCTTTTTGATCTGGGGTACGTGCGTTAAATGCGTTATACATTAGGCTCACAATATTTTTAGAAAGAGGGAACGACTTGCATATCTTAACAAACCAATTCGCCCTCGGTAGGCCAATATCTTTCTTTATCGTACTAGCATGATGAAATAGTTTACAAAAGTTAAAATATTCCTGGGAGGGAAAATAAAGTCTGCCTCTTAATCCATTGAAACAAAGCATGTTGTCTTCGCCAAACCAGGCCCCCAGCCTGAGAGAGCCATTCATTTTTCACCAGAATAGGGAGTTTAAGAAGAGGGTCGAGGTAAAGTTGGCATGGGGAATCAATGCGGTGAGTGTATGTAAGGTGTACAGGTTGGAGCGTGTTTTAATGTAGCCCAAGACCATATGTCTAATGCTAATTTAATAAAAGGATTTTCTATCCTCCCAAAAGGTAGCTTATGCTTGGGGAGCCATAACAAATTATCCCAAGAATGAGGGTACATAGATATATTTTTGTGAAACATCCACAAAGGTTGGTGTTGAGTTGAGTGGGCTATGGGGATCAAAGCCAATTGAGCAGCTTTAAAGTATAATTTCAAGTTAGGGCACGATAACCCCCCTTCAGCCTGTTCCTAAACATCTCTTGTTTAGCAATTCTAAAGCACTTGTTATCTCAAATAAGTTAGAAAATCTGCCGTTGGCGATTTTCTAAATTTAGTGAATTTATTGGTATGGGCAGTGTATGAAATAAATATAGTAATGAAGGGAGGATCTTCACTGTATTGATTCTCCCCAGCCAAGAGATTCTACCTTTTCACCAAGTATGGATATCTTTATAAAGCTCTTGAAATAATGGGGGGGTAATTAGTTTTATAAATGCCTGAGACTGAGTGAGTGATGTTTACACCTAAGTACCTAATATGCAAGTAAGGCCACGCGAAGCAATCATTTTGCTGTAGGACTGGGACCGAGACAACCGGGTCTGTCAATGAGCAAAGCAGATTGTCCACAAAAAAGCAGCATTTCCCGCCTTTGATGTCTGGGGTAGACCTGATTATTTGAGCCAGCGGCTCAATTGCTAATGCAAATAGTAAAGGGGATAGTGGACAGTCCAGCCTTGGGCTCAATATAATAGATTTTTATGAGGTTTAGGAGCTGCTCTGGGAAGCCACATTTTCTCAGACTCACAATCCGGCAATGTACAAAATAATAAAAATGAATGACGGTACTGTTTTAGTCCATGTGGGTGGTCTGATATGTATTAACTCCTGGATTCCTGAGATTGATATGACACCAAAATTAAGCATAAATAAAATGTATTTTTGATTGCAAATTTGCGAGCATGAGACTGTTGTGCAATTAATTCTAATGCCTTTCATCACTTTCCCTGTCATTTACAGTGCAGTATTGTTTAGTTTTTTGCATTTACCGTGCTACGATCAGGTGTTATACATTTGCCATTTACGGGTGTGAAAACATTTGCAGGCTTGAGGAATTGTAGCAATTGGATAGCAATTTGCGATTTTAGCGATTATAACTTTTGCAGGGTTGAAAGATCAAAGGCTTAGATGGGTCGTAAATTTATGATTTTGACAACCGCAGGAATTTTCAGCCTGTTACCCACAGATTGTTTTCGGGTAGCTAAAAGGCGCCAATTGAATAGCAAATTTAGTTTACGGGCTACATTACGGGATCCAGTAACTTACAATAGATAAATTGAATAGGGGCCATAGTCTCCAACATAGAGGACTTTTGTCCTCATATATACAATATGAGGAAGAAAAAAAATATTGAACCCCATAACATAACATATTTTTTTTAAAAGACACAAAAAAACTATTACTTAAAGATCTGCCTTAATTATTTCTGGCATTGTGTCTGTACACCTCTCAGCAAAACTGTATTTTAAAAGCAAGCACTATAGACCTGTAGGGGTTCCCTGGTGGTCCAGTGGTTAGGATTTGGTGCTTTCACCACTGCAACCTGTGTTCAATTTCAGTGAGGGAACCAAGAGGTCACAGCACCCTGAAGCCAACAGGGTTGGGCCTGGTCAGTACTTGGATGGGAGACCACCTTGGAATACCAGGACCTGAATCCTGTGGCCCATGGACATAAAGTTGTGCCTGGTGTGTTGAGGTCCAAGAGCAATTAAGAGCAAAGTAATATGGCATTTATTTTAAGCAATAAGGTTCATTGACTCACCATGTCTTGCTGGCTCTGAATTTAACAAAAAGAGTTATGTCCTTTCTAATAGGATCATTTTCCTTCCTTTTTAGCAAGGATGGTTATGGGTTATTATTTGGTGCAAGCTTATACTAGGGCTGCCCACTCCTCATACTAATACCCTGTGTTCCTGTTCATATGGCACCAAGCTGACCTCTGTAAGGGGATGGCGTTAATCAGTGGAGTGAGGAGCTTTTCTAAAGCCATTTCCTTGCTAAGGGAATGTGAAACACCTAATTTGAAACTAAGGATTCCTATTCTTATAGTAAAGGGTGTAATCTAAAATTTGTATGGTTTAGAGCATATTGAGGGCAGATGTGTAAGAGGGATACAGATCATTATATAAACAGACCGTAAAATAGGTTATTTATGGGTGGGGAGAGTCTAGTAAGGGGAAGGGGTGAGTTGCATTCTATTTGGGAATGATCTGTTAATTAATTAATATTTTGTTTGTTTTTGTGTTTGAAAACAATGGATTTTGAGGATGTTTCAGAGTTGCAAGTGGCAGATTTTGGTAAGTGGATGAATGTGGGGAGAAAGAGTGCTAAGTCCAAAGTAGTTCCAAGGCTTGTAGTTGTGGAGCAGTTGTCGACTGTAGTGGCAATGTCTGGAGCTATGGAATTAGTAGAGAATAGGATTACTAAGAGCTCAGTCCTTAGCATGTTTATTTTTAGGTTGTGGGACGCCATCAATGAGGGGATTTTGGATTGGCAGGTAGTGACATGAGTTAGTAAGGATGGAGATGTATGTTTGGGTATTGTCAGCATAGAGATGATACTGGAACCCAAGAGAGCTTATTAGTTTGCCAAGGGAGACAGTGTAGATTGATAAAAGATAGGAACTCAAAACAGAGACTTGACATTTCTCAACATTCAGTGGTATTGGCAATTAGGATTAGATAAGATTGGAACCAGAAGAGCTCAGTGTCACAAGCCAAGGGAGGTGAGAGTTAATAAGTGACTCTTTGAAGGGAAAGGGAAATATTGCAGTTACAAGGGATAAGTTGAAGAGGTGGGTAAGAGCTAGGGTAGTTGAAAGGGAGAGGATGAGTTGTGAAAGGATAGGGTTAAGCGGATATGTTTTTAGAGGAGAAGCTAAGAGAGGTAAGGTCACCTTATTCTCTGTGAGTTTTGTGAAGGGGATGATAGAGGCCATTGTACTAGAGTTCGCAGTGTGGTATAAAGCAATCACTTGTCTAACAGAATCCATTTTTAGTTTTGAAGTGCTCTGCAATGTCTTGGTTTGAAAAGGTGGTGGTGGAAAGGGGTGAAGGTCAGCAGAGGAGAGAGTTGAATATTGAAATAAGGCATTTGGGGTTGGATGACAGAGTGGATATGAGGGACGAGAAATATGTTTGTTTGCAAAAATGAAGGCCAGCATTCAAAGAATACATTTGCAGTGGAGGAAGTCAGCATGAGTGTGATTTCCTCCAGTTGCATTCAGCAGTCTGGGAGAACTTTTGAAGATATTGTGTTTGTTTGGAGTGCCATGGATGTACCTGAACACATTTGGAATGACTTGGTATGGTTGTAGTTGTTATGTTAAGTGCTTGTGATAGTAGTTAGTTATTTTGTGAAGCAGCACTGTTAGGAGAGTGTGGTTATGTTGGAGAGGAGTGATTTTAGTGAGTTGGTGAATTCCTGTGATCTCTATAGTTTCTTTTAGATTGAGGTGATAGGGGTGGTGTGGGTGTAGTGGTGAGACTACAGGTTAGGAGATCCCCAGAGAGAAGAAAGAGGAAATCTGTGGTTTTAGAGACAGTGTGGAGATTAAAGAAGACAAACCTAATAGTGTGACCATCACAGTGTGATGGAGGAGAAGTCCAGTATGATGAGCCAAATGAGGTTATTGAGAGTAGCTATACAGGTTGTTTGAGCTTCAGGGTCGTCTATAGAAGTGGCCCAGGATTAATGATGGGGACACTTTGTTTTTTACATTTTGGCAATTAGTGTATGTGAAAATATGTCTTGTGTGTGTATTATGTAGGTCCAATAATTCAGTTTTATGTGAAAGTGTAAGATCCAGAACTGCCATTCATTTATCCAAAATGGCTCACAAAATGATATGACCACCAAAGAAAAAAGCTAAATCGACTCTCTACATAGGATAAATTAACACATACTTTAAAAACAATACTGACTTTTTAATTTATTGAAACGTTATTTTGTTTTAGTACACTATAATTTTGAATATTGACTAAAGGGGCAAGAAGACTATCAAGAGAAAACTGGGTTAGAATTGTAGCTTTGGTCAAACAATACCAAGTTATTCGTGAAGAGAGAATATATGGTATTTAACAGATTGGTTTCAAACTACTGAAGCAACTTATATTAAGGTATTCTTATTTATCTGCCTGGTATTCTCTATATATATTGATCAACCTGGCTTTACCAGTGAATTGGAGATAAGAGCACAAGGTTATTTAAGTCCAGATATTACTAGGCTGCTAGTCCTTGTTTCTTGTAACATGTCAAACAAACTCTCCCAGTCTGTTTCTAACTATAACCCACTTTTTCATGCAAAAACCTAGGGACATATACAATTTGAAGCCTGCAACTCGATCGCAGACAGCCGAATATCAGCGGATGTGTTGCGGGCTCCCATTCGTTTCCAATTGCGATGCTATTCAATTGCTCAAGCCTGGAAGTTACGGGCCCGAAGCCAAAACCGTATACCATGCACTGGTTCGGAGCAGTTCAGGGTGGGAACATGATCAATTCAGCAAGCCCGTAACCGCCCATTTCAAATCAGCCAATGGAAAATGAGACTGTCATTATTATGGCAGTAAAATATGAATTATGTTCGGGGGTCCAATATGCGATCAGACTTGCAAAACCTTCAAATTACAGAATTATGAAAATGAATGCCAATTATGTTCTAGTCCATACGGGTGGCCTGATATGTATTAACTCATTGATACCTGATATTGATTTAACCCCGGAATTAAACATAAAAAACTATCTAAGATCTTGCCGATTTGTGAGCTTGAGACTGTTGTGCAATTAATTCTAATGTTTATCATCGCTTTCCCCATTATTTACAGTGCAGTAGTGATGTTTTATTTGCATTTACAGTGCTCCGAATAGGTGTTTAACGCCCTTGTGGGTCCTCTCTAGCACTCTTTGGATTTTCTCCTTCATTTGCTGTTTACAAGTGTGATTACGTTTTAGCCATGCACAAGTGAAAGATCAAAGGCTTCTAGAGGCTGTAATTTACGAGTTTAACCATCACCATTTTTTCCAGGCCGTAACTCGGAAGCCGATCCGAGACTGCAAAAGCACCAATTGAATAGCAAATTAGCTTGAGACCTCACATACGGGCTTCGGGATCCCCCAAAACCTCAAATGAATGGGGGCCCTAATGTAATAATTACTTTTTTAAATGCATGAACATTGTGGGCTACAGTGGCCATTTAAGTATACTGTTTTATATGTTGGGGTCAAGTCACCTGCAGTGGTTTGGCAAGCTCATCTAGAATTTATGTTTTCTATCAACAACCCCACCCCAGATGGTGCTTCTGTCACTCTTCATAAATTTGGTAGAGTATAATTATATTTTCCTCATTTGGCATAAACAACTGAGAGTAAAACATTAAAAATGTGTGGTCATTTTTAAATAGTATCTTTATTTTATTTCTACTAGCATTCCTCAAATTATGAACAGCCAAATTTATCTTTGAAGGCACATCATTTGCTAATATTTCAACAAAGCTGTGTAACTGAGATGTCTTGAGATTTATTGGGACCTAATTTGGTGTAATACATAACTCAGATCTCTAGACCTAGCAGTTGTGTGCATTTTGCAATAAATATCAATACATATATATGGAGGCAGCAATAATTACTGCTACCCTTCTGTGCCGGCTGCCACATAAACTGGATCATTCTAACTTATATCTAGGAATGGTGTTTAAATGTTTAATAACTGTATGTTCAATACCAGGATAGTAGGTTACGTACTCAGCAATACTAACACAGAAACCTTTACAACAGTAACTATTACAAAACAAAATGCCTGATGAGAATCACCACCTATCTGTCTAGTCAGTCCATATCTAATAAACTGTTCCTCATAAGGACACTTGCCAAAAGGCTACAGTTCTAGTCGCCAACAACAGCACAGATAAGAAGGGTGTGCACCCTCATAAGGGTTTATGTTCCCTGTGAGATACTAAATCACATCATTACAACTCCAAATCCCAGCTGCACCATGTCTCTTTGGTATACATCTAGGACTAAATAAATATTAACCAACTGGGAATCAATGTGGTATTATTATCTTTGCATAGGGCCAACATATTCCTTGGGGTTAATAGAGTTTTCCTTTTCTCTGAGCTCGTCATGGGTTAATTTGTGACAAAGCAACTAAATAAAATCTGTCTGGCTGTGTTGAATGACCTAAGTAAACCGTCCTCCCATGTTGTTGGGTGATGACATGTGAGCTTGACAGCTTTACCTCTGCTCTAAGTTGATCCAGATGCCTGTACCAAGCACACTTAATGGATGGAAATAGAGCTGGTCTTTGATGTTTGAAGAAGATACAGTTGCTAATGGCAGTCTTATTTAAATCTTTGTATATGGTCAGTTCCTCGGTTGGAAACTAGAAATGAGTATGACTGACGTGCTTGTAGATCACTACATTCCTGTAACAGCCAAGTCATTTTTCTAGCTTCATAGCAAATATTTGAATGTTTCCCATTGTAAGGCTTTGTTTTTATGTAACTTGAGGAAGTGGTTTTTATAGTCTTGTATTCTCTTCCTGCCGTTTTAAAGCAATTTTGATGTTAATATTAGTTAGGCATGGGATTTTGGAATGACATAAAGGAATATCTGTCGCTCTAAAATCAATTGTTTCTTATGTTATACTTAAAGAGCATGAAAAACTGGCTATATGTTGTGTTATCCATTTTCTCATGGGCAATTCCATGGTGTTGTTGCTGTATTTTTATTGCACATGAGCTGCTCATCCATGTTAATTGGCTGCTTTGATTTGCTAATTAGGATTACAATATGCTCAGTAGTGGCAAAAATAAAGATCCCCAATGTTATCTGACAGTTAAACCCCTCTCTCAGCCTTTTCAAGCACTCCGAGCTGCACATTAGCATACTGGAGCAGCAAAATCAATTCTAAATATTTCATACTGTATATACTGTAGAGAGAAACTGCTAGGAGAATGTATAGCCAGCTCTTACATCAACTTCCTATTGGGATGAGTCCTTTTAAAGAACATTAAATCTGTATATACCTGGTACTAGCCATTTTCTCTACAGTAATTCCTAAAATATTCAGGGATATACTAAGTGCTTTAAGGTAATGTGCGGTGGCACATCCTTTTAGCGCAGCTCAATAACGCAGCTGCATAAGAGCGCAGAGAACTGCGCTTTGATGATGCTCTGCACTCCAGCCTGGTGCTGTGTGATCTGCCCCTGTCTGGTGTCCCCCATTATACAAGAGCTTACAATCTAATGATGATGTGGCATGTGAGGTATGTGTGACTCAGCAGCGTATCCATTGGAGGTGTCTTGTATAATGGGGGGCACCGGTCAGGGGCAGATCACACAGCACCAGGCTGGACCGCAGAGCGTCATCAGAGCGCTCTGATGACGTCGCGCCATTGAGCTGCGCTGGAAGATCCGGGTGCCGGCTCATTATGCTAACGTGATGTGGAGGGGACATTGTTTTGCCACGACAGACACAGACAAGCAGAGTATAATCCTAATCAGCACATCAAAGCAGATAATTAGTATACAGCAATGCTGTTTATCTAAAAATAGAAACAAATGGTTAGTACAATGTAAAGCTAGTTTTTCAAGAATAACTTTAAAAAAGAAATTGATTTGGGGGTGACAAAGTCACTATAAGCAAATTATTTTTTATTGCAGCATGCATTTTATTCTACCTTTTTATAGTAGGTTCTCTGAGCTGTTAATGAGAGAAATCACATATATAGTTGTGAGCATGCGAGCCGTTGCTAACGCTTGCAGGCTCGCACAGCCAAAGGCGCTCCTTGACAGCAACTGCAGACCTCGCAAAAAAGTATGAGACACGTTACAAACAATTACAACCTCGCAAAAATCGCCCGCATCCCGCGGACATGAAAAAATGAAAAACACAATAAATACACACAACACATATCTACAGCAAGAGGGAGCATCCAGGACCTCAAAAACTGAAGTTACACCTCAATTTAACTCAAAATAAAAGAGTTTAGACACAAAAAAATTCTCTAAGCGAGAGAAAAAATGGCAGCCAAAACAAACAAAAACGAGCCTACAGCAGTCTAAAGACGCAAAACACCACCAAACACCTACAGAATTGCCGAAAAACACATAGAGATTCGAAAACAAGGACGCAACCCGCGCAACCCCAACACATTACAAACACAGTAAATACACACAACACATATATACAAAGCAAGATGGTGCACCCAGGACCTCTACAAGTAAAGTTACACCTCAATTTAAGTCCAAATTTCGGAGTTTAAACACCCAAAAATCACCTAAGTGAGAGACAAAATGGCCGCCGAACAAAACGAAAACGAGGCTACAGGACTCTAAACACGCAAAACACCACCAGAAACACGCAAAACGCCACAAAACAGCTACGGATATTCCGCCAAAGACGCATACCACACATTAGCCACCATTTTAGAACAATAACTTATACAATGCGGAAGTACACAGCTATGCTAACGGATTTGTCTCGCACACACACACTATTACACTGCACACATTCATCACGCTTACACAGCAGCTCCACAGCACTAATGCTGCAGCAACATCAAAACAGATTGCCAGCTCTTCAACACAATGCTTCCTGCATATATTACTTGAAAATAGGTAAATTATATTAATGTATTTATTAATTTATTAATGTATTATTTATTAATTCGCTAGTATTGATATATTTAAAGGGACATGGAATGCATTTTTTCTGCAGAAATGCCTTCAATGGTCTTTTAAAGTGGCATTTAAATATTTTTTTATTTGTTGCATCTGGAAGTGGGTAATTGATCATGTATCGCTGTGTGTGTGTGTTTCTCCCACAAAAGATACTTTGAAAGCAGACAAAAATGATTAAAATATTTAACTGATTAGCCAGTAAGCAAAAATATAGCTGAATGAGTCATGCTTGTCTGTCAATTACATCTACAGACATTTGTATGCTCTGTGCACGTTCCTGTTCCTTTCAAATGATGCATTACTTAACTAGGTTTTACTTAATATTTTTTTCAGACAAAACACTACTTTGGTAATGTTTAAAGCATGCTCTGAAAAAATTATTGTATTCCCTGTCCAATTAAAGCTAATATTCTGTACATTGAAGCTCCTCTAACATCTCTAACAACATGATAGCTACCGCTGAAGCCTGATTGCATATGATAGTAAATAAAGGTAAATGAGGTAAATACATCAATGAAGCTGTGAGCTATACCATGTAGGGTCACCCAAGATGGGCAGGTCATAGCAGTGAGGTCAGACAAATTGTGGTACTGGCAACCCACTCCAATATCTTTGCCATGAAAATCTTATGGATTACCACAAGCAGATACAAGATATGCCTGGCGTGCTGTGGTCCATAGGGTTACGGAGAGTCGGACACACCTGAACGGCTAAACATGATACAAAATAGAAATTATATTCACGTCAGTCACTTTTTTTGTGTATAAGTCTTCAATGGAATATTTTTTTTTCATAGATATTAAAAGTACTGCAATGTTGTTGTGAAGTTTATATCCACAAAACTAGGCTAAAATATGCTGTTTCACTAAATATATGTTTTTTATCATATACAATACATTCATGCCAGGGAGGATAAAGTTGGCAGACGGAGAAGGGCTTTACTTTACAAATCCATAATTTATTAATAAAATCCCCACGTTTTCGAGTCGACTGTGTGCACTAGGGAATGCGGCCAAGATACTTGTATGAGGCACTTCTGAGAACAACTGGATCTATTCCTTTGATAAATCTGCTGCTATTTATTTGCAGGGGTTTACAGCCAATACACAGACCCCAGAGCCTTCTGCTTATGACATTTCTTATCACAAGCTATCATTAATCTTTTAAAAGTAAATGAGGGGTTTTGTAAGTATACGTCAGAGTCTATTTTAGGAAAGCAGATTCATAAAATATATAAAACTCTTCGCATAGTAATTTAGGAAAATGTTATTTGTATTTGTAGAATATAGACCAAGATTTTCCATCCTATTAACATGAAGACCTTATTAGGAAAAATGTCATACAAATGATATGTGAGCAAACTGAAAGGACTACTGTAATTATTATGCACTGGGGTTTCATTTGTTTATTTAATAACAGTAATAAAATCAGATTAAAAAAAACAGCATAGATTTTAAAATGTGCATTTGAATTTTAGTATGGCAGTCTAGAGCAGATTTACTTCTCTTCATCTCTTATTAGGTGTCTAGACGGTGAGAATGGATCTGCCCAGGAAATTCACTAAAATGTATTCCAGACTGGTCTGTTTTCTTTATGCAGGGAGGACTTCTATTAGGACAGCTTTTGTTTTGAACGTTGCAACCGTTTAAGCAAATATAATTCTGCCACTTTAAAAGAAATCCATATTATGCCCGCATGTGGAATATGGAGTAAAGGTTTGGGTTCAATTTAAGAAAAAGAACATTGTAGAGCTAGACAAAGTACAGAGATGGGCAACAAGATGAATGTAGGGACAAAGCTATGAAGAAAAAACTAGCCAGATTAAACTCTAGAAAAATTATACTTAAGAGTGGATATGATTACCCTATACAAATACATGCAGGACCAATATAAGGTTGTTTTTTTTGTTTTTTTCTTTTTATTCAGTCACGTTTAATAGAGCTGTAACAAATTTAAAATAAACATGTGTTAAAATTAATATTGGAAGGTGCATAATGATGTGGTATATTCTTCAGAAAACCGTAGTAGCTTTGCTCTCAGTACAAAAGGCACATTAAAACGTTTGGAGTTACCATTGTGGAACTTTTGTTGTACTGCAAACATCCATTAAAATAAAAAACAGAAAAAAGCCATAGAGACAGTTGTAGTTAAAAAGACACATGATGGTCTTTCCACAGCACAAATGTATATGCTCCCAATGGACTATAAAAATACATTCCTCATATTAGATTGCATTATGGGATATACCCTAAAAACCTTTGATCCAACAAGAATCCCCCTTACATTAAAATGATAATTGGAGTTTAACAACATTTTTTTCTTTCTTCCTTTTCATTGTTAACACAGACATTTCAGGCATATCAATAATGGTCACCAACAACATACTGTTATGTCAATGTGTCTTAAAAAGTAAAAAAACACAATACATAGGCATGTTGGCTACATATCATTAACCATAAAAGTTCTGAGGCAGTTTAATGCACTAGATAAACGGGATCACTACTGCTTTATAAATCATAACATACAATCAATACATACATATTCACTGTTAATATTTTGCATTGTAAATGTCAAGCAAGTTTGCATAATACATTTTATTAAAGGTGAAGCTCTACAATCAAAAATGTTTGCAACTAAATATCTTAAAGGACCATTGTAATGCATCCAAAAGTAAAACTCATGTTTGTTGGGTATAGACCACCAAAAACACTATGCAGTTCAAAATAAATAATAAATAAGTACATATATTTTCTTAAATCTGTCCACTTTCCCTCAAGTAGAGCTGCTTATCTCCACCCCTTGTGTCGTATAAGGGGAATGGCCATCATGGACCTTGGAAGCGGACCTGGCTATGGTAATGCTGGCCCCACACTGGAATATCATTGGCTTCAGCCTACACAGGTGTATTGTAACCTGGTTGCAGCGGCCTCATAGGCCCAGTGACAAAAGACCAATATAAGGTTTTGTCATGGAAACTCTCTTTGGGACTAAAGGATTTCAACTGACAAGAAGTCTTTCTGTGAGGTTAAAAGAAAAAAGATTCCATCTTCAAGAAAGAAAAGGCTTCTTCACGTTAAGTGCAGACTGTGAAAAATTCTACCAAATGAGGTTGTGACAGAGATTCAATAGATAACTTTTAAAAGGGATTGGATATATTTTTGTATAAAAAGGGCATTTAGGGTTATGTAGGATAACTAGAGAAGGAGAAGTATTGATCCAGGTAATAACACGATTGTCAGGAAGAATTTTTCCCATTATGAGGCAATAGACAATGTTTCAATGGGGGTTCTGTGTTTGCCCTCCTCTGGTTCAATTAAAAACTCACTAATTACTAGGATCAGAGGATATCTAAAAAGGTTAAACTTGATGAACTAATTTACTATGTTACAAGTACAGTACTGATTATATTGACCATTATTAAAAAATGTCAAAGCACATTTTAAGACTGAAGCACTGTCCTTTAAAGAGTTCATAATAAAGCAAAATATATTTATATACAAACTTCAAATGATAATTAACACTGACTTAATATGATGTCTGCCATTGCTTTTTCTTTTTAAAGATAATTACAGGAAAGGTTGATAGCTAAAGGAAAGAGGGGGAGTGAAAGAGGAAGAATGGAGAGAGAGAGGGGGCATTGCCTGCACCGGAAGCCTATGGTAAAAGTGTTTAAAATATATAAGGAGTAAGATTCAAATGAATATAGCACAGAATTCAGCATGGGGCAGTAAAGGGCCCCATACAAACCAATGGTGGGCTATGCTATGAGGCCAAGTCACACAACCCTCATAAAAAATATGTTCTGGTGGATACAACATTCTTTTTGGATAGTTTAAGAAGCAAATTGTATTTAGTGGGTATCAAGGTAATTTCAGCTACAAACGTGTCAGCAATAGCAATAAAAATCACTAATGTCAGTAAACAGATCCTTTATCAAATTAAGATCTAACATTATCCTTAAACATAAGTTAGAATCACTATTTAGTTAAGTAAGTAACCCTTTTCTTTCACTAATTTACGATTTAATAGCTCTATTGGTATTTTTACCATGTGACTCTTGGCTCATACTCAATGCCTTACAGTAAAGCATGTGCAAATGGAAAGAATAAATCAACTGGGATTTAAATGTTAAATAAACACAGAAGGTCTGTTTAAGTGGATGTAAACATATGGACAATTCTCAAGGCTTCTAATGCTTTTAAGAACATTTTAATATTTTTCTTTATACAATAAGTTTAATGAGGCATGTATCAATATGCCAGAACAAATGGGATAACCTTTTGTGCAAGAGTGCAAACTCAACAACAGTGGCACTCAAGCTTAATCTTACAGAAAGGCACAACGTTCCTTATGTTACAGTAAGATTAGAGCTAGTGGTCTTTTCATTAGGGCAACCTATAGCAAATAATACATTTATACATTTCAGATTGTTTCATGCTATTAATAATTCTGAAGTCACACAAGTGTAATACTCTGGCTATTAATTGGAATATGGTTAGTATATGTCAAACATTTGATGAACATCACTGTGTTAATGTTTTTAGTTTATTAAGAGATAAAGGGGGTTGGTTGGTTCAGCTTTCACAAAGGCACTTTGGTGATAAAAACTTCTTGCCCATGTTCCTCTGAAGCATATAAATTGGTTATGAACACACCATTTAAAATGATCCTTATAACAACACATTCACAGTCCTTATTTATAGAACATGTATGATTAATGTATTGAAGCATATAACAGTGTTCAGTAGATCAAGGTTGAACTGTAAGGATATGAGGGAGAACATATTATATCAAAGGGTTATGTTTTTTTCTATATGTTTTTTAAATAACAAAACTTGAAAAAGTTCCATTATCACATATGTGATGTTGGTGACGTTTGTGATGTTGGTAACGCACTTGTAGCCCTCGCGAGACGAGCAGTTGAAGCAAAGACAGTAACACTTACACGAAGAACGCCAGGCATGCGGGACTTTGAAAATAAAACAAACAGCATTCAGCGCGTAACACGCAAAAATTGGGCAGACACACAGAAGAGAAATACACAGGGAATGGACAGGAGGGAGATGGTGGAAACAGACACATGCCATTCCCAAGCACAAAACTTGCAGGTTAACGAACCCTGCAATGAGCGGCCGTACAGTAGCCGGGAGGAAAGGCTCACAATGAGCACCGAAGGCGCTCATCGCAGGGCTCGCGATGAGCACCGTGAGCGGGAGAGGATTTGAGAGCCCCACAATGAGTGCGAGCCCCACGATGAATGCCTAAGACGCTCATTGTGGGGGTTGCGATGACCGCCGAAGGTGATCATTGCAAAGCAGGAAAGTTGAAGTACACAGGGGGAGAAGCTCGCGATGAGCGCTGAAGGTGCGCAGAGGAGCAAAAGCCTCACATTGTGTGGCAAACAGCATTGCCAGCATTACAATTTTATTACCGTCATTTTTGACGGGCAATTTCCTAGTCCCACATCAGATTGTTGTTCAGTAGGAACCAAAGTGATAGACCCCTCAGCAGAATAGTTGCATATAAAAGTTAATATATTAAAGGCTGTACTATTATATTTTCCATTTGACAAAATATTATTTGTATTTGTGGAATGTATTATATGTATTATATATATATATATAATGTTGTGCTTGAATCTAAAAACTGTAAGAAAGCTACATTTGCAGACCTCATACAGTAATTTGCATTGATCAGTGTAACCATAACTAATTATTGCTAATTGTCCTTTCGGGGTTGGCACATGCTCTGATTTTATCTAGTAGCCACTTTTTGGCAGAAAACCAGGCAATCCCCAGGGTGTATTTAAAGGTATATGTAAGTTTCTCTGTTTTTAATATTAAAATAAACTAATTGTTTGTTTGCATATCTAATAATAATTTGTTTTGCTTTTATTTAAAAACTATCGAATTGCCCGTCAAAAAATGACGGCAATAAAATTGTAAGTGAGCTTATGGTGTTTGGTGTTTATAATGTGGCTGATGTAGCGTTGTTCGTTTTCTATGTCGTGCGACTTTTTCGGAATATCCGTAGCTGTTTGGTGGTGTTTTGCGTGTTTATGGTAGTGTTTTGCGTGTTTAGGGACCTTTAGTCTCGTTTTCATTTTGTTCGGGCATTTTTTCTCTCGCTTAGGTGATTTTCGGGTCTCTAAACTCCGAAATTTGTGCTTAAATGGAGGTGTAACTTCACTTGCAGAGGTCCTCAGTGCTCCCCCTTGCTGTGAGTAACCTTTTTATGTGTTTGTTGTTTGTATTTATTGTGTTTATAATGTTTTTGGGGTTGTGCGTGTAGCGTCCTTTGGCGCCCCTTGCCAGCAACTGCGACCCTCGCTTCGTCAGGGCCGCGGGCTCGCTATGCGAGCCTGCAAGCGTTAGCAACAACTCGCATGCTCACAACTATATATGTGATGTCACTACCTGTAGTTTTAATTTATACTTTTGCAGAATCCATTTTCGTTACCCATAGATGCCATTAACCACTGCTTGATTGCACCATAAATGTGCTTCCAAAGGAAATATCTATGAATGAGTATAAAACAAACAATAAAATGGGTAAAAACTACTTTGGAATTGGAGAGGAAGTAATGCATAATATTGAGAGGGTTTCCCTTTACTTAAATAATTCACCTTTTTGCATCTTGCTTTTCTTGTAGAAAATGCAGAAACTACCAGCTACATTTGAGGAATTCTTGGAAGTACAACATTTGGTAAGTTATGTAACATATTTCATACCGGAATGACTAAAATAGCTTGGGCGCTTTTAGTCTGACCACATTTTGGAGTTAAGCTTTTGCATTTGTCTAGAGAAATGTTAGAATGAATTCTTACTGCAGGCCGCTGTATGTAAGAAGTAAGATGTACGACTTCATTACACTGTCAAGATGCGGTTAATGTAAATTGTATACTTTGTGGAGGTGCCGGCAAAGCCAGGATAAGTGTCTTTATTGCTCTCTGGCATGTTCTTTATTTAAAATATCATAACACATACCACTTAAATGGAAGTAGTCATTTATTGATTTTAGAGTTTGCATGGTTACCTTAAAGGGAGATGAAACTTATATATGTGTCTAGTATGTATTTAAAATAGTAGACATTAAACATAGCAGTCTTTTTGTGCAATTTTCATCTTTTGAAGTTCACACCATCCACTTTTTCTCACCTATCTATTAAGTGTTGCTTTGATCTATCACCATCCTGGACTATCCTCTCAATTTCTTGATCACTTTGTCGCCTGGCTCCCTCACTTTCTCTCCTCCAACATTCCTTCACTCATTCTTGGTGACTTCAACATTGCCATTGACACTACCCTCTCCCCTATTGTTGCTAAACTACTCTCACTCACCTCTTCCCTCTGTCTCTCACAATGAACAGATTCCCCAACTCCCGGTGATGAACACTCCCTAGACTTTATTTTTTCCAATCTCTGCAAAAACTCTAACCTTGCCATCTGCCCACTCCCTCTATCTGTCCACCACCTTCAATTCGGCAGCCCCACCCCATCTTTCTCTCACTGCCCTTCTTCAACCCCGGTCACCATTATTCACAGAAATCTTAAAGCACTTGACCCACAGCGCCTTTCCACTGTGTTACAACCCCTTTTCAGTCCCCTCACTACCTCACCTGTCCTGACATTGCCACATGATAGTCCAACTTGACTCTTAATTCCACCTTTGACACTCTGGCACCCATAACCACTCTCATCCACAGCCATGGCACACCACACAAACACAATACATTCAGAGGTGCTCCTGCACTGCTGAACAATAATGGAGGAAATCTTGCACTTCAGCAGTCTTCCTCCACTACAAATTTATGTTGTGCTCCTACTTCTCTGCCCTCAACCTTGCCAAGCAGCACAATTTTACATCATTAATATCTACTCTATCCTCTAACCCAAACATGTTTTACCCACTTTCAACACTCTCCTCCGCCCACCACCACCTCCTGTCTCTTCCTTTATCATGGTTGAAGACTTTGCCATACATTTTAAGCATAAAATTGAAAACATTTGCAACAAACTCTCCTCTCAGTGTGGATCATACACTTCCTCCTCTCAACTAACACCCAGCCTTCAGCCTTCCCCAATCCAAAGCCACAATGCACTGAGGTTGAAGTTTCCAGTCTACTATCAACCTCTCGCCTTACTACCTGTCCTCTAGATCATATTCCATCACAGCTAATCCCTCCCCTCTCTACCACACTTATCCCTGCTCTCACACATTTATTTAACCTTTTCCTAAATACTCGCAAGTTTCCATCATCTGAAAACATGCCATAATTAAACTGATTCTGAAGAAATGCTCGTCTGACAATTATTTAGCAATTATTGCCCTATCTCTCTACTTCCCCTGGCTTCCAAACAGTTTGAGCAACTTGTCTACAATCGCCTTACCCAATTTATGTCCTCCAATTCCCTTCTTGACACCTTCCAATCCAGCTTTTGGCCCTAAAACTCCACTGAGACAGCTCTCACAAAAGTGACTTGCTCAGATGACACTCAAGTCTACCTCTCAGCACCTGAGCTATCTTCTTTCCAACTGCCTCTCAAGCATATCCTCCTGGATGTCCGCTCACCATCTCAAACTCAACATGTCTAAGACCGAACTCCTAATCTTCCTGCCATCTACTACAGTGTCAATTTCTCACATCTCTCTCCCTGTCAACAATTACATCATCACTCCCACCTCCCAAGTCCATTGTCTTGGGGTCCTATTGGACCCTGCACTCTCTTTCATTTCTTACATACAGTCACTAACAAAATCTTGTCTTTTCAATTTTAAAAACATTTCTATTTTTTCTAATACATTATCTCATGATATCTCATCTTGACTACTGCAACTCGCTTCTTGCTGGCCTTCCCATCACCCATCTATCCCCACTTCAATCCATAATGAATGCCTCCGCCAGACCCATCTTCCGTACACAATGTTCAGTGTCTGCAGCTCCTCTCTGTCAATCACTCCATTGGCTTCCCGTAGCCTCCAGAACAAAATGTAAAATCATGACCCTAACTTAGAAAGCCCTCAACAACAGTGCACCCCCTTATATGTGCTCTCATCTCCAAACATTCCCTCACCCACCCTTTTCGTTCTGCTAATCACCACCTCTCACTGCCTTCAGGACTTTTCTCGTGCTGCCCCTATTTTCTGAAACTTCATGCCTCGCTCCAATAGACTATACTTATGCCTCAAATCCTTCAAAACCTCACTAAAACTCATCTGTTTAAGAATCCTATCACCTGCTGTCTTAACATGAACAGTACATCTTTCACCCTCCTGTACTACAGCCAAACCCTTTAGATTGTAAGTCTGTGAGTTTTCAATCTTGCAATGTGTTTTTGGGAAAGCTCTATGGACACTGGATTCTAAGCTCAAAGACAGGGCCCTCCTTTTTCCAATCACCTGTAATAGTTAACAGTTGTGAGTAATGGCTGTGAGATGCGTTACTCACAAGCTGAAATCACACAACTGTGCATGTGTGTCACAATTACGCATGCACCGTATTGTGGCACAACAGCTAATGCAAATGCGAGTCCTAGTTAATACGTAGCACAACAGAGGGAGGTGGAAAGAGAGAGATGGAGGGGGGAGAGGGACACAGAGAGAGAGGAGACAGCGGGAGAGTGAGGGAGAGATGAAGAGAGAGGGGGAGGGAGGGAGAGAGGAAAGGAATAGATAGAAAGGGAGGAAGAGAGAGAAAAGGGAGGGAGAGAGAGAAAAGGGAGGGAGAGGGTGAGGGAGAGAGGAGAGAGAAGGGGAGGGAGAAAGGTAGGAGAAAGGGAGGCAGAGAGGAGGGAGGTAGGGAGGGGAAGAGGGAGGGATGCAGAGAGAAAGATGGGGAGGGAGAGAGAAAGGGGAGAGGGAGAGAGAGAGATGGTAGAGGAGAGAGAGAGAGGCAGAGAAAAAGGGAGGGGAGAGAGGGAGGAAAAGAGAGAAAGGGAGGGAGATAGGGGGGAGGAAGAGAGGTGAAGGAGGGAGAGGGAGAGAGACAGAGAGCACACAGGGTACAGAGAGAGACAGAGGGCACAGAGAGAGCACACACACAAAGAAAGTGCAGAGAGAGGGCGCACAGAGAGAGAGAGGGCGCACAGAGAGAGAGAGGGAGCACAGAGAGAGAGAGGGAGCACAGAGAGAGAGAGGGAGCACAAAGAGAGAGAGGGCGCACAGAGAGAGACAGTGCACAGAGAGAGAGAGACACAGCACAGAGAGAGACAGAGGGCTCACAGAGAGCAACATGGGGCTCACAAAGAGAGACAGTACAGATAGAGACAGAACACACAATTGAACATAACCGATAATACTGTAATTTATGACGGGCAAGTTACTAGTGTGTTAATATTGTTTTGCCTTGGGCACAATCCATGTACCGGTATATTGCTACAGAATAGTTTTGGCACGTTACTTAGAAACGATAATAATAATGATAATAGTAATAAAAAATTTGCCCCCAAAAAGCATACTTGACATAATGGTGTGTAGCTCTGTTCGGACATAATTATAACACATTCCTGGTTTGAGCATGTCACTTGCAGCCATTCATTCTAGACAAAATATATTATTTTGCCGTAGAGCTCTATAACTCTGCTGAGGCAGTGCCTTCGCACCTCCTAAGTAGCTGTCAAAATGTGTTTATTTGGTAGCAGTTGCAGCATACAGAAGGATTAAACAGATAATATTTTAGCCTTTGCAATGTTGCCATAATAAAAACCTATTATTTTAATTGCAAGCTAGGCAAATATGTTCAATGTTCTTCTGCAAAATAATAATAGAGGTGGCAGCATGTAATACCCAATGGCACATTCATTTATTGTCTATAGTTATCTCCTATACCTGTCTAAAATAATAAACATTGTGTTGGACAAACTTCAAACTACTTTGATGAGACAAATGTATTTTTTATTCAGATTTCCCAGAAAATAATATTGTACAAAATAATAAGTTTTGTTTGTGCAATTAGATACTAGTGCAGTAATTTTAGCCTGTGGCAGCCTGGATAACAGAGAACAATTTCTTATGAATTACATTTCATTAGATATTTAAGCCAACATGATGCTATGTATATTATTGCTTCAAAACAAAGAGGTCTATGGAGTTTATTTTTAGGCAAGGAACAATGTATTACTAATTTATTTAATTAAGCTATTGATACTGAACTTTTATATTGTTTGTAATACGTTTATTCATGTTTATCCTAATATTACATAGATTTTTAACAGTTGGAAAAGTCCACAAAAAATCAATATATGTTGATTGTGGAATACGTCTTTCTCCTGAAAATCCACACCTGTGGCATTGTGAAAAATACCTTTTACTAAGATGAAGCCACAAAAGAGTTAACTGATGTGCGGATGACTTGTTATCTTTCTAAGCCATAAAAAAAATATTGTTGCATGGGTAGAGATCATGCTAGTGCTCAATTTTTAAGTGTCCTTCCAAGGTAAGGTAGCTTCTTGTTCTCACAATTTTGGTATCAATATATATCTGAAGCTAGAGCTAGCACTTCTGCTTGTTTTGAGTGGGATGATTGTTTTGTTGTTCCAGAGATTAGAAGTGGATACCAGATAGCGATTGTGTTTGTGACCAATTAAGATGGCTACTGTTAGGACCCTAGATTAAAGGAGCGCACGCGCACCTCAATTTTCTCTCTCTGGCTCATGACTTTTTTTGTTCAAGTTCTCAGCATCCCCAGCAATTCCTTTCAGATCAGTTACAGGCACAATCAGATCCTGTTTCTTAGGACATAAGAAGAGCACAATTACCGTTGAGATGTACAAAGCAGGACTGAATGTTTATTGTTGTACACATAGTAATATCACAAACACTAAAAGACTCACCTTCCCACGCCTTGCTCCCCCGACATTCTCTCCTGTGAGATATCTGATTTCACACAGACCATAAACTAACTTCCTCCTTTATGACTATCTGAGGCCAGGGAGGATGCACACCGGTTTGCTCTCAGATGTCGTATATATCCACATACATTTCTGTAGAAACGTAACCCTTTGTCCCATGTTGACTGACGTAACTTTATATAATATAAGCCTACTTCTAGCACCAATAAATTATTTAAAATGTATACAATTACTTAAATCACATTATTACATCAAGTCACTATTCTAAACATTGTAACATTATTTTTAAAAGGTACTTTGAAAAAGGACTTAGCATACAGTGTCATGTACTAACAACAACCTGAACACTAAACATAGTATAAACAATTCTTATTAGGCTTGAATACTCACAGGCCATGCTCCTTGGGGATCAGGGGTACAAGATTAGAGCCCGAGGCCTAACATTATACAGGTTATTACAAATCATACATGATAGAACAAAATAGTCCATGAGTTCAGGACGTTGACAGTTCGATCCTGGGCCATACAGAAACTTGCTGGTGGGGTACAGGGGTCCCCCATTCTGGCCCCCATAAGCCAGTCATAACAGCTACCATCAGAAAGTAAATTAAAAATATAAAGTAATATATTTTAATAATCTAAAGTCTAGAAAATATATGTTACCACAATGCCACAACAAAGGCGTCAAACAGAGCTTAATGATCAGGTAGAAAGAGAAATGAGAATTTTCCTTTTGGACATAAGCAGATCTTGGATAACATTCGGTGGCACTTCAAATTAGGGGTGATACTCGGATAGGTAGGTAGGTTTTTTTGAGATATGTAATTATTTCATTGTATGCCAACCCCACAGAAACTGGATTGGGGGATAAGGTCTGTATGGTCAAGTAACACTAGCACAGGATATTAACCACCCCACCATCTAAACAAGTTGATAGGAAAGTGTTTTTTTTCCCAACCTGATACACAACACTTATCAAGAGGTTCTATCTTCAATTAGAAAATGTTTTAATGGTAAACTCATTGCCATTTGCTGCAGTATTTACCCACAGTAGTATAATAGTCAAATATAATGTGGGTTAACCTTTTTGGATGCTTATTAATGTGACAAAGACCGATATTGAATTAACAAAAAAACAAAACGTAAAATGTGCAATGTGAGGAATGCCAGTAATGTTATATTTTAATTTAATAATGTATCTGGTCATCAACCATGTCTAAATGTTTTTTAGGGTTATTTAATAAAATCTTTTTTGCATGAAGCGTATGTTTTTAATCTTTTTCCTCACCTCTCCCTCTTCCCTCCTCCCCATGCCTCACTCCACTGATGGATGAAAACAAACTCCTCATTTTCCGACTATTAGGAAGTGATGAAACAAAGACAAGATAGAATTTTCCATACATCTACAGAGTCTGAAAAAAATCTTATTTTCTCTAAAATTATTTATGTCTATAGCTTGCACAGCTGCAAATGTATCTAGTTTATTACATACTTCACAAATAAGTGCAGATTTGCAGCGATCCTTTAAGGTTTGCATCTATAAGTTGCCCTGTTGAGAGCCTGAAAGTAAATGCCTATCTGTGAAGTACAGTATATAACTCATATCCAGTGGCTTATACTGGATTAATGCTCAAGAGACGCATATGCATATCCTATTCATTACGTAGTATTCGTTATTGCTAGTTCAACTGGTATGCCATTCTACATATCAAGCATTCTTTCTGTAAAGTATTATTCTTGCAAATTGTCTCTTTTGTTATTACCCTCCTTGCATGACAGAAATAGAGGATATTTAAGATAGTTTTTCAATATCAAACTGAAGTGAATATGACACAATAATTAACAAACAATTAACAAATGTATTCAGTTTTTGCTAAATTTGTGATACTGTTTTCCCGTGTGTAAAATTATGTGGCAATGGTACCATTAATGGAACAGGTGTATATTATAACAAATGTCTCATAAATGCTCAAAATGACAAGCAAATCTTGTTTTGTTTACTGATCTATTTACAGAATTGATTTTGTCACCAACAAGTTGATACTGTATTTTAGATCGTAGGTAAGAAATTTGCATTTCTTAATTTTTTTTTAAATTTATATAATGATTTATTTTTAACAACAGAAAGACTGGCCAGAAAATCCATGTTCAGAAGAAAAACCTCTAGAACTTGGTCTAAAGGGCACTGAATATTCCTTGTGTGCAATAAAAGAGGATCTTCTCAAAAATGCCCCTATGGATAAGAAAATCTTTGCAAATTTGGAGGGAAATGTTCTCCAACATTCCTCTCTTCTGGACAAATATGCTTCCATGATATTAGATATTCCCAGCTCTGATGACAATCTATATTCAGCAAATGAAAGTAAGTATTAAACTTTTTGTATTTCTATTTACTATGTTTACTAAAGTCTCACTTGTGGCAGATTTTCTCTTTTATCCTTATGACATTGACTCTGAGGCCAAAAACAGGCTCCCGTATCCCCCTTAAATTGACATTTTATTATATCTCCTCCTGTATTACTATTTTTCTGAATTGGTGTTGGTACCTAGATACCATGATGCACTGGGTGAAAAGTCTGTTCACTATTATTTTACCTTTTTGTATTTTTAAGTATTGTTGAATTCTTGAGAAATAGAGTTAATCCGCATGGAAAGGTTTTCACAGCTGCCTACCCAGAATCTACTTGTATGACTACTCACTAGGTAACTTTATTTGTCATTCACAATGACCGTGCTGCATATTCAAAATATGTTTCAAATTTTACGGTTTGTCTTAATAAATATAAAGTATAAAAAAACATGTGTATATATATATATATATATATATATATATATATATATATATATATATATATATATATATATATATATTGCTGAAAGGAAGCTATTTGCAGTGCAGTCTCTGTTTGGTGGGTTATTCAACTGGTATGTTTTCTTCCTAGCGGTATCAGTTGAATATTTAGGATTGCAAAGCATTAAACATCCTTTTTTTTTTACTATTCCAAAGAGAAATAGTAGTCAGAGGGTAAGGCACAAACCATGATCAGTTTTGTAAACTTTCTACTAGCACTTTCTCAGTTGATATATCTGATAGTATTGGTTGTAGATTCATTGCCATGTGTTGGCTTTCACATGAGAAAATAAAAAAACTACTTTCTGGCAATGAGTACTAAAACATGCTAACCTATATTAATCCATAGACACTTAAAACATACACCATGGCCAAGGGAAATGTTGCAAATCTGAGTTATATAGCAAGTTTAATTAAAAAAGCTGTAGATATTTGTTGCATAATAGTAAAAAAACTAACATAATAGAACCTACAAAAATACAGATGGGTAAGTTATTTTATGAGATGCAGTGTTTGAGAGGTTACTTTGTATATCTGATATCTAGGGACTGAAAAGTAAAAAAAATTGAACAGCACATGTAACCCAAAAGACAATAAAAAAAAAAAAAAAATATATATATATAGTGCATAAAAAAAGTCTACACACCCTGTTAAAATGTCAGGTTTCTGTGCTGTAAAAAATGAGACAAAGATAAATAATTTCAGAACTTTTTCCACCTTTAATGTGACCTATAAACTGTACAAATTGAAAAACAAACTGTAATCTTTTAGGTGGAGGAAAAAAAATAAAAAAATAATGTGGTTGCATAAGTCTGCACACCCTCTTATAACTGGGGATGTAGCTGTGTTCAGAATTAAGCAATCACATTCCAAATCGTGTTAAATAGGAGTCAGCATACACCTGCCATCATTTAAAGTGCCTCTGATTAACCCCAAATAAAGTTCAGCTGCTCTAGTTGGTCTTTCCTGAAATGTTCTTAGTCGCATCCCACAGCAAAAGCCATGGTCCACAGACCGCTTCCAATGCATCAGACAGATCTCATTATTAAAAGGTATCAGTCAGGAGAAGGGTACAAAAGAATTTCCATTAGATATACCATGAACACAGTGAAGACAGTCATCATCAAGTGGAGAAAATATGGCACAACAGTGACATTACCAAGAACTGGAGCTCCCTCCAAAATTGATGAAAAGATGAGAAGAAAACTGGTCTGGGAGGCTACCAAGAGGCCTACAGCAACATTAAAGGAGCTGCAGGAATATGGCTGTGTGGTACATGTGACAACAATCTCCAGTATTTTTCATATGTCTGGGCTATGGGGTGGAGTGGCAAGACGTAAGCATTTTCTTACGAAGAAAAACATCCAACCAAACTACATTTTGCAAAAACACATCTGAAGTCTCTGAAAAGCATGTGGGAAAAGGTGTTATGGTCTGATGAAACCAAGGTTGAACTTTTTGGCCATAATTCCAAAAGATATGTTTGGCGCAAAAACAATACTGCACATCACGAATAGAACACCATACCCACAGTGAAGCATGGGGATGGCAGCATCATGCTTTGGGGCTGTTTTTCTTTAGCTGGAAATGGGGCCTTAGTTAAGATAGAGGGAATTATGAACAGTTCCAAATACCAGTCAATATTGGCACAAAACCTTCAGGCTTCTGCTAGAAAGCTGAACATGAAGAGGAACTTCATCTTTCAGCATGACAACGACCCAAAGCATACATCCAAATCAACAAAGGAATGGCTTCACCAGAAGAAGATTAAAGTTTTAGAATGGCCCAGCCAGAGCCCAGACCTGAATTTGATTGAAAATCTGTGGGGTGATCTGAAGAGGGCTGTGCACAGGAGATGCCCTCGCAATCTGACAGATTTGGAGTGTTTTTGCAAAGAAGAGTGGGCAAATCTTGCCAAGTTAAAATGTGCCATGCTGATAGACTCATAGCCAAAAAGACTGAGTGCTGTAATAAAATGAAACGGTGCTTCAACAAAGTATTAGTTTAAGGGTATGCATACTTATGCAACCATATTATTTTATTTTTATATTTTTTCTTCCCTCTACCTAAAATATTCCAGAGTTGTACAGTTTATAGGTCACATTAAAGGTGGAAAAAGTTCTGAAATGATTTATCTTTGTCTCATTTTTTTACAGCACAGAAACCTGACAATTTAAACAGGGGTGTGTAGACTTTTTATATCCACTGTATATATAGCTATAGGGAAAATATTTGCTTTATATACTCGAGTATAAACGGTAACCTTATTCCACCTAGAGTAGTTCTACTGATGTTTTATTTAGTTTAAACTTCATATCGCATGTAGAGCATGCGGGTTGTTGCTAACGCTGCAGGCTCGCGTAGCGAGGGGCCGCATTTGCGCAGGTGGAGGCTCCCACGTCGACCTCAAAATTTACAGACTTACCATCCACAAATACGAGCCGCGGGAGTTAGAAAAATAAACATTACGAGCTCGCAAAAATAAGACCTTAGCGCACGAAACACGTACACATGAAAACATTAAAAACACAATAAATACACACAACAAACACATAAAAACAGCAAGGGGGGGCACCCAGGACCTCTGAAACTGAAATTACACCTCAATTTAGGTTGAAATACAAGAGTTTAGACACTCAAAAATCCCCTAAGCGAGAGAAAAAATGGGCGCTGAAAAAAACTAAAAAGAGGCTAAGGACGCAAAATTACTATACTTACTCGCAAAACGGAACGAACATTCCAGACCAGTTCAGTCGGCACGTAACACACACTATGCGACACGTACCACACTGAAATTCCCCACCATTTTGCATGAAACACAGAACTATTAGCCGCAAAATGGCGGCTGGAACACAAATTTAAGGCTGGAATGCAAATAGCGCATGCGTATTGCGTTTCAACCACCTCAAAGTTTATAAATACTGCGCACTTTCCAGAAAATTCTACAGTGTGACTGGACAGTTCACTGCTGGCGTTACTTCAGAAAAGAATTACTTACCAATTTACAGCTTCACAATCTGCAAATTCCAACAGAGAGGTAAGCTATAATACATGTAATTTATTAAGAAAGACCCCCAAATCTCCCCCCTTCCCCAAAAAACAAAACATTTCAAAGATTGACACAAAAGACTTCATTCGTTTATAGTAACATTTGAAATACACAAATATGTGTATGGGCCCTACAACAAGCTCATCCAACAAATCAAATAAATATATTCAAGTGACATTGACTCCCACTAATAATGGCACATTTTTTTTTTGCCACACATACATATTTAACCTGCAGCTCAATATTTTCCTTTTTTGCACAATTCCAACAGACTCTGCATCAACAGCGTCACTTCAGAATTTGCAGCGTGGACTGTGAAAGGGGATCACTTTTAAACAAGACAAAGAAAGAAGTAGGATACAAAAAGACATTACATGCAGAAAAAGACCATGCTTTTCCAAAACAAACAAAAATAATAATAATACAATTAACCATTTATCTTTCTCTTTGAAAACAGACACTGCTTGCAGAATGGCAGATCAACATTGGCAGTAGGGGACCCTCTGTCATTCATAAAGCAAAAAGACTTCAATCAAGGTATAGTATAACAAATAAAAACAAAAAAATATATACCCTCTTTCCTGCCTGCCAATATCAAAAGTAAAATTAAAAAAAATAAGCCTCAATACAAATTACAGGAAACACAAAACACCACACTTCAAAAAATATTGCTAACACATATAAAATACTAAAATAAACACACTTTAATAGGAAAAAAACTCTCAACACAAACCATAACTAAAATAGAAGTGGAGGACACAAAACAGGATACTAGAGCAAATATTAGGAACATATAGAAAATTAACTTACCATTCCTGTTTACTTTACAACAACCTCTAACCCTCACCCATAAGCCAAATGGAGCATCCCAAAAGTGGTGGACACAAAACAGGATAGTCCAACAAACATTGTTACCATATAGAAAATAGAAAAAACATTACTGTTTAGTCTGCAACAAACTCTAACCGTAACCCAGAACAAAAATCAATCAATTTCAAAGTGGCGCACAAAAAAAAGTATATTATAAGAAATACTGATAACACATACATAAGTAAAAAAAAAAATTATCCTGTTTTATGGCCCACAAACCACTACAGTAAAACAATAATCCAATTACACCAGTGGTGTACACAAAACAGGATACTACAAAATTCTAGCCAGTTCTGTACGGTTTCACACACACTCTCAATTCACCAGGATTTTACACACAACAAACAAACTCAAAATGCTAACACATTGCTTTGGAAAAAAATAAAACATGCTGTTGGTCCAAAATAAATTACAATAAAAGAACATTTCTCTTTCTGGTTTACAACAGACACTGCCTGAAGACTGTCGCACAAAGATTTGCAGCACCGGATCCAGTGATATTCATCCTCAAATCAGACTTCAAACAAGGTATAGTACAAAAAGTAAAAAAAGAGAAAAAAAACAAAGCATAATTGCTGTGCAGCAATGTCAACATCAAAAGTAAAATAAAAGAAGAAGCAACGAACAACAATAATGAGGCACACAAAGCACAATCCTTTAATAAATATTGTTGACACAATGAAAATTTAAAAAGCAATCCTGTTTTAGCAACACCAACCTTAAACACTAAACCATAACTTCAATCTATCAACCCAAATGTGCCCGACATAAAACAGGATACTACAACAAATACTGCTAACACATAACAAATTCAACAATAAATTATCTTTTATGGGCCCTAACCTACAACATAAAGCCCACAACCTAAACAGACACAGAAAATAGGATACTACAACAAATATTACTAACACCTACCAAATAACACTATAAAGCCTCTTTTCTGACCCACACCATATAAGCCTAAAAGTAAAAAATAATCCTACAATTACAACAATCACCTACAGAAACAATAAAAAAAGATCCTTGCCTGTACTATGCCTCTAAGCCAAACCTACAAACCTCCAATATCAAAAGTAGCGTCCACAAAAAAACACCAAAAAAATAACACATACTAATTTAACACTATAAAGCAAGTTCATCTACAATAACCTATAATCCCATAAACCCAACGGAAATCTATAATCACAACAGTGTTGCACACAAAACATCGTAGTAACAAAAAACATAAACAAGCACTTACAAAACAAATTACAAACTAAACTAATAATACATTCTTTTTATTTACAGATTAATATGGCTGATACCAAAAACAAACAGGAAAAGATAAGACGTCAAGCTAGGGAACAACAAAAAAGATGGGCAAACCAGCAGACGCCGGAGCAGAAGGAAATTCGACGAGAAAAAGAACAGAAAAGACTTGCAAGCAAAAGACTATCAGCTGAAAAAATAAAAGCTACACCTAAGAAGACAACAAAAAAAACCAAAAGCATTTAGAACCTGTTCCTGAACAATCCGATAACATTTCCAATGATGAATTACAAACTGAAACTGATATATGCTCTTCAAATTGTCCTTTACTTAAGTCTTTAGCAGTAGAGGTTCATAATTGCGGTGACATTAATATTCTCTGTCACTTTTGTGAGGCTTATCATTTCAAATAAGAAAGACCCAGAGATGGCCAGTTCATTAGTTGCTGTCAAAAAGGCAAGGTCAAACTTCCAGAAAGACAACAATTCCCACCATATTTACAAACCATTATGACTGAGCCTACTTTTCCAAACTACAAACATTTCAAAACAAACATAAGATCATACAATAGTGCCATATTATTTGCATCTATGGGGGTAACATTAGCTGCCAAATTGCCAGGACATGGCCCTTACTGCTTTAAAGTCCAAGGCCAAATTTACCATCGTACTTCACATTTACATCCAGAGGAAGGAGCGCAAAGACAATTTGCTCAACTATATGTCGTAGATACAATGGAAGCTGTTGACCAACGTATGCAGCTTCAAGAAAATAAAAAATGCTTACCCAGTGTTTTTATAGAGCTAGATAAAATTATGGCCAATAACCCCTACACTCAAGCTTATAAAAAATTGTCAGAAGTAGAAAAGGAACAACAACTTCATGCAGAAATACATCAATTGCCAATACCAAAGGTCAATATGGTGCTTAAAAGAGATAGACATACTGATAAACGCTGTTATAATTTGCCAACATCAAATGAGGTTGCAATGGTGTTTCAAAATGATGAAGGATAGACATTAGAATATATCCCAGAAATGAGGAGCAACCTTTCATTAATATAAGTATCTTAAGTACAAATTTAGATCCAATGGCATATCCAATATTTTTTCCACACAGAGAAGCAGGTTGGCAACCAAAATTAACCCTTCCAGTTACCCAAATTCTAAAGTACGAGTGCAAAATAATATTTCCATGCTTAAAATTAAAGTAGCTCAAATTGCCATTCGAAATACATTCAATCCAATTTTATGTGGTGGAAAACTAACACAACAATGGATTATTGATTCCTATTTGCAAGTTGAGGCCAATAATTTAAACTTCATAAAATATCAACAAGATAAACTATGTGTAGAACAGTATTGTGGATTGATGGATTATGTCGCTAAGTTGCTACAAGCAGAGACATGACAGCTGCCAAAGCCATCATTTTACCATCTTCTTTCCAGGGATCTCCTCGCAATATGCGAGAAAGACACAATGATGACATGGCTATAGATTAGCTGTACATTTGCTGCAAAGACATTTAGTGTATTTCCATGCTGGAAATGATACAAATGCATTGGCACAAAGTGAGCATTGCCACACTACACTAACTGCATGGTTTCAATTAAATTAAACTGATTCACGGGCAAGGGAATTGTTATATATTGACATTCCATATCATGTTTTCGTTAATGGATTATGGCGACAAAGAAAAAGCCGGGGAAATAAAATAATACCAAGCATTTACACTGTCAGTCCAAGAGACCTTGAACGTTTCTGCTTACGACTACTACTTTTAAATATTCCTGTTTTGAACACTTAAGAACTGTTAAGGACATAGTATATGAATAATTGCATTTAGCTGCGCGACACAGAAACGTCCTAGCTGATGATACAGAATGGGAAAGATGTCTAGAAGAAGCAGCACTACGTCAAATGCCACGGCAGATGAGGGAACAATTTGCATTAATTTGTATCTTCGCAAGTGCTCCAAATGCATTAGCTTTGTGGGACAAATTTAAAAGTAAAGTGGCTGAAGACTTTATGCAACGATACAATGAGCTGATTGCACAATTAAAAGCATTAATAGAAATCCAAGAGGTATTTTTAACTCATGGATTAAGTTGTGTAAGTTTCAATCTGCCAGATCCAGGTCTTATAGACGACATCATCTTTGAAGACTATGACATTCAACTACAAACAGAAAGAACAGAAGAAAGACTTGCAACTTTAAATACATTACAATTGCAAGCATTTAATTCGATCAAAAATGCCCTAGATGATGACATGGTCAAAGAGCGTTATTTCTATCTCGATGGACCTGGCGGATCAGGAAAAACTTATCTATATAATTTATTGATGAGTTTTGTACGAGCACAAGGTCAAATAGCACTCGCATTTGCAACCACTGGAATTGCCGCACTTTTGTTAGAAGGTGGAAGGACTGTGCATAGTGGATTTAAACTGCCAGTGCCTATTTTAGAAACATCAGTGTCGGATATTCGGATGACATCATTACAAGCCCCCCCCCAAAAAAAGTAAATTAATTATAATAGATGAGTCTACATTCATGCTATGCCCTACAATGTATTGACCGTTTGCTTCGTGAAGTCATGGATAATACTTTGCCATTTGGTGGAAAGGTAATGTTGTTAGGTGGCGATTTTAGACAAACATTACCTGTCGTTGTACATGGAAATCGTACCGACATTATCGAAACATGTATAAAGTCAAGTACACTATGGAAACATTTTACCCATCTTCAATTACAACAAAATATGAGATCAGAAGGAGAAAATTATTTTAATGATTGGCTTATTACAATTGGAGAAGGAAAAACAGAACAAATCAAAAATTTACCTGAGGACACTGTGCACATCCCAGCTCATATGATTTGCAAACAAGATCTTATGTCGGCTATATTTGAAACTACAATAAATAACGAGGACTATTCGGAACTTGCCAACAAAGTCATCCTAACATGCAAAATTAAGGATACATTGCTCCTCAATAATGAAATATAAAAAAAAAATAATGCACCACAAAAAAATGATCACAGTGCTGATTCTGTACTTGGTGATGACAAAGAAAGTTAGGCAAACTTTTCTACTGAATTCATAAACTCATTAACTCCTTCTGGAATGCCACCACATATTTTGCAGCTAAAGAAAGGTGCAATTGTCATGTTACTGCAAAATATGAACCCCAAAAAAGGCCTATGCAATGGGGCAAGATTAATTGTTCAACATTTAAAGGACCATTTCATAGATGCTGAAATTCTAACTGGTACCCATAAAGGAGACAGAGTTTTCATACCAAGGATAGATTTGGCACCAAGTGAAAGTAGCCTCCCTTTTGTACTTCAAAGAAGACAATTTCCCATCATCATGGCATTTGCCATGACCATTAATAAATCACAAGGACAAACTTGTGGGTATATTCTTAGAACAACCAGTATTTGCACATGGCCAATTGTATGTTGCCTTCTCAAGGTGCAAAAATCCACAGGCTATTAAAGTTTACATTGAAAACAATGAAAGTCAAGGTGATTTATTAGATGATGGACGCATTTTTACCAAAAACATTGTCTACTATGAAGTACTGTAACTTTCATTCAAAGAAACACAACCCATGCCACACAAACTGCAAACAAAAGTAAAAAATGACCTGTAGGACAATTTAACAACAAAAAACAAAGCAAAAATATAGAGAACCGTGGTTTAATTTCAATAATTAATTTTTATGTCACTCACAAACTTTTTACAGCACCACTATTTCCATATTAAACTCTATACAATGGCAATACACATAGAGAACAGTGGTTACACATGGCGGACAAACTTTGATGTCTCGCATTCTCTTTTTAGAGAGCCACTCTGACACATAGGAAACTCTATGTGCCATTTTCAACAATTACAACACCAACAAACAAATGTCAACCATTCAAAACCACCAATGACAAAATAACTCATTACTATTTCATGGAAGTACTGTTTCTGCATGATTAGCCCCACAAAACACTTGCCTTGCATTTAAAAAAAAATCAAGTTCAAATGTTAACTATGTTACTGTTTACAAGGTTACAAGTTTAACAAAAAACAAGCTAAAGTTGGTTAATTGTAGATATTTCAAACTTTATGTTAACAGCAGAAGGACGTTTTGTTACACAATGTAAATGTTGTATTTCATGTAAAATATTATTCCAGGGAGTAATCCGATCGCCAGTTAATGGGGTCAGGAAGGAATAGAAAAATGTCCCTCTTTGATACAATTGGCTATGTTTCAAGGAGGGTTTTTACTGTTTGCCTTCCTCTGGATTCAATATATATTTTGTTTAACAGTTCTTAATCTACAAGTTGCATGTTAACAAAACAATGATGTCAAGTTTACAATACACATTAATCCAATGTTCAACTGTTCTTACATTCAAATGTTACAACTTTTACCAAAAAACACTTCAACAGTTCCTCAACAAAAAAACACAATGTTCCAAAAATAAACATGTTTAATATAATAATTGTAATTATAATAATTATTATATAATGTAATATAATAATTGTACTTCTTTCGACAAAAGAAAAAGGTTACAAGTGTCAAACACGTATATTACCGACCAAACAAATTTACAAACATACACATCTCATTGCCGTCATTTTTTGACGGGCAAGTCGCTAGTTGTTTATAATAGTCTATGCCCAAAAAAAATAAACATGTGAGCTTTACTTGTAAATTCACTACATCAGTCCTTTAATGGGACATTTGACACCTGAAATTTAAATAAGACAGAGTTGATGTTAGGATGGAAGAGTTTTTCTTTCAAGCAACTATCTAACTATCTAGAAAGGGCAAAGTTGTATTACCCTCTGTCTGGATATGTTCTACCATTAGGTCAATATGATAAAAAATCTGTTTTCTTTTTTTCACCTATAATTTGCATTTACGTCTCATTTTCCATAATCTGATGAGTTCTGCAAACATTGGGCCATATTCTATAAGAAACCCTAAGTGACTCTAACCTGTAATTTTGAAGCAGGTTTTTTTTCTTTAAATGTCTAGCTGTATTGTGTAATTTACATCTTACAGCCACCACAATTAAACTCTGCCTTTTTAGATAATAGTTCAGGGGGTGTGATCATATAATCTGACAATCTTTTAGCAAGTCCATAATTTACTTCTTAGATACAGCCAAAAATAAAGGAGTCCGTCATCATGATGTCAGTAAAACACATAAATTAGATGTAATCTGCAATCAGAGGCTACAAATTAATGAGAGTTAATAATATTTGCAGATGAGGCTAGAAGTCAAGTAAACTAGCCCTTTAGCAATCTATAAAATGAATTAGAGCATCTGTTTTAGTCCATGTGGGTTTTGTAATATGTATTAACCGCTTGAGTCCCAGGATCAATATTACAGTATTCAAAATCTAACATACCTCTGCTAACCATATATCTCCCAATTTGTGTAATATAAACTAAACCCAGGTGCCCAGACCTCAAAGAATAGTGTGTTCAACTTGCATGGAGGCTTACACTTCCCTGATCTAAACATGAGTGTGGCAGAGCAGGAAGCAGACATATATTATGCATCATATTTAAATATGACTCTTGTTGAGATAACTATCTGAAAAAGGAGATCCCATCTGTGTGCCTCTGACTTAGGGCCTCATTCAATTGTGAAATTGTAACTTATGGAGCCTGTAATGGAGCCCGTAAACTAATTTGCTATTCAATTTGCGTCTTTTTGCGAGCCGCAAAGGATCTACGGGTTACGGTCCGAAAAGCCCTGCAGTTGTTACAACAGTAACTTACAACCCATCTAAGCCTTTAATCTTTCAAGACTGCACGATTTACAATTGCAAATCGCTATTCAATTGCTGCAATTCCTCAAGCCCGCAAATATTTTAACACCCATAAATGTCAAATGTAGAAGAAAATCCTACGGGTACCAGATAGGACTCGCAAGGGAGTTTAACCCCTTTTCATAGCACTGTAAATACAATAAAAAAAATCAATACTGCACTTTAAAAGACAGAGAAATCGATGAAAGACATTAGATTAAATTGCACAACAGTCCCAAGCGTTTAAATCTGCAATCAAAATTTTTTTTTGGTATGTGTCATTTCATTGTTACAGTATCTCACAAAAGTGAGTACACCCCACACATTTTTGTAAATATTTTATTTTATCTTTTCATGTGACAACACTGAAGAAATGACACTCTGCTACAATGTAAAGTACTAAGTGTACATACAGCCTGTATAACAGTGTAAACTTGCTGTCCCCTCAAAATAATTCAACACACAGCCAATAATTTATAAACAGTTGGCAACAAAAGTGAGTACACCCCTAAGTGGAAATGCCCAAATTGGACCCAAAGTGTCAATATTTTGTGTGGCCGCCATTATTTTACAACACTGCCTTAACCCTTATGGGCATGGAGTTCGCCAGAGCTTCACAGGTTGCCACTGGAGTCATCTTTCACGCCTCCATGATGACATCACGGAGCGGGTGGATGTTAGAGACCTTGCACTCCCCCCCTTCCGTTTGATGATGCCTCACAGATGCTCAATAGGGTTTAGGTCTGGAGACATGCTTGGCCAGTCCATCACCTTTACCTTCAGCACTGTGGGCAAGACCATACAGTGTTTTCACAGGACAGGTTCCACTCAGAACAGGCCTCGCCATGGTCGACCAAAGAAGTTGAGTGCACATGCTCAGCGTCATATTCAGAGGCTGACTTTGGAAAATAGATGTATGAGTGCTGCCAGCATTGCTGCAGAGGTTGAAAGGGTGGAGGGTCAACCTGTCAGTGCTCAGACCATACACACTGCATCAAATTGGTCTGCATGGCTGTCGTCCCAGAAGGAAGCCTCTTCTAAAGATGATGCACAGGAAAGCCTGCAAACAGTTTGCTGAAGAAACGCAGACTAAGGACATGGATTACTTCAACCATGTCCTGTGGTCCGATGAGACCAAGATAAACGTATTTATTTTAGATGGAATCAAGCGTGTGGCTGCAACCAGGTGAGGAGTTCAAAGTCAAGTGTGTCTTGCCTACAGTTAAGCATGGTGGTGGGAGTATCATGGTCTGGGCTTGCATGAGTGCTGCCGGCACTGGGGAGCTACAGTTCATTGAGGGAACCATGAATGCCAATTTGTACTGTGACATACTGAAGCAGGGCATGTGCCCCTCTCTTCAGAGACTTGGCCACAGAGCAGTATTCCAATATGATAACGACCCCAAATACACATCCAAGAGACCACTGCCTTGCTAAAGAAGCTGAAGGTAAAAGTGATGGACTGGCGCAGCATGTCTCCAGACCTAAACCCTATTGAGCATCTCTGGGGCATCCTCAAACGTAAAGTGGGGGAGTGCAAGGTCTCTAACGTTCACCAGCTCCTTGATGTCATCATGCAGGAGTGGAAGAGGCAACCTGTGAACCTCTGGTGAACTCCATGGCAGTGCTGGAAAATAATAGTGGCCACATAAAATATTGACACTTTGGGCCCAATTTGGACATTTCCACTTAGGGGTGTACTCACTTTTGTTGCCAACGGTTTAGACATTAATGGCTGTGTGTTGAGTTATTTTAAAGGGGAAAGCACATTTACACTGTTATACAGGCTGTACACTTACTGTTTTACATTGTAGAAGAGTGTCATTTCTTCAGTGTTGTCACATGAAAATATATAATAAAATATTTCCAAAAATGTGAGGGGTGTACTCACTTTTGTGAGATACTGTATATAAGAGGATCTTAGACTTTAGAAAACAAAAGTATAGTTATGCATAGTAATAATTAAACTACTGAGTATGTAGCAGTCAGTAAAAGGTTATAGTGGATTTTTGCATGTAGGTTTGAAAGAGAAGTGTTGTAGCCCATGAATCAGACCTAGATCTGCCCTACTAACTGTCTTTTACAGTCATTAATTTTCTATATATTCACTAAGCTCAAAATATCATGACAGGGTGCTTAAATGCCTTGTTCACTAAGTTTCCTTATAATGTGCTTCGTGAGCTAACCCAGGCATCACCTTCCATGGAATGCTCTATCCTTGGATTGACCTTGCATAACCTTTTGCTGCCATCCTGTAATGCTAAAGGTAGTAATATAAAAACTGGAGCAATTTGAAAAAGGTAATTGCAATGACAGTGGTTTTACTAACTTTTTCTTTTGCATTTAAAGCATTTCTTACTGAAATTGATGTACCAGATCACAGTGGAAAAGCAAGCTCACAAATCAAGGTATAGTACATTGCATTATCAGAATTAAACTAGCAAATGTCGAACCCTTGTGCTTAATGTGAAACCTTACTGTACATTGTTCTTGCACTGTCATCTGAGATCTGGGTTGCAGCTTGCTTTGTTCCAGTTCAGTTTGTATTCTTGTATGTCATATGACTTGCATACAGGCTGACTGATGTGGGTGTGTGTTGTTGTGTCATGTGATCCTGTTTTGAGGTTTTGATCCTTTGTCTTTAATTTTGGAACTACTCTAAAATCTTCTGGATTGATGTTCGCATTTGGTGTAATACCTATATGCCTACCAGTTTTCTCAGACCCTTTGACCTCCCTTTTTTCATTTTGCTGTTTTATTCTTGCATTCTTTGGTCCCCATTCAATTCCAAGCCCGTAATTACCTTTGTACAGCCGTATGTGTGCGGGTTAGAAATTTGTAACAGTTACAGATTAATTTAATTGCTCAATTACAGGGCCGGATGCTAAAACCGTAAATCATGAAGTTGTACGTAGCATTTCAGGTCATGATCATGGTCAATTAAGAAAGGCTGTAAGTTACCATTTAGACAGCGACAATAGTAAATGAGACCGTCATCATAAAGTCAGTAAAACATGGAGTTTAAAGTACAATTAATTAGTGTTTAGAAGTATGAATTGCAATCGGACTCGCAATCCAAAAATTTAGAAATAAATAAAAATAAATAAATCGGTCTAGTCCATGTGGGTGACCCCCGCTGCATATCAAATTTCCCATTGCGTAAAGGTCCTAAATCACTAAAAAATTAACACCTGCTAAAAGTACCCCCCAGGCATTTCAAATTAACCCCATCATTAATGGGGGTCTATACAGACCTTCATGAGATTAAAAATAACCCCCTCAGTCCCATAAGGGTCTATACAGACCCTTATATTACACAAATTAACCCCATCAGTCCCATAAGGGTCTATACAGACTCTTATAGGACACTAATCAACCCCATCAATCCTATAAGGGTCTATACAGATCCTTATCGGACACAAATTAACCCCAATATTAACACTATAAGTGCCATGAGAGTCTAAGTACTACCCTACACTATTAGCCACCCCAATAAACCAATAAATCTACATTAACCCCATCTAAGTAATTAACCCTATTTAAACCTCCCCATACCTAATTAACCCTATCACTAACCACTGAACCCCATCTAGACCTATTTAACCCCGTCTAGTACTATGTATGCCTATCTAGTCCTATTTAACCCCATCTAGCACAGGGGGGTTTATTTTAGGTGCCGGGGGGGGTACTTAAAGTACTCCCACGGCCTTGGTTAACTATTAGACTGCCGCGGGGGTCCCGATCAGGACCCCTGCGGCAAGGGATAATTTTGGGAGGCTGCGTTGGGCCCGATCGGGACCACTGCAGCATGGGAATGTATTGGGGGAGCAGCAAGGAGCTTTAGGGGCCGTAGGGAAATTTGGGGGCAGGAGCTTACGCAGCAAACGTAAGGGCTTTAGCAGCCTTTGTGAGTCCTTCCCAGCACTTGTTGGGCTTTGGTGTGTTACAGGCTAGCTAGCAGGGGTCTTCGTGGCAATTTAATAGCATGATTGGAACGTAGTGATACAGGGTGGACAGATCAAAGGGTTGCTTGCTGCAATGTTCCACATTGCACTAAGCGTAGGCATTTTTCGGCCAGCATGCATTCTAACATGAAGGCCGGCATCATAGATGTTTACAAGGCTAATTTAATAGCTTTGTGCCCTACTTTTTTCCAGTAGGGATACTTTTCAAAAGGTAGCCCTAATTTAATGAGGTCATTAGTAATTTTTGATACATTTGCCGTTTACGGGTTTGAAGGCAATCTTGTTGAATTGTTGCAATTGAATATGGATTTTGCGTTTTTAGCCTGGTAACATTTACGGACTTGAAAAATCAAAGGAGGAGCTAAGACTGAGTTATGTTCTTGTCAACCGCAGGGATTTTGAGCCTGTAACTCGCAAATCGATTGCGGGTAGCTAGAAGAGGCCAATTTAATATTAATACATTTTACAGCTACATTACAAGCTCCAGTAATTACAATTTGGCCAATTTCATGGGGACCTGGGTCTTCTGGCAAGGGAGCATAACCCCACTGAAGATTGACAGATATCTTCTTATTCTCTACTAATGCCATTTCAAGTAAACCCATCCTGTGCAAATCTTGTATCCTATCCACATTTCAAAAATTAATGATATTGTTTAGAAACATTGAAGCATGCTCCTAAGTAGCATCCTGCTGGGTAATAAATGTGCACTCTTAAACTTACCCTGCCCCTTCTGGATCACTACTTTGTTGAGGGGAAGTGGCTTTTGTACCTCAATGAAGCTGTGAGCTATAACATGTAGAGTCACCCAAGATGGGCAAGTCATAGCAGAGAGGTCCAATGGATAAGGAACTGCAACCCACTGCAGTATCCATGCCAAGATAACCTTATGGACAAGTACAACCAGAGACGTAATGATTGTTCCTGGCATGCTGTGGTCTATAGGGTCATGAAGAGTTGTACAAGACTGAACGATAGAACAAAATACTTACCCTCAGGTATATAACTTCTAGTCTCAAAACAAGAAAAACAATAACTGCCAGGCAATAATATTGTGCTATGTCTATTGTTATTTGAGTGTTAATGAAGCTGGCATGTTCTACAATGTTCATTTTAACATATGTTGCTTTTTTTAGGCAGTTTATAATGTTACTGATCTGGAAAAGAAAAAGGACATTGAGGTAAGCCTTTAAGAGAGATTTATACAGAATATGCAGCATAGTCTTAACACTAGTAATTAACAAAATGATTTACATTTTGTATGTTGTTTCAGCCACTGTAGTATACATATTCATTACCTATAGTACATTAGCTGACATCAGTGAAGTAACTAACCCTATATGGATTATTTTTGTATTTATATTTTCCTTTGTTTGCAGTTTATTTTTTGCCTTTATCTCTTTTAGAAACATGTGCTTCTCCATTAACCTTAAATTGACTTGTTCTTCTTCAGAACTGCATATTCCCTGGATACAAATACAACGAGTTTACAGAATTGCCTGGACACTTGGAGGCTGCCCAGGTCTTAAATAGAGTTGTAAAGACCCATAACTTAAAAGTATGTAATCTTCTTTTTACATACATTTTATGAAAAATAAATTGGGGGAAAAACTGTTGGAGGACCAGATAACCAAAAAAATTAAATAAGGTGCTAAATTCATTAAGATTGATGTGAAGGATGGCAATTCTTATTTAGCCGTTATATTGATTGCATTTGCACATGTGCAGTAATTAGTAATGAATACTAACTGATAAAATGCAGGAGCAGCTTATAACATGCTTCATTGATAAAGTATGACTGTATATTTGCTGCTATTCAAAGCAATTTTTTAAACAGTTTAATGCATATTTAGGCATAATTTTGTTAAGTGCTTAAAAGCAAAGTTTTGCAAAAGGCCCTTCTGATTAGTAGTGAATCTAAGGTCCCAAGTTCAGCTATACATGTAAACAAAAGAAGGGAGGGGGCATAGAGAAAGTGCAAGGTCTCCTAGTGCCGACTGTATTTATCTTGGTATTGACACATCGAACACATATGTAAAAATGCCTTCACTTTGGCCAACCTCAACGAGATGAGGTATTATAAACGCATTAATCAATTGGTCTTCCAATGGTATTGGGGCTTTGATTATTCCTGTATATCTGCGTGCCAGGTAAGCGTAATCTTTATTGGAACTCCACATCAATTGGTAAGTGGCTGTGTATTATACTCCATGTGTGAGTACTCTTATGAGTTATGCCCAAAGATGGCTAGTTAGTGTCCGTATGTAAAAGAACAGCGCATGAGCTGTGTATAAGAATATTCATATATAGAATTTTTATTGAATAACAGCTTTTGTCTTTAAAACTTTCTTTTTATGGATTGTGTGATAATACTATCAGGAATAAATAACCACATATATGGAATAGTAGTGGTAATAAAAACAAATGCGTTTCAACGCTTCTAGTACAGAGACTTCAGTGCTAAAACACCCTCCTAGAACTTGTTTCTTAGGGTGCAAAAGGGGCCTGGGTTACTCTGAACGACCCTTTAAATGCCAAGTTTCTTCTACCAGTTCTCATACAAGGTAGCAGGTGATCTAGCCTTATATGCATAATTTTGATCATGTTATGTGGCAACTGATTTATAAGAGGTATGCTGAATATTTTTCACATTTTAGCTCAGGAAGATTAAACTTGCCATGTATGGCACATTTTTCATGCAAAGTAGCTTAATAATTTGATGCAAGGTCCTGTACCTGGGGAGAATTTTTTTTTTGCTGATCTGCTAATTCTTTTTTCCTCAGTTTTATCCTTACTTCTCTTGTTTGATAAAGCAATTTTATATTTGCATAAATGTTTTCAAGTGGACCAGCAGGGCTTCAAAATCTCTGTATTTCATCTATGAAGATTTTTTTCTGTCATATCTAACATGAACAGATACAGGGGTACCTCGGTTCTCGTCTGCCCCAGTTCTCGTGTTGTTCAGAACTCGAAGCGTCTCAATGAGAAAAAAATAGCTCGGTACTTGGCGCATGCACGGAAGGTGAAGCACGAGAGTGAAAAAAACTTGGCACGCTCGTGACACCACGCATCCTGTCTCGCCAGGAAGTTAAATAAAGTTCTGTACTGTTGAGTAGTTTAGTTAGTGCTAACAACAACCCAAGAGCAGTCTGTGCCTGCAGGAGCCCAAGAGCGGTGTGCCTAAAAGAATTAAAGTGCAGCATTTGTCTACAAGAATCAAAGTGCAGTATGTGTCTACAAGAATCAAAGTGCAGCTGAGGTGGTACCTTACACCAGCAAGACTCCATCTTCTGAACAAAACACACCCTGACAAATGTTTTAGGGGCTGCACAGACACTGGTACACTGATTCACATGCTGTGGGAGTGTCCGAAAATAAGACCCATATGGACAGCAACATACAACCTATTAGAAACACTTTTGGGGACAACAGTAACACAAAAGCCTGAGGAAGCTTTGCTTGGCCTTCCAATTACAGGGCTATTCAAATCAGAACAATGTTTAACAACACAGATATTTTTGGCCACGAGATGCATCATAGCTAAACACTGGAAACTTACCTCCCCTACTCACATTGAAGTACTTCACAAAATCAGGTTCATTCGGGCTATGAGCTCACTTTCAGCTGAAATTGATGAAAGATACCGTCGATGGGCCTCCTGCTGGGACTTATGGACTCTACGAGGTCCACAATAAGGTTCGTGTGAACTACTTTTATGGGTTGACCTGATGTTTGATCTATGGTTTCACCTTACTGTACCTCCTGGACACATGTCTGCTTTGAGGAATGTATATATGTTCAAGACCTTGTGTGACTTTATATATATGTTTTACATGGTCATGTGTTATTCTAACCAAAAAAGAAAAACTTTGAAAGAAACTTTTTGATATATCTTGTTGATACTTGAGAGATTTGTTATATGATTTGCTGAACTTACGATGTTATATTTGTTTATTCTTTCAATAAAAAAGTTAATTATAAAAAAAAAAAGAATCAAAGTGCAGCCTGTGCCTATAAGAATCAAAGTGTAGCTTGTGCTTACTTCATGAGTTTGAAGAAGGCTAGTGATATCTTTGTTAGGGGGTTCAAAGTCTATATAGATCCTGAGGCTTTTATTCCCCAAAAAGTCTTTAACTGTGATGATACTGGTTTATTTCGGAAGAAAAGCTGCATCACTCAAGAAGAGAAGATATTGTCAGGACACAAGCCAATAAAGAACAAGCCAACTTTGTTGCTGTGTGGGAATGCTAGTGGAGATGTAAAAATGATGGCTCTACTAGTCGATCACAGTGAGAACCCCAGAGTTTTTAAAAGACAAAATGTGACAAAAAGCGAGTTAAGTGTAATGTGAAGGGCTAACAGCAAAGTCTGGGTAACCAGGCAGTTCTTCATTGAATGGATGAACAAAGTCTTTAGCCCCACTGTCAAAAAAATATTTGGAAGAGAAAGAACTGCCTATTAGGGCTCTGTTAATAATGAACAATGCTCACGCCCACCTTCCAGGCTAGGAGGACAACTTGTTGGAGGACTTTAATATTATAATTGTGAAGTTCTTGCCCGCCTTTATAAAAAATATCTCTAGATCCATATAACAAACTAAAGGGATATAATCAGTACATTTTCCCCATCCTTAGTGTTATATTATGCCTATAGTGGAATTGTTACCATTGTAAGACAATCTTTTGGGCTATACTCAGTATGTGGTACCTTTTTTGATTTTATGAATATTATGACGTTCCAAAAGCAGCAATATCTGGGGCATTTAAAATACCTGTCTTTATAAAGTGACTTCATTTTGTATAAGTAAATCAGGGAATTATTAATAGGAATAACTCCTTTGTACCCCTAGAGGACAAATGGTGGATTCTCGAAAATCACCACAACAGTACCTTGTAGGGAAAGAGTCTACTTTATATTTCCCATGATACTTGTATCATTGCAGATAGAAAGAAATGGTTGTTTAGTTTGCAAAATATCAGATTTTTTTTTTTAGCCTTTTCCAACATTAGGTATGTATTCCATGTCACAATTTCGTATCCAATACTGTTTTCACACACTGTAAATAGTTATTTTTAATCTCCGGATTTTTACTATTATCATTATTATATGTTTAATAAAGTATTTTTTTTTTTTGGTAATGAAGCTTTTCTCCCCCTTTTTTATTATTTGGGGAGAGATAATAGAGATGGGGAACCCTATATATACTAGTGGACCTCTAGTCTGAACATAATACACAATAAGTAATTGCTCTTAGTTCTTATGAAACTTACCATGAATAAATAAAATTGTTATAAAATCTATATGTTATCCTGACTGGATAAATCCAGGCCCTTTAATTCCGTGGCATATTTGCTTTGTGTTTGATCATTATTTTGAAGTAGGAAAGTTCTAAGGAGAAGTATATGATATCTCTTTTTTACGAGGGTGGACCTGTCTGAGTAAATAGTTGCCTCTTTTTCTTTATTATGATAATTTATTAAATTGCAACTTCAGTGGTGACCTGAAACTAAGAAATATTTACTAGTATTGGCTTTATTATTATTATTATTTTTATTAGGTCTGTACGTTCAACAATATTATTAGCACTTGCCAACATTGGTAATTTCTGGGCATCCGCAATTTTTTATTTAAGTTCTTGCCCCTTACACAACGCCTCTGATCCAGCCCGTGGACCAGCAGATCATCTCAAACTTTAAGAAGCGGTATTCCAAAGCCCTTTTCCAGCGGTGTTTTGAGGTGAACTCAATACTGAGTTGACACTGAGAGAGTTCTGGCAGGACCATTTTAACATCCTCCACTGTATCACTCGGATAGACAAGGCCTTGCTTGCAGTCTCTCACAAGACCATGAACTGTGGCTGGAGGAAATTGTGGCCAGAAGTTGTTACTCCGAGGACATTGTGTCTCTGGGCAAGTCCATGGGCCTGGAGATGAGTAATAAAGACATTGGAGAGTTAGTGGAGTAGCACAGACAAAAGCTCAGCACAGAGGAGCTGCAGGAACTTCAAAGGGAGCAGCAACAGGCTGAGAAAATTTCTTCAGGTGAAGAGGGGGGAAGGTAGGAAGCACCTTCTTCACTGATCAAAGAAATGTGTGCTAAATGGCCTGAATTACAAAATGTTATTGTAAACTATCACCCTGACAAAGCTCTAACAAGCTGCAATGTGGACTTGTTTAATGATCAAACATTATCTCACTTCAGAACATTTTGAAACGAAGGCAGAAGCAAGTTTGTCTTGATAGGTTTCTAGTGAAACTCCCTAAATCAGATTCTCCAACAGAGTTTAGTGGTGTTAAGAGACAGAAAATATAAAGATCCCCTATGCAAATGCCTGAGGTTCTAATGGAAGAGCACTACACTTCCAAGTAATAATCTCCTCCTTCTCCTCCTCTACATTACCACCATCAAGTCCTCTCAGCACAGTTAAAGTGAAGTGAAAATCTTATTGTTATTTGATGTAATTATTGTTTTTTTAATTATGCCTGTTTAGTTTTAATGTTTTGTATACAAAACCAAGACCATCAGTTTAAACTAAAATGTGAACATTGTGGGGTCTGGAACAGATTATTTCCATTTACATTGATTCCTAAAGGAAATTCTTGTTTGGAACTTAACCTGTTTGGAACTCATCCTGCCGTACAGTACGGATTAAAGATGAGAACCCGAGGTACCACTGTAGTTTAAAAAACTGCTAATATGAATCTTAGTGCATAATACTCAATGTTTTAGCAACATAATCTTATTTTCTTTTGGCAAATCACCCCACATCTTCATGTAGTTTCCGAATGATACTACTTTTAGAACCCTCTGGTCTGTAGTTATGTCTCACCATGCAAAGTACAAAAGCCTGCTGCCCAGTGGAACATCTATAAATGACCTTCTGTAGTGAAATTGCTGTTTTCATGAAAGAAGACGATTGGTCTTCTGCTAGCTTTTCTACAAGTTTATGCAGTTTTGAACCAAGTTGAAGTTGTCCTCAAAAGACAATCCGCACAATTGATTTTTTCCCAAAACCAACTGCCTGCTAGTTTGTGAGCCATAAGGCACAATTACCTGATATCAATAATGTTGTTCCTGTAGCCTATACTTCAGTGCTTACCAAGACACGTTGCATAATAAATATTTACTACTCTTCAACAAAGGAGACATGACTAATATGTCCTTTTGTTAACTCTGCTTGTTTTGCGTGCAAAAGCCGCTGTTAAAACACTGATGATATCATGCCTATTCCTGCAACATGAAAAGCTCTTGTTGTCATGACTGATTTTGGTGCAGGATTGGGCTCGACTGAACCCATGGGCAGTTCTGTCATTTTTCCCATTTATGTATTATGTGTAATGTTTAAAGGTTATTGTTTGTTTCACAACTATAATACTATATTAATATAATTGTATCTCACAAATTAAGCCCATAGCTTGTAGCTGGTACTGTCTGCCTGCCTTTCCTTTGTTCTAGGAGGCTGCTTGCTTTTTAGCTCAAATAACAGACCAGCCCCCAGGAGAGAGTTAGCCCTTCTGGGACATCATCTATGTGTCCACTGAAACAGGACTGTTCTGATTGGGCTATGCTAATTCAAGCAGTACAGCTATCCATCTGATTGGTATTTGTGCATTCAAGCAGGGAATTCAAACTTGTTCTATTCATGTTAATGTTGTTTTTTCTCTGAAATGTGCAGTTGGTGTTTGGGAAGCCATTAAAGCATTCTGACCCTGACATACTAATCAATGATAGTGTCTCAGTCTGAGTTGGACATTCTGACAAAAGGAATGCCTGTCTGTGTCTGATGTTATGATTCCTAATCAATGGGATGTAACAGAGTTTATTATTTTTATTAAGCAGTGATATTTGGACTGAGTTTGCAACCTGGAAGGTCCTGAGTTCTCGTACGAGGTGTTTTGGCTTGATGCTGAGATCTTGAACACAAAAAGTGAAAATTGGGGTGCACGTGGTCCCCCAAATCCAGGTCGTCACACTTCTTATAGCACAGTGGAGAGGGTTGGGAATGATTGTATAGCACATTCAGTTATATTACCCATTGAGTCCTTCAAAACCAGAGCACCATCAAGTGGAATAGTAGACTTTTTTTTAAATACGTACCATGTCCTAACAATGCTCTATTTTGAAATCCCTGCTTTTCTTCTGCTTCTTCAATTTTTAAGGCTAACCCTACTTCAATTATGAGGTTATCAAGATCATCTTCTGCAAAAAAGCTCTCTCTCTCTCTCTCTCTCTCTCTCTCTATATATATATATATATATATATATATATATATATATACATGCGTGTGCACCACGAAGAGCAATTAGACGGCATGGTAGTGAGTCAATAAGGCCAGGGAGGTACTTGGAAGTTTTCGTCATGCTCATCCAACCACTCCTGGAGAATTCTGGCTATATGACATGTTGCATTGTCCTGCTTGAAGATCCTATCCGCTCCAGGGCAGACAGTGAACATGTATGCGTGTACTTGATCTACAAGGATGAATGGATAACCCAATCGGTTGAGTGTCTTCCAGAGGTTTGAGTGGACCAAGACTACGCCAAGAAAACATTCCCCATACCATAACGCTTCCACCAACAGCTTGTGCTCTTCCGACAATGGCTGCAGAGTGTTACGCCTGATACGCCAGTGTTCATCCAGTCGATGTAGCAGAAAACGAGACTCATCAGAGAAGGCAGCCCTTTGCCAATCAGAAGAAGTCCAATTTGGGTACTGTCATGCAAATTTAAGCCGTTTCAGAAGATGAAGCCTCATCAGCATGGGTGCAGTGACCAGCTGTTTGCTTTGGAGCCCTATGCACAACAGGGTTCGCTGTACTCTACTGTTAGCCCCCTGGTTCGTTTAGATGGTGAGTTGCTAAACTGTAGCGCACATTCGCAGCTGACGTTCACTTCTGACATAAATGGAACGTGGTGAACTGCAGTTTAGTCCCCATTTATTCGCAATAGTGCTGTTTGTCTAGTGACAGTACAATTTAACCACAGCAGCACACGAACAGTTCACAAACTGTGCTGTTTCATAAATACTGCCAAGCTTGGCCCGAAAGCCGATGACCCTCCCCTTTTCAAAGTCAGATTAATCTCACGTTTTACCCATGAGAGCAATGGTTGATATGTTTGCAGACCTCTTATACGTTGCTTATATACCCACAAAGCCAGCTCACATATTTCATTAGCTATGCACTGGTCATAATAATATGACTCCACCCTGTATGTAAGTATATATTATTATTATTATCGTTTATTTGTAACGGCAAACATATTCCCTAGCGTTATACATGCGTTGTGATCAAGGCAAAACAATATTAACACATTACAAAGATGATGGGCCCTGTCTTTGAGCTTAGAATCCAGTGTCCATAGTGCTGTCCCCAAAGCACTGTGCAAGATTGAAAATGACAATCTAAATAATATATTTATATATATATATATATATATATATATATAGTGCCTTGCAAAAGTATTCACCCCCCTTGACTTTTACCTATTTGGTTACATTACAGCCTTAAGTTCAATGTTTTGTTAATCTGAATTTTATGTGATGGATCAGAACACAATAGTTTAAGTTGAAGTGAAATGATACAAATATATACATAAAACTATTTTTTAGAAATAGAAACAGAAAATTGGCATGTGCAACCAATTATCTTTAGAAGTCACATAATTAGTGAAATGATGTCCACCTGTTTGCAATCCAAGTGTCACATGATCTGTCATTACATATACACACCTTTTTTGAAAGTCCTCAGAGGCTGCAACACCTAAGCAAAAGGCACCACTAACCAAACACTGCCATGAAGACCAAGGAACTCTCCAAACAAATAAGGGACAATGTTGTTGAGAAGAACAAGTCAGGGTTAGGTTATAAAAAAAATATCCAAATCTTTGATGATCCCCAGGAGCATCATCAAATCTATCATAACCATATGGAAAGAACATGGCACAACAGCAAACCTGCCAAGAGACGGCCGCCCACCAAAGCTCACAGACCGGACAATGAGGGCATTAATCAGAGAGGCACAGCAGAGACTGGAGTATCTGTACATAGGACGACATTAAGATGTACGCTCCATAGAGTTGGGCTTTATGGCAGAGTGGCCAGAAGAAAGCCATTACTTTCAGCAAAAAACAAAATGGCACGTTTTGAGTTTGCGAAAAGGCTTGTGGGAGACTACCAAAATGTATGGAGGAAGATGGTCTGGTCTGATGAGACTAAAATTGAAAAATTGAAAATGCTATGTCTGGTGCAAACCCAACACATCACATCACCCAAAGAACACCATCCCCACAGTGAAACATGATGGTGGCAGCATCATGCTGTGTGGATGTTTTTCAGCAGCCGGGACTAGGAAACGGGTCAGAGTTGAGGGAAAGTTGGATGGTGCTAAATACAGGGATATTCTTGAGCAAAACCTGTACCACTCTGTGCGTGATTTGAGGCTAGGACGGAGGTTCATCTTCCAGCAGGACAATGACCCCAAACACACTGCTAAAGCAACACTTGAGTGGTTTAAGGGTAAACAAGTAAATGTGTTGGAATGGCCTAGTCAAAACCCAGACTTCAATCCAATAGACATTCTGTGGTCAGACTTAAAGATTGCTGTTCACAAGCGGAAACCATCCAACTTGAAGGAGCTGGAGCAGTTTTGCTAGGAGGAATCGGCAAAAATCCCATTGGTAAGATGTGGCAAGCTCATAGAGACTTATACAAAGTGACTTGGAGCTATGATTGCCGCACAAGGTGGCTCTACAAAGTATTGACTTTAGGGGGGTGAATAGTTATGTACATTGACTTTTTCTGTTATTTTGTCCTATTTGTTGTTTGCTTCACAATAAAAAAAATATATATTGTTGTGGGCGTGTTCTGTAAATTAAATGATGCAAATCCTCAAACAATCCATGTTAATTCCAGGTTGTGAGGCAACAAAACACGAAAAATGCCAAGGGTGGTGAATACTTTTGCAAAGTACTGTATATACTGTATGTATGAGTATTATTATTGTTTATTTATAACGCGTCAACATATTCCGTAACGTGTATAGTTATATATATATAAAGTCAATGCTGTTTGCCACACAATGGGAGCCTCTCCCCTCACTGTCTACTTTCCTGGCCTTGCGATGAACGCGGGCCTCGCAATGAGCGCATATGCTCTCCCCCCTTGTCTCTCCCCCCATGTCTCTTGCCCCCCTCTCCCCCTGTCTCTTCCCCACTGTGCCTCTTTCCCCCGCGTCTCTTTCCCTCCTCCCCATGTCTCTTTCCCCCGCTCTCCCCATGTGTCTCTTTCCCCCATCTCCCTCATGTCTGTTTTCCCCCTCTCCCCGTGTCTCTTTCCCCCCTCTCCCCATGTCTCTTTCCCCCCTCTCCCCGTGTCTCTTTCCCCCTTCTCCCCCGTGTCTCTTCCCCCCAGCTCCCTCCCATGTGTCTCTTTCCCCCTCCCCTGTATCTCTTCCCCCTCCTCTCACTCCCCTGTGTCTCATCCCCCCTCCTTCTCTCCCCTGTGTCTTTCCCCCCTCCTCTCCCTCCCCTGTGCCTCTTTCCCCTCCTCTTCCTCCCCTGTGTCTCTTTCCCTCCTGTGTCTCTTCCCCATTTTTCCCTCCCGTGTCTCTTTCCACCTCCCCTGTGTCTCTTTTCCCCCCTGCCCCCTCTTTGTCTCTTTCCCCCCTCTCTGTCTCTTTCCCCCCCTCTCCCCCCTCTTTGTCTCTTTACCCCCTCTTTGTCTCTTTACCCCCTCTCCCCCTTGTGTCTCTTTCCCCCCCTCTCCCACCACTGTGTCTCATTCCCCCTTCTCCCCCTGTGTCTCTTCCCCCCATTCCCTCCCATGCGTCTCTTTCTCCCCCTCTCCTGTGTCTCTTTCTCCCCCTCTCCTGTGTCCCTTTCTCCCCCTCTCTCTCTATGTCTCTTTCCCACTCCCTCTGTTTCTCTTCCCCCCCAGATCGCATTTGCGATCGGATCGTTGTTAAACTGCGATTTGTCGCAAAGTGTGACGACGAATCGCAGTTTGACAATTATAATATGTGATATATATATTTATATATTTATATATGTAGGAATAGTAGGAATATGCTGAATTTATTGTTTAAGCTACTAAAAATTATTAATCATTATTAATTCATCATTAAAACAATTGCACACAATTAATCCTATAACTTGCAGTGTACCTTATCTGCAATGTTTTACCTGCTTAAAGTTCCCATCACTACTCATCTTGGCCCCTAAACTACCTTGACTGCTACTAACACAATTCTGCTGCTGCCAAATTTATGGTGTTATCTAATTAGAAGTTGTGTAGTTACATAATATGTTTATATTTATCAACTTACTGTGCATGCGTCTAGGGGCCGTACTAGTACCCAGAGGATTTGCTCATCTCTCGCTCTTAATCAGTAATATTGCCCTTTCTCTTTAAATAGGCATGTAAGCACATTCTGCATATTCTTGCTGTGAGCATGTGCTCTTAGTGACATCGTCATTTTTCATAGTGAGCCTCTCACATTCTCTCTACTGCTCCTACAGGCTAAAGGCCACGGCTTGCTGTAAGCCCTCACGTTGGGTCAGTGGCATTTTAATGTATCACAACAGCATCAGCACCATTTTCCTTTGCTACTTACCTGTCAACTCTAAATGACATCTTGAGATATTCCCTTCACTTACCTTCTGCTTTGAATAATTTTCACTCCATCATAATTTTCACTTGATATTAAGTATAAGTTATTTCAGGTATATGCAGAATAATGTAAATGCATGTCACCCCTGAAACCAAATAGATCCTAGTAAAATGTGCATCCACATGTGTATTACCCTTGGGACAGACAGAAAAAGGGCAATATTTTTTACTCCCCCAGGTTCACCAGCCTTTAGGTGATGGCCAGAAAAATGTCATCCTTCCGGGGTAATTTCGATCTTACCATCATTGCTTGAATATGCGTCCTACTTGATAAAGTACCATACAACACTAGATGTGCTTTCTCTCCTACCTCAGTAGGTATTGGCACTCTCTCTTGTTATAAGCTGCCTAGAAAACTAAGATTTGAGAGAATTCCTACTGGATCATTAATTTAATGCCCTTGGATTCTTTTATTGCACAAGGGCAATACAGACATGGGCCCATTGCAATCCAAGAGAAGATAGTTCAATGGCACCCCACTGGTGAAGGACATAAGGTTCAATCATACACCTTCAGTGTGCAATATTGATGGGTATGCTAGTAGGTTCATAGCAATGTCCTCTGTGTAGTAGCAGAGTCCCTCTCAACACAGGTCTGTTCTAAGTCTCCAGAGGACAGTTTATGTGTAGCTCCCATTTTAGATCATTACTGGTAAGCTAACAGGCTGTACTTGCATTTAGCTGTATTTGGTTTATGACCAGCAGATGGTGCTGTAGAGATCAACTCCCACTCAAGGCACTGTAGTGAGAGATGTGGTTTATTGCTGTATATACACTGTAATACTATATGCACAGTGTATATATGTGAAGCACATGCTGTTTGTGTAAAAAGCATGTGTGGGATTGGTGTGTGTATATTTACAGGTTAAAAAATCAGGGAGCCCAGCTGATAAAACTGTTATGGAAATACAATGTATCTCTACAAACATATTCCATCTATTGCTTGCCTTCAAAAAACACTTCCTTGGCTGGTCTGAACGCTATATTATTATTATTATTATAGTTTATTTCTAACGCACCAACATATTCCGTAGCGCTGTACATAAATTAGGTTCAGACAGTTATAAATACAGATTAACATTTAGCAAAGGAAGGACGGCCCTGTCTTTGAGCTAGGAATACAATGTCCATGGTGAATTCCCAAAGTACTTTGTGTACCTGTAATTATGTTGGAGAGGTTTCTGGTGAGATCATATGATATCCAAATAGTTTGATCTCTTGGTACCTGAGAGGACAACAAGAAGAAAGCAGTATGGAACTTTTGTGCGAGTTACATTGCCTTCCACCAAGGGGTGTGTTTCTGCCCAGGTCCACAAGGCCTAGGCCATCGGCAGCACATTTTCTGGGGGCAGCAGACTATCTGCAGATGCAGTGCATTACATTGAAATATATTTGTATATACACAGAAATGTCTTTATGTAGTGATATTTCTGTCTGTTAATGTATCTGAAACTTTCTGACATACTGTATGTATACATACACACACATAAACTTACTCAATCGCGGGAGTCACATTTTGGAGGGTAATATTAAAATGGGGGATTGCATGTTTTAAAAAAAATATCTGACTGTCCATCAGATCAGTGTCAGTGGTGGTGGTGGTGGTGGGGGAGGGGGGGGGTGTCACCAATATTTTTGTACTGATGGTGCTAGTGGTAAGGTTGAAAGGATCTGACTCAACACATGAAAGTGATATGAATGTCCCATCTTAAGGGTCAGATCCTTTTTTATTTCAAAATACTTAGGGCCCTATTCAATTCCCTATTTCGTATAGTTACACCACTAAAAAGTTGTCAGTAACATTACTTATCCATTCAATTGACCCATTTTCAAATTATTGCAGTGAGCTACTTTATATCGCTCTAGAACAACCCATACTCGCAATATTATGGCATGCATTCCCATTGATTTTCACACATCAGTAATATTACGGGTTACTTTTTCAATGATTTGCACTAAATATCTATTCATTTGGAACTTTACTGAGCACTTGCAAAATACTTATGACTTGTAACTAGTAATATTATGGATTTATAGAGAAAATATTTACGTGAGCTAAAGAGCTGCCTCAAATGCTTTTCAAAGCTTTTCTGAAACCTGCAAAAGCAGTTAAAGAGACGGTAAAGTAATAAAAAAAATACATAAAAAAGTATTTAGGTGCATCTAAATGTAATGCTTAACAGTCCCATAGGCACAACTGGGCAATTTAAAAATATTATTTTTTAATTATTATTTTTGTGTCATTATACAATTTCCAGGGTAGCATACAACCAAGTTCTCAAGAGGTTAACACATATCAGTAAAACATATGGACTACAGCAGATGCTCTAATGCATTATCTATTAAAGGACTAACACTATGGGCAAACCTTACTTATTTACTTGCAATTGCAGGGGGATTATTTTTTACGCATTTTAGTTATATATACAGTATCATGGCTTTCACATTTTCTATTTGGTTCGTAGTTTTTTTTGTCTCATCAAGAAGAAGAAGGGTTTGGTGTAATATTACGAGTAAAAAGGTAATTCTACACCTTGCATTTTACTGACAAGACATGGATTTACATATTTTGAGTGAGATACCTAATATTTCAAGTAAAGGCAATTGAGTACTGAAAAAAGCTCCCACAGTTGGTAAAACGTAACTCTGGGCCTCATTCAACTGATGGCCGTAGGAGCTGCATGGCCGCAAGGGGTGGCCGCAAGCTACTTCCCTATTCTGTTCCCTTGCGGCTGAGGGCTCCGGTCGGCTTGCGGACGGCGTCCTTCTATCCCTTGCGGCCACCCCGATTGCATCTTACTGCAGGGAAAGCCTTTGTTCCCACGCGGCCGAAAGAGATTCGACCTTCAAGAAACCCCATGACCCTATTCAAATGCTCCGATAACCCCTCCGCCAACCCCTGAAACACACGAGAAAATGGCCGCAGCTTACTTGCAGCCTGGAGCCGTAGCAAGGGCTGTGAAGCCCTTGCTGCTGCTCCAATTAAGCCCCCCGCAGGCTGCAGTCGACCCGATTGGGGCCCCTGCAGTGTCCCTACAGTGTCCCTACATCACCTCTATAATGTAGGGGTCCAATCGAGACCCCTGCAGGATGCACACATTAACCCTATAATGCAGGGGTCTGAACAGGACCCCTGCAGTGTCCTAACATTAACCCTATAATGCAGGGGTCCTAACGGGACCCCTGCTGGGTACACACATTAAGCTTATAATGCAGGGGTCCCCATTCGGTGCACACATTAACCCTTGCTGCAGGGGTCCGATCGGGATCCCTGCAGGCTCCCCACATTAACCCCTTGCTGCAAGGGTCCCAATAGGGACCTTTTGCAGGCTCCCCACATTAACCCCTTGCCTTGCGGCAGAGTGTCACGATCGTCGCTGATCGCGACCTCCACAGCATCTACGGGATTTCAAATTTCCCACTGCGGGCTTGAATTAAAAATTCAAGCGCGGGGAATTGCAGGGTTTGAATTTCCTGCTGCGAGTCCTTAAAGGCCCGCGGCACACTAATGGTTACCCCCAAGCCGCGAGGGAACTATAAGTAACCCTAACTGGGCCTATTTAACCCTAACTGAGTCTGTTTAACCCCTGCTATACCTATTTAACCCTTACTGGGCATATTTAATCCAAACTGGGCCAATTCAATCCGATCTTGAACTAATATCCCCAACTGAGCCTATCTAACCCTAACTGGGCCTATTTAACCCCTTCTAGACCTATTTAAACCTATCTGAAACTAATAGCCCAAACTGGGCCTAGCTAACCCTAACTAGGCCTATCTAACCCAAACTGGGCTTATCTAACTCTAATTAGGCTATCTAACCCTAACTGGGCCTATTTTACCCCTCTAGACCCATTTAACCCTAACTGGGCCTGTTTATCTATCTGGCCCTATCTGGAACTAATAACTCTAACTGGGCCTATCTAACCGTAACTGGGCCTGTCTAATCCTAACTGGGCCTATTTAACCATTCCAGACCTATTTAACCCTAACTGGACCTAATAACCCTAACTAGGCCTATTTAACCATAACTGGGACTATTTAATCCTAACTGGACCTAATAAACCTAACTTGGCCTATTTAACCCTAACTGGGCCTATGTAATCATTAACCCCATCTAAGCCTCCATCTAACCCCATTACTTATAGGGGTCTATACAGACCCCCATAAGCCTCCATCTAATCCCATCACTTATGGGGGTCTATACAGACCCCCATAAGCCTGCAACTAACCCCATCACTTATGGGGGTCCATACAGACCCCCATAAGCCTGCATCTAACCCCATCACTAATGGGGTCCATACAGATCACCATAAGCCCCCATCTAACCCCATCACTTATGGGGGTTCATACAGACCCCCATAAGCCTCCATCTAACCCATCACTTATGGTGGTCTATACAGACCCCCATAAGCCTCCATCTCACCCCATCACTTATGGGGGTCCATACAGGCCCCCGTAAGCCTCTATGTAAACCAATCAGTCCCATAAGGGTCTATGAAGACCCTCATAGGACAATGAGAACCCTTTTATTAACCCTATAAGCGCCACAAGGGTGCTCCAGGACCCTCATGACACTAAGTACAAACACTACATTACACTATTCCCCCCAATAAACTAAACCTAAACTACCCCCCCTCTACCCTAACCTATTAACCCCTTCCTATATAACACTACCTACCTAACCCCCTATTAAAGCCCCCACCCCACTAATTAAACAAAAAAAGAAAAGGTAAGTTACAAAAAATAAAAAGAACTATGTTACCAAAAAATATAAGCACATTAAAAAGCTCCCACTACATGAAATAAAAAAAGAACATTACAACCCCCCACTACAAAAAATAAAAAAAGAACATTACAACCCCCACTACAAAAAATAAAAAAAGAACATCACAAACCCCCCACTACAAAAAAATAAAAAATGATTACACACCTGCAAAGAAAAGACATACACGTATATACATAACATTACAGTACATCAATAAATACATAACCCCTAACTACAATGCATTACCCCATATATGAAACATTACCCCCTATCTATGAAACATTAAGCCCTATCTACCAAACATTAACCCCTAACTGCAATACATTAAACCCTAATTACAATACATTACCCCTATCTATTAAACATTACCACTATCTATTAAACATCACCCCCTATCTACAATACATTAAATCCTATCTATTAAAAATAACCCCTATCTATTAAAAATGACTTCCTATATATTAAACATCACCCCTATCTATTAAACATTACCGTTATCTATAATGCATCAAACCCTATCTACAACACATTAAAAAGCCGACATCTAACCAAAAATAGAATAAATAAGACCACTTACCGTGCTCAGATGTCTCTTCAGCAAGTTGCACCCCCTAGAAATAAAAAAAAACATAAATTTAGCCACAAATAAACACAACATAAAATAATACATATTATAAATATTAAACTTACCTTTGCACCATGTTCCCGTCCTTCTTCTCCAGGTCGGCATCTAGAAAAAAGAAACATCACATTAGTATAAACATACACAAAACATCATAAACTAAACATACTATACATTAAACTTAACTTGCCGCGATGTCCCCGTCCTTCTCGTCTTCTGCCCCAGGTGGGCCCTTAAGAATAAACACCACTTTAAAAAAAAAAAAAAAAAAAAAAAATTACGGAGCTCCTCCCTGGAGGTGCTCCCCGATGCTAATGAGGCCTCTAGAGCTTCTTCCGGTATAAAAAACGGAATAGTGCCTTCTTATTGGCTGAAATGGCTGTCAATCGAGTTTCAGCCAATCAGAAGGCACCAAGGTATGAGCCAATCAGAATGGGATACAGTTCTATAACCCATTCTCTTCGGCTGATGGACCTGTCAACCTTTTTTAAACCAATCAAAAAGCACTATTGCTTTCAGCCAATCACAATGAGATACACCCCCAATGGGTAATTGGTTGAAGGAATCTACACATTCTGATTGGCTGCAGTCTGATTGACAGTGACAACAGCCAATCAGAAGGTGCTATTCCCTTCAGCCAATCAGAATGAGTTGCAACTCATGGGGGTGTATCCCATTGTGATTGGCTGCAAGCATCTGAGCCTTCTGATTGGCTGTTGTCACAGTCAATTAGACTGCAGCCAATCAGAAGGCTTAGATGCCTTCAGCCAATCACCATGGGGGTTGTATCCCTTTGTGATTGGCTGAAAAAAGACTAACAGGTCCAGCAGCCAATCAGAATGGGATATAGGGGTGTATACAAAGTCTGATTGGCTAACACCTTTGGTTACTGGGCCTATGTAATCATACCTGGGCATATCTAACCCCATCTAAGCCTCCATCTAACCTCATTACTTATGGGGGTCTACACAGACCCCCATAAGCCTCCATCGAACAGCATCACTTATGGAGGTCTATACAGACCCCCATAAGCCTGCAACTAACCCCATCACTTATGGGGGTCCAGACAGACCCCCATAAGCCTGCATCTAACCCCATCACTAATGGGGTCCATACAGATCACCATAAGCCCCCATCTAACCCCATCACTTATGGGGGTCCATACAGATCCCCATAAGCCTCCATCTAACCCATCATTTATGGTGGTCTATACAGACCCCATAAGCCTCCATCTAACCCCATCACTTATGGGGGTCCATATAGGCCCCCGTAAACCTCTATGTAAACCAATCAGTCCCATAAGGGTCTATGAAGACCCTCATGGGACAATGAGAAACCCTATTATTAACCCTATAAGCGCCATGAGGGTGCTCCAGGACCCTCATGACATTAAGTACAAACACTTCATTACACTATTCCCCCTAATAAACAACTAAACCTAAACTACCCCCCTCTACACTAACCTATATAGGCCCCCGTAAACCTCTATGTAAACCAATCAGTCCCATAAGGGTCTATGAAGACCCTCATAGGACAATGAGAAACCCTATTATTAACCCTATAAGCGCCATGAGGGTGCTCCAGGACCCTCATGACACTAAGTACAAACACTACATTACACTATTCCCCCTAATAAACAACTAAACCTAAACTACCCCCCTCTACACTAACCTATTAACCCCTACCTATCTAACACTACCTACCTAACCCCCTATTAAAGCCCCCACCCCACTAATTACACAACAAAAGAAAAGGTAAGTTACAAAAAATAAAAAGAACTATGTTACCAAAAAATATAAGGACATTACCAAGCCCCCACTACATAAAATAAAAAAAGAACATTACAACCCCCCACTACAAAAAATAAAAAAAGAACATTACAACCCCCACTACAAAAAAAAAAAGAACATCACAAACCCCCCACTACAAAAAATAAAAAAATTATTACACACCTGCAAAGAAAAGACATACACGTAATATAGGGGTGTATCCCAGTCTGATTTGCTCAAATCTTTGATTGATAGCCATTTCAGCCAATCAGAAGGCGCCATTTCGTTTTTGTTACTGGAAGAAGCGCTAGAGGCATCACTAGCACCGGGGAGCTCCTCCAAGGAGGAGCTCTGTTATTTTATTTTATTTTTATTTAGAACGGCAGGTTTTTCAAGGGCCCGGCCGGGGCAGAAGACGAGAAGGACGGGGACATCGCGGACAGGTAAGTTGAATGTATAGTATGTTTACTTTATTAGGTCTTGTGTATGTGTATGTGTGACTCATGTGATGTTTCTTTTTTCCAGGAACTGAGCCGGAGAAGACAAGAAGAAGGACGGGGACATGGTGGAATGGTAAGTTTAATATTTAGAATGTGTATTATTTTATGTTGTGTTTATGTGTGATGTATTATAGATAGGGGTAATGTTTAATAGATAGTGGTGATGTTTCATAAATAGGGGGTAATGTTTAATAGATAGGGTTATGTTTAAAAGATAGGGTTTAATGTATTGTAGATAGGGTGTGATGTTTAATAGTTAGTGGGTAATGTTTAATAGATAGGGGTACTGTATTGTAGTTAGGGGATAATGTTTGGTAAATAGGGGATAATGTTTCATAGTGATGTTTTATATATGGATATATGGGTAATGTATTGTAGTTAGTGGTCAAAAGTATTGTAGTTAGGGGTATATTTGTAATGTATTTATTGATGTACTGTATTGTTATGTATATACAGTATGTGTATGTCTTTTCTTTGCAGGTGTGTAATTCTTTTTTCTTTTTTTGTAGTGGCGGGGTTGTAATGTTCTTTTTTTAATTTTATATGGGGGGTATTTAATGTCCCTTTATTTTTTTGGTAACAGTTTTTTTATTTTTTGTAATTTAGCTTTTTTTATTTTGTGTAATTAGTGGGGTGGGGGTTTAATAGGGGGTTCGGTAGGTAGTGTTAGGTAGGTAGAGGTAATAGGTTAGGGTAGAGGGGGGGTTAGTTTCGATTTAGTGGTGTATTGGGGGGAATAGTGTAATGTAATGTTTATACTTAGTGTCATGAGGGTCCTAGAGGACCCTCATGGCACTTATGGGGTTAATATTACGGTTTTAATTGTCTCATGAGGGTCTTCAAAGATACTTCTGGGACTGATTGGGTTAAAGAGAGACTTTCAGGGGTCTGTATGGACCCCCATAATTGAATGGGGTCAGATGAAGGCTTATGGGGATCTGTATAGTCTCCCATAAGTGATGGGGTTAAATAGGCTTGGATGGGGTTAGATAGGCTAAGATGGGGTTACATAGGCCTTGATAGGGTTAAATAGGCCCAGTTAGGATTATTAGGCCCAGATAGGGTTAAATAGGCCCAGTTAGGGTTAAATAGGGTTAAGTATGGGTCAATGGGGTATAGTTAGGGTTCAGAGGTTAATGGGGTACAGTTAGGGTTAAGTAGGACCAGTTAAGGTTAAATAGGGCCAGTTAGGTTTATTAGGTACAGTTAGGGCTAAATAGGGCCAGTTTGGGTTAAATAGGCCTAGTTAAGGTTAGATAAGCCCAGTTAGGGTTAAATAGGGTTTGGTCCTTGTATGGCACTTGTATGGTTAACCTAGGAGTTAATAGTGTCCTATAGGGGTCTATATAGACTCCTATTGCACTGAGGGGGTTAATTTTAGTCTCATGGAGGTCTATATTGACCCCCATGAGTGATGGGGTTAATTTTAGGTGTCGGGGGGGGGGTACTCATAGTACCCCCGTGGCAGGGGTTAATAGTTTTTTTGATTGCAGGTCTTTCAAGGACCTTTAAGGTCCTTTCAGGATCAGCGCGGCGCAGAAAATTTGAATTTTTAATGCAACAGGGCCCGATGGGGACCCACACTGCAAGGGTTAAATATATATTCAATGCAGCACTGTACAGCGCTGTAATTGATAGGGGACACATTGGGGGACATGACAATCACATGTAGTACATTGGCTAGCTGACACATCGCAGCTAGCCAATACTGTCATTTGTGGCCACAAGTCCACCAGGCTTCGAGAACGGGTTACTGCCTTGGGGTTCATCCAAGCCCGTAGTCCCGGGCTTGGATGACCTCCAAGGCAACAACTCGATCTCCAAGCCCGGCGGGCTGTGGCCACAAATGACAGTATTGGCTAGCTGCGATGTGCCAGCTAGCCAATGTACTACATGTGATCGTCATGTCCCCCAATGTGTCCCCTATCAATTACAGCGCTGTACAGTGCTGCATTGAATTTATTTTTAACTTTTTAGTTTGGCGTGCTTGCACTCTAAACTGTGGGCTAACGCCTACCATCAGGTCCAAGCCCGCCAAAGCCACGTCCGATTGCCTGTCTTGCGATCGGTCGTAGGAAGGGGTGTGCTGCGGCCCATTTCATTTGAATAGCAACGTAGAAGTAGGGCTACTAGTGGCCGCAGCACCCTTGCAAGGAATCACAGCTTTGTGGCCATTTTACGGCCATTAATTGTGAGCTAAAAGTCTCGAATTGAATAAGGCCCTCAGTTACCTCAGCATATCATAATTTGGTGGCTGTGGATTGGCATAAAAGCATGTGTTATTTCTTAACAGTGGCTTTCATAATTAATTGCATGCATTTCTTGTGACAATATAAAGCATTTTTAGTAAATTGATAAAAGTTGCTAATTTCAACAAATAATATCAAGTGGATATTTTTATGGAGTCAGACATATTAGTCATTTTAGAATTGTGTGCTGTGTTCTTTTATAAAATTGTATAACGTTTGTTTTTGTTGATATGAGATTGGTTAACCAGTTAAGACAATGAGAGAGAGCACACAGAGCGCAGAGAGAGAGAGAGACAGAGGGCACAAAGAGAGACAGAGGGCACAGAGACAGAGGGCACAGAGAGAAAGGGTGCACAGAGAGAGGACACACACACAGAGAGAAAGAGGGCGCAGAGAGAGACAGAGGCACACGGAGAGGGATAGAACAGACAACTGAACATAACATATGAGACCATAATTTATGACGGTCAAGTTACTAATATATACAGTCAGGTCCATAAATATTGGGACATCGACACAATTCGAAACTTTTTGGCTCTATACACCACCACAATGGATTTGAAATGAAACGAACAAGATGTGCTTTAACTGCAGACTTTCAGCTTTATTTGAGGGTATTTACATCCAAATCAGGTGAACGGTGTAGGAATTACAACAGTTTGTATATGTGCCTCCCACTTTTTAAGGGACCAAAAGTAATGGGACAGATTAACAGTCATAAAACAAACTTTCACTTTTTAATACTTGGTTGCAAATCCTTTGCAGTCAATTAGAGCCTGAAGTCTGGAACGCATAGACATCACCAGACGCTGGATTTCATCCCTGGTGATGCTCTGCCAGACCTCTATTGCAACTGTTTTTAGTTCCTGCTTGTTCTTGGGGCATTTTCCCTTCAGTTTTGTCTTCAGCAAGTGAAATGCATGCTCAATCGTATTCAGATCAGGTGATTGACTTGGCCATTGCATAACATTCCACTTCTTTCCCTTAAAAAACTCTTTGGTTGCTTTTGCAGTAAGCTTCGGGTCATTATCCATCTGCACTGTGAAGCGCCGTCCAATGAGTTCTGAAGCATTTGGCTGAATATGAGCAGATAATATTGCCCAAAACACTTCAGAATTCATCCTGCTGCTTTTGTCAGCAGTCACATCATCAAAAAAATACAAGAGAACCAGTTCCATTGGCAGCCATACATGCCCACGCCATGACACTACCACCACCATGCTTCACTGATGAGGTGGTATGCCTTGGATCATGAGCAGTTCCTTTCCGTCTCCATACTCTTCTCTTCCCATCACTCTGGTACAAGTTGATCTTAGTTTCATCTGTCCATAGGATGTTGTTCCAGAACTGTGAAGGCTTTTTTAGGTGTTGTTTGGAAAACTCTAATCTGGCCTTCCTGTTTTTGAGGCTCACCAATGGTTTACATCTTGTGGTGAACCCTCTGTATTTACTCTGGTGAAGTCTTCTCTTGATTGTTGACTTTGACACACATACACCTACCTCCTGGAGAGTGTTCTTGATCTGGCCAACTGTTGTGAAGGGTGTTTTCTTCACCAGGGAAATAATTCTTCGGTCATCCACCACAGTTGTCTTCCGGGGTTTTTTGGTGTTGCTGAGCTCACCAGTGCGTTCTTTCTTTTTAAAGATGTTCCAAACAGTTGATTTGGCCACACCTAATGTTTTTGCTATCTCTCTGATGGGTTTGTTTTGTTTTTTCAGCCTAATGATGGCTTTCTTCACTGATAGTGACAGCTCTTTGGATCTCATATTGAGAGTTAACAGCAACAAATGCAAATAGCACACTTGAAATGAACACTGGAGCTTGTATCTGCTCTTTGTAAATGGGATAATGAGGGAATAACACACACCTGGCCATGGAACAGCTGAGCAGCCAATTGTCCCATTACTTTTGGTCCCTTAAAAAGTGGGAGGCACATATACAAACTGTTGTAATTCCTACACTGTTCACCTGATTTGGATGTAAATACCCTCAAATTAAAGCTGAAAGTCTGCAGTTAAAGCACATCTTGTTTGTTTCATTTCAAATCCATTGTGGTGGTGTATAGAGCCAAAAAGTTTAGAATTGTGTCGATGTCCCAATATTTATGGACCTGACTGTATATACTAGCGACTTGCCCGTCAAAAAGTGATGGGACAAAAATGTTAAGGCTGGGAATGCTGTCCCTGATGCGAGCCCTGCGCTGATCGCCTTCAGCACTCATTACGAGCCTCTCCCCCCGTGTTCTTTACAGGGCCCGCAATGATCGCCTTAGGCGCTCAACACGAGCCCCACAATGAGCGCACTCTCCCCCCATGTAGTTTATAGGCCTTACCATGAGTGTTATTGGCTTGGGTTAAGTGTTACTGGCTTGGGTTAAGAGTTACTGCTTTTGGTAAAGTGTTACTGCGTTGGTGTAAATTTTACTTTTGCATAGGAAGTGTTACTGGTTTTAATAAAGGGTTCAGGGTTTGGGGCTATTTTTCGTTTTCATCCTTTTGCGTTTTTTCGTCCGCCATTTTGTTCTCGCTATGGTGATTTTTAAACGTGATATAACGGCAAATATTCCTCAAATTAAGTTGCAACCTCAGTCACAGGCTCTCTCGCTCTCCCCCCTGTGCTGTGTGTGATTGTGTAAGTTCATTTGAAGCATATTTTTTGTTTTTTTCAGCTTTTTACTGTTCAGTGATTCGGCTGTTAAAGTCGTATTTTTGCGAGGCCCACAGTCCAAATATGTGCCTCTGGTCCTAGGTCATACAAGCTATAATTTTGTGTCCCTCGCTAAATGCTGCAATGAGCGCCTTCTGCGATCATTGCAGCCTAAGTCCTGCGTGCCTCAATTGCTCGCCTCACTTTGCGCCTTTGAGGTACTGGTGAATTAAATTATTTGCATGTATTATGTACGTGTGTATGGGCCTGATTCAATTCCAAGCCCGCAACTCGCGCAATGTAGGCAGTATGTCTGCGGGCATGCTGCTGGCTCCTGTTCATCTCAGATTACGAAGCTATTCAATCGATCAAGCCTGCAAGTTACTGGCCCAAAGCCGACTGTAAATCATGCACTGGTTCATAGCAGTTAAGGGCGGGAACATGATTAATTCAGCAAGACCGTAACCTCCCATTTCGTAGCAGCCAATAGAAAATTAGACTGTCATTATTACGGCAGTAACACATAGAGGTTACATGTCAATCAATTAGGTTTGGGGGTCCGAAATGCGATCAGACTTGCAAACCTGCAAAATAAAGAATTATGAAAATGAATGCCAATACTGTTCGAGTCCATATGGGTGGCCTGATATGATACCCGAGATCGATTTAATCCCGAAATGAAACATAAAAATAAATCTTATGTACTGACGATTTGCGAGCTTGAGACTGTTGTGCAATTCATTCTAATGTCTGTCATCGCTTTCCCCATTATTTACAGTACAGTATTGTTTTTTTATTTGCATTTACATTGCTACGGACAGGAGTTTAACCCCCTTGCGAGTCCTCTCTAGCCCTCGTTGGATTTTCTCCTTCACTTGCCGTTTATGCTCGTTAAACCATTTGCAGGCTTGGGGAATTGGGGCAATTGAATAGCGATTTGCGATTTTAGCCATCGTAAAAGTGAAAGAACAAAGGCCTTGGGAGGCTGTAAGTTTCTGGTTTAACCATCGCAAGATTTTCAAGGCTGTAACTCGTAGCCCGTTTGGAGCCCGCAAAAAGACTCCAATTGAATAGCAAATTAACTTGAGACCTCACTTATAGGCTACAATAACTTGCGAAAGCTCAACTGAATCAGGCTCAATGTGTTTGATTCACTTTATCCTTACCAGTTAATTGAAAGAAACGTAGGAGGAAATGTAAACAAAGAATCACAGAGAGCTTGTTATCTGTTTTTCTAATCTAGATTTAAATTCAAAAGAATGGGGATAAGCACCAGATTGTTGCAATCCAGAGATTGATAAAGATCAATGCCCCTGTTTCCTGTAACATATCAGGACAGAGAAGGAAAACATTTGTTCTCTGTATCATTTTACTATAATTTTTTGCACTATAGACCACTTATTTTCCAGTAAAATTGTATTTTCATTGTCTCTGAATACAAGTAGTTGTTTGCGTGCCTAATTTTATATCACATATTATAATTGTCAAACTACGGGACGCCATCACGCTTTGCGAGGCAAGACGTTAAGCTGGAGCACTTAGGCGATTAGCGCCTTTGGTGCTTATCGCCTGTGCGCCTCACGTAGTAAGGTGTTAACTTGCAGCCCTTAGGTGATGAGCGCCAAAGGCGCCCATTGCCTGCGATCCTCGCGTAGCGAGGTGTTAACTCGGAGCACTCGCATAGCGAGGTGAGATGTTAAGGCACTAAAAGTAGCAGCACTTGAGCGATGAGCGCCAAAGGCACTCATTGCCTGCGAGCCTCATGTAGCGAGGCGAGCCGTTAACTTGCAGCACTTAGGCGATGAGCGCCAAAGGCACTCATCGCCTGTGAGCCTCGCAAAGCAAGGCGAGCCGTTAAGGCACTAAAACTCGCAGCACTTGAGCGATGAGAGCCAAATTCACTCATTGCCTGCGAGGCGAACAGTGGAGGCAATGAAACACGCGGGACTTAGCCTCCAAACATTTAGGAAATGCGGGATCACCTTAGGGTGCAAGCACTTGACCGACACGGGACTTAGAAGGAATAAATACGAGATAGGAAAAATATGAAGTTAAGGGTCGAACCGCGCAAACCAAAAACACAAAAAAAAATTACAAAAAAAATACAACAAAACAGCACGGGCGGACATACAGGACGTCTGGGAGTGAGGTGGAACGCAAATTTAAGTCGATTTTGCAGAGTTTCACCACTCGAAAAATGGAGGCCCTAAAAAATGAAAACGAGGCTACGCGACCCTGCACCGTGCAAAACACTGCCAACCCCGTACCACTTTCACCCAGGAACGTATGAGGTGCAAAATACACTGTTACAAAGGACGGCAAATGCTTGCGATCCGCGTAGCACATACACAAACAAAGCATTTTACAATCCTAACTTGTCACTAACAACATTACGCATCTAAACTAGCGCTTTACACAAATAAACCAACGGTTTGCCCTCCCGCACGCAGCCTCTTTCTAATGCACAGTTGGGACATTCAGAACACTATCTCCTCAGGCCAGCAACAGTCCAACTGGACATTATATGATGCAGGACAAAAAAAAAGAGATTGTTACCTCTTCAGGCTATTGATTGTTACATATATTCATTACAAAAAGGTAAACTATATTAATTTATTATTCAATTAATTAATTAATTAGTATTTAAAAAAATATAGAGAGGAGCCAAAGGACACGCGAGGAGAGGCAACGTGAGGCTCACAATCAGCGCTGAAGGTCTTTACAGTATAAAAAGCTTAACATTGTGTGCCAAACAGCATTGCCATGGCTTCAAATTTTATTGACAGTCATTTTTTGACAGGCAAGTCACTAGTCACATATAATAGTTGTCAAACTACAAGATGTTGTCATGCTTTGCGTGGTGCATACGACTTAGGCGATGAGCTCCGAGGCGAGCCGTTAACTCATAGCACTTAGGCGATGAGCGCCAGAGGCGAGCCGTTAACTTGCAGCACTTAGGCTGTGGAAGTGAGGCGAGCAGTGAAGGCAATGAAAAACGGGGGACTTAGCCACCAAACACTTCGTTAGGCTGCAAGCAGTTGACCAACGCGGGACGTAGAAGAAAAAATGACGAGACGCGGGACTTAGAAAAAAAAAAGAGATAGGAAATATACAAGGTAAACGGCTGAACCGTGCAAAGCAGAAAACACTAAAAACAGACAAAATACAAAAAAAATACAAGAAAAACATCACACAGCACGGGGGAACAGCCAGGACGTCCGGGAGTGAGGTGGAACGCGACTTTAAGTCGATTCGGCCGAATTTCGGCACTCGAAAATCACCAAAGCGTGAAAAAAATGGCCGCCCAAAAAAATTAAAACAAGGCTACACGACCCCGGACCACGCAAAACACAGCCAATCGCGTAGCACTTTCACACAAGAACGTACAAGGCACAAAATACAGTATTACAAAAGGGGGAAAAAATACGAGATAGGAAAAATACAAAATTAACGTCCGAACCATTCAAACCAAAAAACACTAAAACCCCCCAAAATACAAAACAAATACAACCAAAACATCACACACAGCACAGAAGAACAGCCAGGGTGTCCAGGAGTAAGGTGGAACGCAAATTTAAGTTGATTTGGACGAGTACGAGGTACAAAATACACTATTACACATGACGGTAAATGCTCGCGAGCCGCGTAACACATAGACAAACAACACCAGTTTACAACACTAACTTGCAACTAATAGCATTACGAATCTAAAATGGCGCTTTATGCAACTAAACCAACGGTTTGCCATTGCGCACGCAGCCTTTTTCTAATGCACAGTTGGGACATTCATTACACTTTTTCCTCAGGGCAGCAACACTCAAACTGTACATTGTATGCTACAGGAAAATAAAAACAGATTGTTAGCTCTTCAGGCTATTAGTTGCGGGATATATAAATTTGAAATAGGTAAAGTATATTAATTTATTAAGTAATTAATTAATTAATTATCGGTTAACAAAATATAGATAGATATATCTGTCTTTGTGATGAGCACTGAATGTGCCCAGAGGAGCAAAAGTACACGAGAGGAGAGGCTCGCAATGAGCGCCGAAGGTCCTCAGAGTAGAAAAAGCTTTACATTGTGTGGCAAACAGCATTGCCATGGGTTAAAATTTTATTGCCCCGTCATTTTTGACGGGAATGTTGCTAGTATACTTATAACTTGAATACACTGCTGTAAATGCTGAGTGTGGACATTTTACCAGATTTTTTAGATGGATCTAACTTTTTTATTAAGCCACTGTGTGCTGGTGTGTTTGTGTGTTTATGTCACTCAGTTGTGTCTGCCTCGCTACGTAACCACATGGACTGCAGCACACCATGCTGATCCACTTGGTATTCTTGGCAGAGATACTGGAGTGGGTTCCCAGTTCCTTCTCCAGTGGGCCAAGGCATACAGCTCCTGGTATTCCTAGGTGTCTGGCATCCACATACTGACCAAGCCCAAACCTGCTCGACTTCGGGGTGGTTTGACCTCTTGGACTGGAATCCAACCCAGGTTGCAGTGGTGAAAGCACAGAATCCTAATGGTGTATATGAGATAATGGGTCTTTCATGTCAATATGGAGTACTCACCATAAGTGGTCAGAGTGGTTTACCAGAAGGACAAAGCTGGCTTTTATAAATAATAAATAGTAACTCCTATTTATTACAGAGCACTGGTGATAGCCTTGTGTCACGTTTCATCTCAAAGTATAACTCACTGCTACACTGTATTATTCAGGAACTTCATAGATAGAATGTCTTAACACCAAAATTCAAACATTTACAACTTAATTAAATCCCTTGATATTGTGTCACTGCCATTACACCCATGAAGAGCACCAGAAATCAATAACCAAGCTACTGAAAAGAACAGCTCTGCTGCTTATTGTTACTGTGAAATGTTTGCAGCTGCAGGGAAAACCACACAAAATCAACAAAGCAGTCCTGTTTATTGGGGATAGTTAAATGATTTCTTCTCAGTAGCGTAATAGGGTTTTAAATGTTAATGAAACTCCACAAATGTTCCAAGATGTTTGTTTATAATACAAATAAACATGCATTTCCTGTTAGTATTTATTGTCTATTAACATACAACTTAAGCCGACTGTGAAAGCATTATCTGTACATTGGGATAATTCTGGATAATGTGCCCAAACATATCTTTTACTCTGCCGTGCCTATTAACAGAAAGAACAATGGAAGGAAGGTTCTAAAGTTTAGTAATGTGCACAACATGTTCTGCCGGTTGGAATAAAACTGGTAATGAAGCATTGCCCTTTTATAAGTAACTTTCAATACCAAAAAAGACCACAATTACATTTTTCTGCTTTTTTTTGGACTCGTTATTGGCTGCTATTCAAACTTGTTAAGGATTAAGAGACACTTTCGCCCTTACATGGAATACACTGTGAATTCTTTTTATCCTTCACATTTATGTGTTTTAGTTATTTAAAATGTTATTTTTTACAGTTAGATTTTGTTAGCTTTGTTCTGATTTTTTTTTTTTTTACTTATAGAATGTAGTTGCAATATATCTGGTTTTCATCCAGTTATTGATTTCAATATTTTGTTTATTAAAATATTCTTATAATAATCTATATCCAGATTTACTTCAACTTCTATGTTTTATATATCCAGTGTACTCGGAGGAACTAATGAATGGAGAACCCCAATGCAAAATAATTATCCCCCACTACCCTATTCTTTTTGTCTCCATTCTCTTCTACATTTTTTTGTTCCCTTCTCAAAAAACATATTTAGTGTTCATTCTGCCTGAGGTGCATTTAGATGTTTACCTCCTTGCAAATTATTCATTCTCTCTACCATGTATAGAACAATAACTGCATGTATCTGTCATAGTACATCAGATAGTGTCAGGTATACTTATAACATACAATAAAAATACTTTATTAAATATCGAGATGGCCACTGATGTTGGCCTAGTCAGTAATACATTACTGTCCATACCTACCTCTTCCCTTCTCTTCTCCATTTAGTTGTTCCACTTCCATCCCCTTTCTTTCTTCCTGAAAATTAAAAATATATAATTTGTCTGGTGACTACATACAGTGCAGGGGGTCCTCATATTCACGGGGGTAGATGATGTAATGGATTTATTGCACCGTCAACACTTCCACATTTGAATGCATTTTTATAATTTTTGTAGTTTTCTTTTGTCAGCTTATATCATTTTTTATCCATAGGGTGGTAATTTGAAAATGTGGAAAAAAATGTTTTTCTCCGAAGCCTCACAAGCCATTCTTCAAGACTCTTTTTGGTGGTTTTATCTTCAAAGGTTTAAGGTAATACATTCATAGTTTATTAACACATTTTTTTAAACTTATTTACCCATGGCATAAACATTAAAACATAGAATTTGTCAGCAGGTAAGTACCAAAACATGTTTGAATTTACACGTTTTAGTATAACCTTATGCAAATCTCAGGCATTCATGATTTTTTTTTTACTGTTTTATTTACCATTTTCATGGATGTCTGATCTACCACTATTTCTAAAAAGTAGTGCTTATTATTTTCCTTGGATGCTTGTGCCTGTCTTTCACCAACAGTATATGCTGTGAATGTCAGCAAATGAGCAGAATTTATTAAAGCTTGATGGCTGCCATTAACACCGCCAGAATTAACACAGATATACACGATTCAGGAAATGATAAACCACTGCTGTTTGATCTTCCCTTCAATGAGTGATTCTTAGCCCCCTGAATAAATAAAAAACAATAGGTAGATGATATTACTCCAGGCTGATATGTTCCTAGGTACACTAACATCTCTGAACGTGTGGAACAGTTTATTGAAGGCTACTATATGGACTGCCATTTGCTGCTTCTGCACAGCCTTAGTGAACCTCCCCCGTAGTGTTTCATTGATAGATGAAAAGGAATTTGCAAATACTGTAGACTTTAAACTTACATCTTCTCAATCTCAAGACAGCTACTTCTGCTTAAATTTTTTTGAAAGTGACTCATAAAGTTGCCATCCAATCCAACTTCTGCTACTAGATCTGTATTGCATACATCAGACAGCTGTGACATGAAGCTTTATGCAATTTTTTTTATTTTTGTAATTGGCCAGTCTTATGATAGAAAACAAGTTATGTAACCCAAACTCACAATATTATACCTGCATCCCCAAAGTTTTTTTACACATCTATTCAAAATTGCTAAAAATTACTTATTACTCACAACCCATAAGAGTGCTGATTTAGGATAAAATTTTGCGAGTACTATAGAGTACCCGCAAAGGCATAAAAATGCTGTTGCGGCTGCTTTTCCCTTTTCCGCCCATTCACCGATCACCCATCTACATAACCATGGGGCCATACCACCGGGGCCATCTAAATTTGAATCCCCACTATGGGGGTCACTAACCTAGAAGGACATAGACAGACACCTGCGGCATCTATAAATCACCCCATACCATGGGGTTCCTTCAAGGACCCCTCTGGTATCCCTTTTAACACCTAACATGCCATTGGGGTCTATACAGACCCCCATGGTATCCCTATTAAATGCTCAACTACCATATAGACCCCCATGGTAACCTGTAATTAACCCCTGAAGTGCCATAGGGGTCCTCAAGGACCCCCATGGCACGCTACGTAAAAATCACTACGCTAAATAAATAATAACCCCAAATAAATTACAGGAAATAAAAACCCATAATATTCTTATCAAAAATAAAAAACCTACAATTACCAAAAATAATAAAACCTACAATTACCAAAAATAATAAAACCTACAATTGCAGAAAATTAAAAACATTACAGTAAAATTTAAAAACAATTACATATAAAATAAAAAAGCACATATAAAATAAATTAATAAAAACAGAATAACATTAAAAAAATAACCCTGTAAAATAAATTTAGTTAATAATACTTACCCAAAAAAGAAACAGTGATATAGTATTAATTTAGCCAAAAAATATGATAAACAAAATGTATTCATAATGGGATTACTAGAATATGTGCTGAAACACAACTATTTTGTCTTTTTACAGAATTATTACCACCAAATCCAAGGTACAACAATGGGGACAGCATGTGCCCCTACATACGCTAATTTGTACCTTGGATGGTGGGAAGAATAAATATTGTTTAATGATGAGATGGAAAACTACACAAAAGATGTGGAATTATGGATTCGCTACATTGATGATTCTGTGGAATGGCACACATCAACATTTGCAGAGTTTATAAATAGATTGAATACCAATTACAGGGTGATACATGTATAACCTTTCTAGATTTAAAAATCAACAAGACACAAGAAGGCAGGCTTATAGCTAATACCTATAGAAAACCGACAGCAACAAACAGCCTGTTACATGCCAAAAGTAGTCATCCAAAGTCTCTAATTATCTGAGAATTAAAAGAAACTGCTCAGACGAACAACATTTCGAATTAGAGGCAAAAGATCTAGAAAAAAGGTTCCAAGAACGGGGATATAATTACAAGACACTAAAAAAGGCCTATGGTAGAGCCAAAAATGTGAGTAGAGACACTCTACTTATGGAAAAGCATCCCAAAGAAGATAATAATGTTAGATGTATTGGAACCTACAATGATAAATGGTTTGATGTCAAAAAGATCCTCAATAAACGGCAAATATTAAGGGATGATAAAGATCTCAGACCATTTTTAAATAATCATGCCCAACTCACAAGTAGAAGATCTACAAATTTAAAAGACATGCTGTCCAAGAGTCATTTAGAGACCCCAAAAAAGACTACCTGGATTAAAGAATTAAAAGGCTGTTTCAAATGTCAGTCTTCCAAGGCCTGCCAATATATAAAACAAGCTAAGATTTTTGCATCAAAGGATGGAACACAGATATACTCTGTGAATTATCTGATAACGTGTAAAACTGAAAGAGTTATTTACATTATATCCTGCAAATGTGGAATGAGATATGTAGGTAAAACCTACAGAGAGCTCAGAAGAAGAGTTCTAGAACATATCTATAGCATTAATAGAGAATATGATACACCAGTGGCTATGCATGTTAACACGAAACACAAAGGAGATGTCAAAGTACTTTCTTTTATGGCTATAGACCATATGGAAAAAAACATCATAAGGGGCAATGTAGATAATGAACTATTAAAGATGGAAGCAAAATGGATCTATCTATTAAAACCTAAAAAAATAGATGGCCTTAATGATGGTTTTACCTTTTCACCCTACATTTAATATATAAATACTTTATCAACTGCTTTTTGTATAATTGACTATCAAATGAGGCCCTAAACTATCTAAATACAAACATGTGAGATAGTAAGAAAGAATAAATTCTTTAAAAATATATGTGGCCTTGAATATAGATTTTGTATATAAATAATAGCTGTCATGTCTATGTTATAAAATTTATATATGGTATAATAATATCTATTAAGATATAAAAATGAAGAGTAAAATTGCAATACTTTACAATAATATGAAGGTCTGTGAATTGACACTATTGAGAAATAAAAGATCAAGTAATAAATATCTATCACATGGATTGAATATAAACTATACTAATCTATCTAAACACAACAAGAGGGTCATTATAAGTACATAGCAGTTATAATTTAGGAGTAATAATAATACAACTCTTATAAAGTGTTTTTAATCACTAAATGTAGTTGATTTTAACCATAGACACGATCTCCATGACAACTGGAAGCTATAAAAAGCTCTCCAGCTGTCATGACGGTAACCCCTGAGGAAATCAAGAAACGTGCATTGGGTTAGACGCAGCAACGTGAGACGCGGGTTTGTGACGTCATCGCGAGGCGTCCTAACCGTGATCTCCATTAAAAACGTGCTAGACTGGATCTCACAAACAAAACGCAATACAAAGCACCAAAAGAGATATCCAGCAACTAGAATATGAGCAATTAGACTATGAGCAAGCTAGCACTAAGAATATGAGCAAGCTATGAATATGAGCAACTAGAATATGATCATGCTAGCACTAAGAATATGAGTAAGCCAAGAATATGAGTAAGCTAGCACTAATGAACAGGTTCTAATAATAAGAACGAACTTGAAGTGTATAGATATTAGGGCAAGCAAATATAGGAGCATATGTAAGAATGATATTGGGAAATTGAAATCTCTAAGAAAATTGAATTGTGCCATATCTTAGGGATATAAGACTATACCAATATATACTAAATATAGAGATTCATTTTTTTAGAAGAAGTTTATTAATTTTCCAGCACTAAGAAACCTCAACAAACATTGATTTATATTATATAGTGATCTTGGTAAAATTATAACAGCACTTTAATAAGAGTCTAACAGTGGATTGTCTCCATCTTTGAATTATTAGTTTTTTCAACTACATAAATTAAATTATTTAGCCCAGACAGCACTTTAATAGAGTCAAATATTGGACTGACTCTACACTAAGCTTTTCAGCTTTTTCATGACAACACAGACCCTTTTAGATTTATTAAAAAATCTGAGATAGCACTGGCACTTTTTGTGGATTCAATCAAGCAAGATATTGAATGCAATTGAATATTCAAGTTCTATATTAAAGCACTGGCACTTATTGTATTAAAGCACTGACACTTTTTTTTACTTATTCTATTGCCATATTGGCATTCCCTGAAGGCACTTAATATAATAACGCACCTTATAAATAATATCTATAGGAGTACTGTTCTATTTTGCTGCGTCTAAAAGTTTTTAATAGCAGTTATTAAAAGTAAAGTTTTATTTATATATGTAAGTCTATACAAATTTGGGATTAGTAGGTGTGCACTATTAAAGGGTACTTTAGGTCTCTATAAGTTATTGAATAATACTTACCTCCTTAAATGATCACCAAGAGTCCTCACTCTTCTGCCCAGGATGAGACGGGCTATACGTGTTGCTTGATATGTTCTACTGCTCTTCTTGCTTGATTGAAGCCCATGCTCCTTATCTTCTGTGCCAGGAATAGGCCCTCCGATAAAAAAAACCTTCACTATAAAAAAGAAATTACTAATTACTAAGACTAATGGAGCTCCCTCGCCATTGCCATGCTTTCTGAGGCTTAAATAGAACTTTTGCGCATTCTGATTGGTTGAATTATGATTGAGATCTTTTTCATCCAATCAGAATGGATTTTGAGTTGTTACCCTTCTCAATATTAATTTTATTTCTAATTTGACCAATCAGATTTGAGGTCCATCTATCTGATGAATCTCATTGGTGAAAATAGATTGAAAATCAATATTGAACAGGGTGACAACTCAATATGATTGACATCTATTTCAGACAATCAGAATGTGCAACATTTGTATTCAAGCTGCAGAAAGCACAATGGCCATTTACGGTGGAGAGCTCCTCCTAGAAGGAGCTCCATTAGTCTAAGTAATTTTTTTTAGTTCAGCAGTTTGTTTTATTTGAGGGCCCTTTCCAGGCCCAGAAGATGAGGAGGATGGTCTTCAGTTAATCAAGAAGAGAACCAGAACATCTTCAAGCAACATGGATAACATGTCTAATCCAGGGCAGAAGAGTGAGGACCAGGGTGTCGGTGATCATTGCTGGATGATCATTTGGGGTAGGTAAGTATTGTTAACTGAATTTATTTAACAGGGTTATTTTTTTATTTTATTGTGAATTTTTTGTGCTTTTTTATTTTATACTTTTATTTATTTTATACTTTTTAGTTTACTGTAATCTTTTTTTATTTTTTGTAATTATAGGTTTTATTATTTTTGGTAATTGTGTGTTATTAGGATGGTGCTGGGGTCCTAGTAGGGGTTATCATTCAAGTCTCATGGGGTAATGTTTTAGGTACAATGGGGGTCTCAATGAACCCCCGTGGTTATGTAGAAGGAGTGATCGGGGGACGGGGATCATGTGGTAGTGGGGAAGGGGGTGATCAGGAGTGCACGGGGAAGGGGATCGTCAGTTATTCTGTTCACAGCATGCATGCATGGAGGGAATCCCACGGAATTCTCTTTGATGAATGTGGAGACTGAGCAATATGGCTTTGCTCAATCTCTGCATTTTGTGTAGACGTGCTTTACTGACAAGGAAGGGGTTTACATGTTACGGGTGGGATCAGTATTGTTACGGCTGGGGAGCTTTGAATACCTGTGTAACATTACTGAAAAAAGCTCTCACAGCCAAAATTACGTATAAATGTAATTAACTTGAATGGGGCTCTATGTTTAGGACAGCTATGAAGCATTTACTAGACTTATACTACAGAAGAGTTTGTTTTTAGACTTTTTGTAAATTTCTTCAGTTTTTAAAACCCTAACTAAGTGCATATAATCTGACAATATTTAAGCAAGCCCGTAATTTACTTGTTAGACACAGCCAATAGTAAATGAGACTGTCATCATGTAAAACATGGAAGTTACACGTAATATGCAATTGGAGGCTACACATTAGTGTCAATAAGTAATATTTGCCCATTGTGCTCACAACCTAGCAATCTAGAAAATGCATTAGAGCATCTGTTTTAGTCCATGTGGGTTTCATGATGTGTATTAACCGCTTGAGTCCTGGGATCGATATTACTCAGAAATAACATTTGAAAATAATATTTTTTAAGTGCATATTAGTGGATTTGAGACTGTTGTGCAATTAATGCTAATGTATTTCCATGCCTTCCCATGCTTTTAAAGTACAGTATTGTGTATTTATTTGCTGTTACAGCTCTAATAACTGTTTGAAAAAGCCCTTGCGAGTTCTATTTAGTACTCGTAATATTTTTCAAAAAAACATGATACTTTTTTTTCAGTTGCGGGTTAGACTTTATTTGCAAGCTAGAGCTCCGGGTCTAATAGAATATTGATTTTGTGTAATTTAATTAATTGTTATTATTTAATGCTCGTAATGTTTGAGCTGTGTTAAAACCAATGGAGTTCTAGGCCCGAAGTTGTGGCTTTGTCTGGCCCGCATTGATTGTGGGCGGGGAACTCGTAATTGGATTGCGAGTAGCTAATAGAATAAGTGGCAATATTAAGAGTGATTTTAACTGTGTATAAATTTACGAATTGGGCAATAGAGTAGGGCCCTAATTTGGAATTTCCATGAATCAATCAGTCATCTAAATATATAAGATTTTTCTCTATAATGTTACTGTCTTGCATACCGTTAATTTTGTTAGCTTTTTACATACTTCACAAGCATGTGAAGTTTTTACCAAACTACAGTGGTCCTTTAACGGAATATCAAATTTAGCAGGGGTAAAAAAGGCAATTATTACAAATACTCAAATTCTGGATCTTATTTTTAATCGGTTCTTCTTATGGGTGAGGCACAGATTTCAATGCTAAATCTAGACAAAATGAAAAATGGAAAATGGAGTAATTTAATGTTTCCACCCATATCTGGAGAATAAACTATTCATTTTAATTTATTTTTTCTACAACGCCAAAACACCCTAAACCATTTTAGTAAGAAATAATGTGCTCAGTTTTCTGTATGTACACTGCTTACACCCTTGAATAATTATTGTATTTAAAGAAAACACAGACATAGAAGTCACAAAATGTCACTAACATTCAAGAGAGCCTTTCCAAAAATGGGTATCTTTTAAAAAAAAGACATATTTTCAAAATCTATGGAGTTTTCTCATGAATTGTGTAATCGGGATTGTGCCAAATGCAATCAATGACCACTGGAACAAAGCCCTTGATATTTATACATTTTTTATATTAATTGTACATTTTTATTTTTGCTTTGCTTCAGAGAAAAAAATAAAAATAAATAGGTATACTGCATGCTTGAGATGACTTGCTTCAGTCTGTGTTTGTACATTAATTAGTCATCTAATATAGCCATGTTTCTGCATGTGTGACTCAAATAATGTATTTTATTTTTTTTTACTTCAAAGCCTGATCATGAAGAACAAGATCGCCTCTTTGACAGAATCTCAGAGAGTTTTGTTGCACTTTTCTGGAATGTTCACCATAGTCTCAAAGATTTTTTCTTCAAGGTACAGTAATTGTTACATTTCTGGGTTGTTTTCTGTAGAAAGTATGATAACTATTCATTCTGCTGTGATAGCTTAGATGGAGAGGCTTTATCTGGGTAGCATGAAGATACTATGTGAAGTGAATAGTATGAGCCATCCAGCTACCGGTATATATATATATCTCTGTTGTTTAAGTTTGTACAGTGTTTGAGTCCCTCCATTAACTGCTGTATCTATAATGAGACAACAATGATGAACTGGAGCCTGCTGGTAAGAGTTTAGTGAAATATTTGTAGCTAAATATGTTTTACACTTTGCATGAGTTATCAGTAGAGTGTTTTAGTACAGTGTTTCCTCACTCTTTTTATTTAAAAAAAAGGAATTCTCTTTTTTCAAAGCTCTTGTATTAGCTTTAAAAAATTGTATAAATCAAATAATACCCAACTTTAGTGCATTAGACTCTACCACTTGAAATTTAGGATAAATCACACAAAGGGCTTTATTCTATTATCGGCCGCAGCCGTTGCGGGGCCGCAAGGACCGGCCGCAAGCTATTCTGCTATTCTATTCCCCTCCGGCCGGGGATTCCGGCAGGCTTGCGGCCGGCGCCGGAGGAAAGCCTTTGATCTAAAACGGCCGCAAGAGTTTCGGCCGCAAGAAAAGCCCGGTTGCTATTCTATTGCTCCGGGAACCCTCTCTGCAAGGCTAAAAGCAAGCCGCAGCTTACTTGCCGGAAAAAGGTCCCGCTAGCACCAATTCAGCACAAAATATAGCCCAAATAAAGCCATCCTGCACTTTGAGGAGACTATAAAGTGATTGTAGGTGTTTGCAAAAATAGCACAACATTCCCCTATACTCAAATCCGTAAAAACATTTTTTTATTATATATGTCAAATATCCATGTAAAAAGTCCAGAGTGCTTGGAGCACCTCAGACCTGGCCACGCTGCGGTCGGAAAATAAACAGTTAATGTAAACTCGGATTTGGGCTGATGTGCAAGCTTGAGAGGGGGTTACTATTAATCCTCATGTCCCCCAATATGATCCCTAGCATTTACAGAGCTGTACAGTGCTGTCTTGAATTTATTTTTGACTTTAAAAATGTTGTAGCTTACGGCCGGTTCCAAGATATGCGGCCGGCCGTAAGAGGAGATCCTTGCGGGGCCGTATAATTGAATTGCGAGGTAACAGAACCCCCGCAAGGAATCTCAGCCTTACGGACAATTTACGGCCGATAATAGAATGAGGCCCACAGTGTCTACATTACGACCCCAAGCTCATGAGATACACAGACAGATCTCTACCTACTGGACTCTGCAGCAGTCTGTCTCTATTGGGCAGCTTCATTCATGTTACTGACTGACCACAAGATGCAACTCATTAGCTGTTTGGCCAAGCATTCATTATCTATGCAGTTCGTGTGATAAGACTATACATGTCAATTCTTGATCATCTTTAAAAAACTAAACAACTTTCCTGCATGATTTTCAATCCTCTATATGATGAAACACATCAGATTTAGTGAGATCCATGTCTAATCCTAGACTAAATATGCATAGATTTTTATGCCAAATTCATTTTTGTAATAAATAATAATATGTTGAGCCATAATTTCTCTAAATAATGTTGTATGTATATCCTATCTGTAATCATGAAAAATGAATTAGTATTTATATTAGTGTCTAAAGAGCACTGAGTGAATTTGTGTATGGAGTTATATTTTATGCAGTTAAATCAAATGAATATTATGATAAACATGACACGTTTTCCTGCACATGTTTTCTTTCCGTTATAGTATAATTACTTTTGTTTTGTCTGTCATTCTCTTTATTCCTGCTCCCATATTTCTATCCTCACTTCAGCTGATGATGACTCATTCCTGGAATATCAAAATAGTTTGCAGGAAGGAAAGTGCTTTTATGCTTCAACATCAACTTGACAATCTTGACTTTTGACCTTCTTATAAGGTCTCATTACTTTGCTAGTCATTGAACTACTACACCTGCTGCTTTATGTTTAAGGAATATGATTAATGGTCCAGAGAGGCTGCAAAAGATGTTAATACATTGCTGTATTGAATAGTTTTTCTAAGAGGCCCAAGGTTAGAGAAATAGTATTATTTAAAAGTTGGTTCAGTGATATCAAGAGGGACACAGCACTTTAATTTAATTGTATTGTTAAATTACACAACAGTGTGGCAGGTTTTCAATAGAGCTGAATAGAAAGAATATTTACATAATAGAAAGAGTATCTACATACACAGTCCCATCCAACTTACTGATTTTGATAGGAAAGGAGCAACTAGATTTCACCATCAAAGAAAAATTACACATCATAGTTCAACATTAAAAAAGTTTTATTTTTAAAGGAAGAACAAAGATGTATAGTTTCTCACTGAACTTCCGAAATGTAGCAGGACATGTTAACCCCCAACTGTACACTTTAGCTGATTCCAGCAGTCCTTTCCCTGCACATATGAATTTGTGAAGGGTTAACTCTCTTTCTACTTATGCTCTCTGCACAGAGCTGTTGCTGTGAGTCTGTTCAGGGGCACTGCCAGAGTTTAATGGAAACAGACAATTAATTTATGATTTTTTCTCTGAAAAAGACACCTATTTCAAAAATTCTAAAAGTATTTCAACATCTTTTAGGAGAACTTTACAGTGGTGTGCTCCAAGTTATGCTAAATTAACTGGCCGTTTAAAAGGAAACTTGAAAACATAATTTTAATTTGCTGATATTCCACCCCCTGCATGATACATATTAGAACTAGCAGAAGGGACATGAGCAACGCCAGAGGTAGACTGTGTTATAATCTGATGATTTTTGCCGTTATCTTGTCATCAATGCTTTTGTGTCCACTAGACATCGTTCTGACATGTCTGTAATGCTTATGCCTGCAAAAGCAACATGTGAATTAGCCATTTTGTTAGAATCATAACATATTAGAGGAGAGCAAACAAAACTTAATCCCTGGTGAAAGATAAATATTTCAGAAAAAAAATAGAATATTTAGATTTACATGCATCTTACATGCTTTTCAGAGCGTTGTAAATTCCATTCTAAAAAGTACAATAGTTAACAGATGTTAATAGTTATCTGGAGTTATATAACTAGGTCAGGAGCTTCAGGTCAGTTTCTACAGTTTCTGAAAATGCTAAATTGGTTACGTTACATTTTAATAGATATGTATGACTAATCTCACTTTCTTCAAGGCAACCTGCTCTTATTTCCACATATATATTTCAAGACATGACTGATGCTGTATGGATAAGGAGTTGTGTAAAAGAGCAATTGTAAAGCATGTCACAGTTACTATTACATATCACATATAATAGTTGTCAAACTGCGAGATGTCGTCACCCTTTGTGAGGTGCATACGACTCATCGCTTGTGCTCATCGGTTGCGAGCCTTGCGAAGCGAGGCGAGCCGTTAACGCGTAGGACTTAGCCGATGAGCGCCAAAGGTGCTCATTGCTGCGAGCCTTGCGAAGCGAGGCGAGCCGTTAAACCGTAGCACAAAAGCCAGAAAATGCTCAATACACTATTACAAAAGCCAGAAAATGCTCATGAGACGCGTACCACATTAATAACATTACGACTATACAATGCCACTTTACACAATAAACCAATGGCTTTACCTCGCGCACGCAGCCTATTTAGAATGCACAGTTCAAACATTCCTTACACTTTATAAACAGGGCACAAACACTCACAATGTATATTCTATGCAGACGCAAAATGCAAACAGATTATTAGCTCTTCAGCCTATTGCTCGCTGCATATATCAGTTACAAATAATTAAACTATATTAATTTATTTAATAAATCATTAATTATTACTTAACTACATATACATAGAAATACATATCTCTCTCAGAGGACCAAAGTACATGAGAGGAGAGGCTCGCAATGAGAGCGAAAGGAGCTCATTGCGGAGCATGCTATGAGCTCTAAAGGCGCTCAGCGCAAGCCTCGCAATGAGCGCCGAAGGCCCTCACAGTACAAAACGCTTTCAATTATGTCTCAAACAGCATTCCCATGGCTTACAGTGGATATAAAAAGTCTACACACCCCTGTTAAAATGTCAGGTTTCAGTGCTGTAAAGAAATGAGACAAAGATAAATCATTTCAGAACTTTTTCCACCTTTAATGTGACCTATAAACTGTACAACTCAATTGAAAAACAAACTAAAATCTTTTAGGTGGAGGAAAGAAAAATAAAAATAATGTGGTTGCATAAGTCTGCACACCCTCTTATAACTGGGGATGTAGCTGTGTTCAGAATTAAGCAATCACATTCCAAATTGTGTTAAATAGGAGTCAGCATACACCTTCCATCATTTAATGTGTCTCTGATTAACCCCAAATAAAGTTCAGCTGCTCTAGTTGGTCTTTCCTGAAATGTTCTTAGTCGCATCCCACAGCAAAAGCCATGGTCCACAGAGCGGTTCCAAAGCACCAGAGGGATCTCATTGTTAAAAGGTATCAGTCAGGAGAAGGGTACAAAAGATTTTCCAAGGCATTAGATGGAATACCATGGAACACAGGGAGAAAATATGGCACAACAGTGACATTACCAAGAACTGGAGCTCCCTCCAAAATTGATGAATTTACCAAGAGGCCTACAGCAACATTAAAGGAGCTGCAGGAATATCTGGCAAGTACTGGCTGTGTGGTACATGTGACAACAATCTCCCGTATTCTTCATATGTCTGGACTATGGGGTAGAGTGGCAAGACAAAAGCCTTTTCTTACGAAGAAAAACATCCAAGCCAGGCTACATTTTGCAAAAACACATCTGAAGTCTCCCAAAAGCATGTGGGAAAAGGTGTTATGGTCTGATGAAACCAAGGTTGAACTTTTTGGCCATAATTCCAAAAGATATGTTTGGCGCAAAAACAACACTGCACATCACCAAAAGAACACCATACCCACAGTGAAGCATGGTGGAGGCAGCATCATGCTTTGGGGCTGTTTTTCTTCAGCTGGAACTGGGGCCTTAGTTATGATAGAGAGACTTATTAACAGTTCCAAATACCAGTCAATATTGGCACAAAACCTTCAGGCTTCTGCTAGAAAGCTGAACATGAAGAGGAACTTCATCTTTCAGCATGACAACAACCCAAAGCATACATCCAAATCAACAAAGGAATGGCTTCACCAGAAGAAGATTAAAGTTTTGGAATGGCCCAGCCAGAGCCCAGACCTGAATCTGATTGAAAATCTGTGGGGTGATCTGAAGAGGGCTATGCACAGGAGATGCCCTCGCAATCTGACAGATTTGGCGTGTTTTTGCAAAGAAGAGTGGGCAAATCTTGCCAAGTCAAAATGTGCCATGATGATAGACTCATACCCAAAAAGACTGAGTGCTGTAATAAAATCAAAAGGTGCTTCAACAAAGTATTAGTTTAAGGGTGTGCATACTTATGCAACCATGTTATTTTATTTTTATATTTTTTCTTCCCTCTACTTAAAAGATTTCAGTTTGTTTTTCAATTGAGTTGTGCAGTTTATAGGTCACATTAAAGGTAGAAAAAGTTCTGAAATTATTTATCTTTGTCTCATTTTATTACAGCACAGAAACGTGACATTTTAACAAGGGTGTGTAGACTTTTTAAATCCACTGTATGTCCCGTCATTTTTGACGGGCAAGTCGCTAGTATTATATATTATCCATTTTTATGCATCACATCTGCACTCTCATTGTGTGTCTGTCATCATCACATATTCATTGAGCATATTGCCTACTAGTTTATTTTTCCCTTGTGACTTAAAGGGACATTTTCTGTCAATTAAGTTAACTTTGTTCTATCAAACTTATGTTTTTTGCAGAATGGAATAGGTGATGCTCTTCTGTTCCCCAGTCTCTAAAAATGAGTGTGACTAGTACATTATTGTGACCAAAGAATTACTGTCTTTGTGTACACAAGATGGCTGACTCATCAAATTGATTTGTTTTGCAAAAAGCTTTGTAGGCTTTTTCTGGTTGAACCAAAATTAAACCAACCTCAAACAATGTAAAATTGAGGGATAGTTTACCTATAGGCCAATTTTAAACTAACAGTGACGTTTAACAAAGCTTAAAGGACCACTACACTTCTGGGTCGCGACATTGTCTTGGTGAAGGTACTTGTGTACTTAAATAAAGCTGTGAGCTATACCATGTAGGGTCACCCAAGATGGAAAGGTCATAGCAGAGATGTCAGACAAATCACGGTCCATAGGAAAAGGAACTGGCGCCCCACTCCAGTATCTTTGCCATGAAAACCTTATTGAGGAGCACAACCAGACACAGGGTCACGGAAAGTCGGACACGACTAAACAACTGAACAAAAAAAAGAACCACTAAATAGACATATTTTCATGTGCTCTTTTGAATAACTAGTATTGAGAATGGGCAACATATTTTTAAATAAAAAAAAATGGATTTGGAATTTTGTATCTATTTAAATGATCTCTGTAATGTTTGTGGAGGTATGTAACAAACTAACAACATTGGCAGGTATGAAGGGCAAAATTATTTTTTAGATTAAATTCTACCTTTATTAGTGGAGTCCATATTGTGCCTCCTCGGGACCTCATGTAGTGCTGGATTTTCAGGAGTGAGCTTTGCCATTGTTTTCGATTCAGCGCTTTGTTTAATGTGAAAAGTTTATTGCTACTTAAAACATGACAAAAAGTTGACTGTAGAGAGTTTGTGTTTCCAACTAATTATTCTACAGAAAAATAAACAAATAAAATCATACTCATTAAAAAAATATTGATGACTAATTATTCAGCCTCTGATGTAAGTAGTTTTAGTTTATTGTTTTCTTTGTTGGTAGACCCCCCTTAAAAGTAAACGTGAGGACCCACATTTTACAGTATTTTGCATAACATCAGTATATTTTATTTGTACAGCGTACAATATATATATATATATATATATATAGCACGATTGTCAAGCCATGTCAATTAATAGCATTTCTCAGAATTTCTCACCAGTCCTGCATTTGAAAAAGATTTGGATACCCTTGGTGTAAAGGAAATATTGCAGATTACAGTTTTCTGTGTATTTCTTTCACATTGAAATAAATTTATTTCTTCCTAAAAATGTTTTCTTATTCCAGTAACTTGAGCTCTGTGCTTTTTCCAGATTTATCCAGACTGCTTGTCACGAGCCATATTTACCGCATTTTATGAAGCATTTCCAAAGTCTCATGCACTCTTTAATGAAGGATTTAGAAGTGAAATAATGGACTTAATTTTCCAGTGGGTGTCTGGTAAGTTAAAACCATTTTGTTATTTATTTTCTATGGTGATTTTCTGGCACCATTTCGAAAGAGGCTGATACAGAGAATTTTCTTTTGGAAAAGAGACGTATTGACTGTAAAGAGTTTGGGAATTTCATAGTATGGAGCGTCGCTGACAAAAACTATTTTGCCAGTAGCAGGCTAATTTAATTTTTTTTACTGTTCCCTAATAAAGTAAATTGTAGCTGTGCAAGTCTGGATAATTAAATGTGGACATAAATACACTATTATAATAAGGAACTTTCACTTAATCCTCCTAAAATGGTACTGGTCATACAGAGTTATGTCCTTTTTTGCATTTGGATGACACAACATTCCAGTCTTCGATTCAGATGGGATTTTTCTGGGAAATCCCTCTAATGATTATGTTGACACCTCCAGGGGGTGCATGTCCAATCAGCATGCAGCGTCAGGGGAGCAATATTAACCCACTATTTACCTCCTTGCAGCTTCCTGTCTGGGCTGCGAGTTACGGGCTGGAGACGCAAACCCGTAAACCATTTGTTGAAGGTTGGATGCGTGGCTGTGAACGTGATCAATTAGTCAAACCCGTAGTTACAGATTTAGATGGAGCCAATGGCAACAGAGATCGTCAGAAATACGTCAGTGAAAAATGGAGGTGGGATTTCAAAGTCTTACAGGTTTCAAATACGAGTTACGACCGGACCCATATTCCAGATATAATGCAATATTGATAAAGCCATAAATATGATGTTCTATTACATGCAAGTTCCATTATATGTTTTAGCACATTGATTGCTGGGATCGATATAACATGTAAATTAAACATGAAATAAAGTATTTTATTGGGCTGATTTGCGAGCTTGAGAATGTTGTGCTATTAATTCTAAGCCCTAACATCACTTTCCCTTTTATTATATTTACTGTAGTGTGTGTATATGTGCATTTACAGTGCTACGGATTGGACCTTTACCACCCTTGCGGGTCGTCTCTAGCACTCGTTGGCTTCTTGGCTCCATTTGCGAGTTACAGGCTTGAACGCCAGTGAAGCATGATTGGAAACGTAACCGTTACGGGCTTGACAGATCAAAGGATTTGCGGCCTTGCAATTTGAATTCTCACGTCCCGTAGAGTTTTCTAACCCCTACCCCTGAAGTCATCGGAGGGTTGCTTTCCGAGGCCAATTTAATAGCCGTAAGTCTTGCGGGCTACATTATAAGCTGCCGTTTTACACGTTAGGAGAATTTAATGTGGCTCATAGTCATACACCACATTTCCTAGGCTGCTTTGCACCACAAACAGTAACCCAGAGATAATTCAGAAGTATCAGCTAACCTGATTGGCCAAAACAAATCATTTTAAATTTGAGGCTAATTTAGAATGGGTTTGGAGGGTGTCAACCCTGATTTCCAACTGTCAGAAATTGCAAGAGATTTTGCTCACTTCAATGTAAGTGTTTACATTTTTATGTTGGGATTTTTTCATGCAAAAAAATGTAGTGGGCATTTAGATAATAGCTAAATAGATAATAGCTCTGGGGCCTGTACAGGAATAAAGCTTGTGTCAAAGCTATAACGCCTATTGTTAAAGGTAACAGACCTTTCATGGCATACATACCCTCCTGGAATGAGCTCACAGAAAACCACTTCAAACTTGAGTTTGATTCCAGTCAGGGAACCAAGAGATCACACCACCCTGAAGCCGTAGGTATAACAGGAGCTGTATGTTGTGGTCCACTGGAGAAGGAACTGGCAGCCAACTCCAGTATCTCTGCCATGAATACCAAGTGGATCAGCATGACCATGGACATAAAGATGTGCCTGGTGTGTTATGGTCCATGAGGTCACATACAGTATACGCGAAAATGACAATGACGCAAAAAAGAAAAAAACAATAAGAGTGCTTTTATGTTATGCTCTAGTCACAATGTGTTGAACATAGGTGATCTTCAAGTTAGACAGATAAGTGAATCCCTCACATAAATATCAAGCCCACTTGACTGGGAATGGGAATTAGTTTCACCTGAACATGTATTTCTATTGTTTTTGTTACTAAATTAGAATGTTTACTTCATTTAACCTGACAATTTTGTGCCTCTATTTTCTGAAGTTAGTTCTACATATCCATTCTATGTACCCATGCTTACTTCCTTGCCATACTTATTTTTGCAGGTTTAAAGCCAATGCCATGTGTCTCTCAAATATTGGATTTAGGTTATCTGGCAAAGTCTAAAATAAACACTGAAGGAAAACACACCATAGCACAAATGGGAAGCCCTACTACAGGTATGATATAGAAAAAACAGACAACTGTGAGCAGTTTAGAAGAGATGGATGGTGGAGATGCTTTGAAAGCAGTCAAGGGTTAACACTGAGAAATAAATTGTTAACTTTGGATTTAAGGTGGCCCAAGTCTTCAAACACAACTGTGTCCTTTAAAGTCTTTGTGTTATCAATAAGGTCATTTAAAACATATTATTCTGCACATTATTGTGTCTTTTCTACACAAATGCAATGTCTCTGTGATCACATTTAACATTTGATGGCTCGGTATTGAAGAGAGATTTGGTATTCTAGATACATCTAGTAAGATAAGATTGATCAGGTTGTTATATTATTCCTTGGAGTCCATTAATTAAATTGTCAAGGAAACGTGAAAGTTGAAAAAAGAGGCTTCGTAGAGACCTCAAAAGATCTCATCTCAAATAAGATTTGCTTTTGCATTCACCTCGATGCATATCAATCATTTATTACATGGAGGGTTGAACTGCTTATTTATTTATTTCAAATATTGTGATAAAATACTGCAACATGTCCAAGCACAGGAAATAGTATTATGTTATTGTGCAAAAATAAGAGTGTAATAAATGTCTCCCTTGAATGAAGTTGTTAAAGGCATATCTAAGTTTCCCTGTTTTTACCTCTTTCTAATCTAACACATGCAGCTTATAGCAGAAACACACATTACATTGATTTATTCTGTACACATACAGATTTATTTTATTTAAAAATAAATCTTGTTTTGCACCCTCCCCACTCCCCCGGAGCTGCCTACATTGGCACAATGTACATACCAATAGAAACTCTGCATTTGGGTATGGTTTTTACCGTTTACTAACCTTCAAGCTAGCAGCAACTCAATGCAGAGATCAACAGATCCGTGTCTAACTCCTCCTGCTTCCTTCTGCAAGGGGGACTACACATCCCATGATTCCTTCCTGCACAAACTGCCATCACTGATTGTTACATTGTATTAAAATGTATTAGCTGCCTGTGATTGGCCAAAACAAACTATGAATATTATACTAAATTAAGCAAAGATATCCAGGGGTGTTAATTAACAAGATTTAGTAAATATCGAGGTGAGTTTGTTAATGTTTGTTTTGAGATTTTAGATTTTAGATATGCCTTTACTATAACCACCTCTTTCCTACATGATAGGGCTTCCATAAAATGCGAACTGCGATGAACAGAGCTTCTTAGTATCCACTTGGCTCCAACTGTAGCAGAGATTATTAACCTTTTTTAATTAATGGAGATTTATAGAAATATATAATTACTTGATGCCTATTTGAGGTAATATATTTATTTCAAGTGCATGCTTAAAGAATAACCCAGTTATTAGAATTTTTTTTGAAAACTCTGTAGTTTATGAACTATATTTATAGGTTCAATAAAAGGTATGGCTCTAACTACAGGCAATCACCACTATCAATAAATATACAAGTAGTGTACGGAAAAGTTTTCTCACATTGAATTGTAGTAATAAAGGTATTTGGTACTTTGCATATTTTTATTGTTCCCTGTGAGACATCCATTGTTACAATTGCTAAAGGCTTTAATTTTTGTCTGCCATCCAGTGTATGCTGGCAGGGGTGTTGTGTACTAGACGTGGTGTCTGGTCATAGGGGGAAAAAATGCAGCTTCGCCAGAATGTTTTGTTATTTTGCTAGAATTAAAAGCATATGAAACAGATGCAGTTTAATAAGTTCGTTTTATAAATAACATCAACTTAAATAACTTTTAAAACAATAAAGCTGAAATATAACTAAAAATATAGTTTAATGCTATAAACTAGAAAAGCATGAATAATTGTTCAAAAACAGTATTAGGAGCCATTTGCCCTAAGAAAAATTACACAAAGTATAGGTTAGTTTACATATATTAAACAGAGTTGTCTGAGCTGTTATTTCAGAACTTGATAAATTATTTATTGTCCAATGAAGTATTTTAATAAATTCTATTTTATAGAAATTTCTGCATTTACTTCTACTGTTAATCTTTAAAGAACCAGTACTACCCAGGTTTGCTTATTTTATATATATATATATATATATATACTTTTATATATATATATATATATATATATATATATATATATATATATATATATATATATATATACAATAAAAATGCATAATCTTTCATTGTGTTCCCCTTTATGCACACATCCCTTGATTCACTAAGCTTCACAGGGGCTACAAAGTGCTTTACTGAAGCCTGCAATGGAGCAATTTGTTACTGTTGCCACTTGAAAATTTCTCGTTGGCTGACTTTACATATTAATTTCTTCCTAGAAATCTGGCAAAACAGCCTATTTGTGCCTTAAGGATTTTTTTTTTAATTTGGCCCTTAAAGGAACTTTATAGCCTTAGAGGTTTGTTAACTTGGAACAAATACAGCCTGGTGGGGGTGTTTTTCACATTAATTTTTGCATACATAAGAAAAGTCCCTAACTCTTGCTGGTGTTCAGAATGAATATATTTAATAGTAATTTTGCTTCACATATAAGCTGAAAGGAACCTAAAATTCGATATTTATATTTCAATTGAAGAAACAAAACATGGGCACAAAAAATCTTAAAAATAGAGAAAACCTTAAATGTACCTATTGTATTCAGTGCTTGGGAACTCCCTTTCGGTTAAATGTTACCTAGTTTTTAGTGTATATGTATATTAAAGTGTAAAGTATCCTTTGATCAGCAGTCTAATTACATTTGCATGACACAATAAATCAGGTTCTGATACACACAACAAGTGTTCAAGAAGTGTATCAGTGGGTATCAGACCATGCTACAGACGGTGTGCTATAAAGCATGGTAATGGAAATCACTGTGGCAGAGGTAGTAAACAGCAAAGTTTTGGAAATGTCTGGAAATATTGAATCTTGGTATTTATGTCCCATACAATGACACAGGTTTCAGGAGACATAACCAACATTTCGCCATTTAGTACACATACCTGAGTTTAATAAGCCAGGCAGTATCTTCTGGTACAAGAATGTGTTTGATGGCATGGCTCTTTAGTCATGCTCAAATCAGCATACAGCTGTGAATTTAAATCTGTGTCAGTTTGCTTAATTTATTTTATTTGTTGTCAGCAACCCATATCACTATAACACAAGCTTCCTGTAGCAATAAACAAAAAGCAGTGTTATATTGCATATCATTAGATATTCAAATGATATTTTGTATATACCAGTTAGTTGTTGATCTCTTGCTGACATTTGATGTAGTTTTGCTTTTTAACCATAAAGTTTGCAGTCCCCTTATGGTATTATGGACACTATTTTTTTCTTGCATGTTTGCCAGATGGACATTTTATTTATGATTTTAGTAATTGCAGGGATAACAGGGTGATTGCACATTATATATAAATATTATATACTATAGTACTAAAGTGAGTGCTGTGCCACTTTTTGCATTATGCACATAGAAGATAAAACTATAACGGACTTTCCATTTTTTAGAGTCACCGTAAAGGTAAGCTGACATGTCAAATCAACGTTGCTTTATTTTAAAGCAGATTTGGCCTGGAATTTTATTATTATTATTATTGAACTTTATTTGTAAAGGGCAAAATTAAAAAAATAAAACATGAACCTACACCTACTCCTTTGGGGGTTCTCTAATTTGGGAAATATTCACCTGAACTGATTCTGCCCTCTCTTAGAGAAACATGTGGTTTGTATATTATTGCTCCCAGTAAGCTTCAGTTAAGGGGGATTTTTTGCACTTTTGTCTATAAGTGTTGAGACGATGATTTCAGTGCAAAGTTATTTTAACATGTCAATCTTTCTTTAAAGTAAAGGGACATTTTTTTAAATTTTCCAAAATCTGTTTTTATATACAGCATCATAACATTGCTATGTTATGGCCGGTTATCAACTTTCAGATATTATTTTAAAAAAAAAAAGAAAGAAGAATTTAGTACAATTTTTTTTTTTCTTTATACCAATAAATATTTCTTTAAGGGACACAAGACACTCACATTTTCTATAATGCTTTTGAAACTTTGCATGAAAAAAAAAACACAAGTATGTTTTGCAGTGTTAGAGCAAGCATTGCTCCATCTTTCTTTATTCTCATGATTGGTTTGGAAGACGGTTTGGCTTATCCACTACCATGGAAAGCAATACAGTCAACCACCCTGTACAAGACCTCATTAACTGGACAAAATAAATCTAATTTGGCAAATTGAGGAAGTTTGGAACTGTGTTGCAAAATAAATGCAGGTTTTCTATTATTTATATAGTTTTCATACAAACAACTTTTGTAACATTTAAAGGGTTGCTACAGTCCAAAATATGCCATAAACTCTTTGAAAGAATTGTATTTGATAGTAGGTAAAATGTTTTTAGACAGTAAAAAATTATCTAATGTCTGTAATATGTTAACTATTGTGTAAGCCGTTTTTTTATGCTCATGTTTCCGTTTATTGTTGGCAACAAGTAGGAGACCTTGAATATAGAGTTTTTCAAATTACATATGCAAATCTAATTAATGTCAACCAAGCTGTACAAACAAGACTAGGACTGTCCACAATAAGTAATCATTGAATACATTAAAGTTTTGTGTTTTTTTTGTAAACTTTATAAAAACATTTCACTACTATCATCTCTAATCATAAAGGACCACAAAAGCCGCCATATGTGCTCTGCACCATTAAATAGAGTTATGATCAATAGAAGTCAGGTTATTTCAGTGTGTTGCCTCTGCCTGAATGAGTAATGAGCTCTGCACCGTGCGGGATGTAATGAATATTAATTAGGATCAGATGTAGCAGAGTGCGATGGTACAGTGGTATGGTTGTACGTGTGTTGTTCCATGAACTGTTTTCATTGGTAAGTCATTAGTTCTAATTCCATGCCTTCCATTTGCCATCATTTATCTGATGGTGCAGAGTACATATGACAACTTTTTAGGTCCTTTAAATAAGCATACTGTAAATGTGGGACTTCAGTTGACATTTAAGGCTTTTTGTTTTGTATCATATGCCTTCAAGCTGTGTTTTTCCATACAAGAACATGTTCTTGGTGAATTGTTTCAACTAGCTAAACAATACATCATAATTATACAATTCATATATTCTTGTAATAATGGGAGTGTTTAAGAAGAAGTTTTAAATGTAACATGCTTTTATTAAGTCACTATTGCAAGAGGCTGATGTTCCCATGTGTAGACCAAGCAAGTGAATAGCGTATTGGTAGTACTGTTGCTTTAAATATGAGCAGCATTAGGCATTCGTAAGAATGAGGGGTATTAACAAGTGGTGGTATAATCTCATTCCATAAATACATTTTTTATTTGAATGCCATAGTCACAAACATAAAAAAATATTATTTATCTTATAATATAGTGTGCATACAGATTCTTCAATAAGGGAATTATGTACTGCTCAATGTCTACATGCAGAATTGACTTGAAAATCTGACATCATTCCAGCAGCCTAAAAATCCAACATATTTTACATAACACTATTAATCTGCCCTTTAAAAACAATTTTTATAGCAGCCATATTTGACAAGCAGATTTTTATTTTATTTTAAATATAAATCATCAGATAATCAAGTCAATCCTCCTTCTTTGGGGTTATATAATTTAACAAAAATAATACCCCAGGATTATTACTAACATATGTTTGTACAACTCTTGAGAATTTATACAACTTTTCTATATTTTACTTTGGGTAAAATTTAAAAGTCTTTTTTCTTTTTTTTAACGCAGTCTTTAAATCCACATAAATGCGCAAGTCCAGCTTGTTCGGTTTTTCAGTAGTAGATCCAGCTTTTCTTGTATGTTCTTTTTATTTTTTTTATAATTATAATTATTAAAATAAAAAATCTTTTTTTGCTGGAACTGGTGAGTAACATCATATATGGTTAGGACGTTATCAGTGGAAGGAAGTGAGAGCCTCTGTGTTCTTTCTTGGATTTTTTCCCTTTCATAGGAGATCCTTTATTGTTTAAAGCAACAAACATCTCCTTGCCATTATTTGTCCACTTTGCTGATGCATAAGTGTTGTAACGGTTCTCTTGGATCAACTCTTTGAAGTTGCAGTCATCATTGCACAATTTCTGTCAAAAAAACACATATTTTGCTTAGTGTAGTAAAAAATTAAATTACAAATTTTTACCAAGTCAGGTCTTTACAACATTAACTATGTTTTATAAATATTGCTTAAAAATACACAATCACTACACTTTAAATAGTGCATTATATACTATTAAAGTGGCTGACTTTGAGCCCTTTTCTACTGCCCAAATCATAAATTTATACACACTTAAAACCACTCTTAAAATTGCCACATATTCTATTAGCTGCTTGCAATCTGATTACGAGTTCCTCGCCCACACTCACTATGGGCCAGGCAAAGACTCAAATTCAGGCTTAGAACTCCATCAGTTTTAGCACAGCACGAACATTATGAGCGCTAATTAATTAAAGTTAAGCAAAATTGATATTCAATTAGATCCGTAGCTCTAGCTTGAAATTAAGTCTGACCCATAACTGAAAAAAAGTATAGACAGCCTTATTAAATTGCGATTCGGCCAATTGAAAAGGGCTCTATATAAGCACATAGCATATTTTATTTACAGAAGTTTTTAGTTAGGGAACTTCTATCCAAAAGCAAAGTCTTCACTAACTAAAAACTTCTGTAAAAAAATATGCTCTGTGCTTATATAGAGCCCTATTCAAGTGGCCGAATTGCAATTTAATAAGGCTGCAAGTTTCTGTCAAACATATTATGAGCACTAAATAGGACTCGCAAGGGCTTTTTCAAACACTTATTAGAGATGTACCGTATATACTCGAGTATAAGCCGAGTTTTTCAGCCCTTTTTTTAAGGCTAAAAAGGCCCCCCTCGGCTTATACTCAAGTCACTCTCCCCCCCGTGTCTCTCTAACCCCCCCATGTCTCTCTACCCCCTGAGTCTCTCTATCCCCCTGTGTCTCTCTAACCCCCCCGTGTCTCTTTCCCTCCCCCTTCTCATCCTCAACCCCCCTCCTCATTCTAAACCCCCCTACTCATTCTAAAACCCCCTCCTCATTCTAAAACCCGCTAAATACCTCCCCCTCTCCCTTTACCCTCACTTACCTGCTTCTGCTCCGGCCTCCGCTCCTTCTTGTCCTGGCGTTTCAAGAAGGAGCGGAGGCCGGAGCAGAAGCAGGTCAGTGAGGGGAGAGGGGGAGGTATCTAGGGGGGTTTTGAATGAGTAGGGGGGTTTAGAATGAGGAGGGGGTTGAGGATGGGGGGGTTGAGGATGAGGAGGGAGGTTGAGGATGAGCAGGGAGGTTGAGGAGGGAGGTTGAGGATGAGGAGGGAGGTTGAGGAGGGGGTTGAGGATGAGGAGGGAGGTTGAGGATGAGGAGGGGGGTTGAGGAGGGGGTTTAATAATGATGAGGGGGGTTGAGGTTGAGGAGGGGGGGTTGAGGATGAGGAGGGAGGTTGAGGATGAGGAGGGAGATTGAGGAGGGGGTTGAGGATGAGGAGGGAGGTTGAGGATGAGGAGGGGGGTTGAGGGGGGGATTTAATAATGAGTGGGGGGGTTGAGGTTGAGGAGGGGGTTGAGGATGAGGAGGATGAGGAGGGGAGTTGAGGTTGAGGAGGGGGATGAGGATGGGGGGTTGAGTATGAGGGGGTTGAGGATGAGGAGGGGGCTTGAAGAGGGGGGTTGAGGTTGAGGATGGGTTGGTTGAGGATGAGGGGGTTGAGGAGGGAGGTTGAGTATGAGGAGGGAGGTTGAGGAGGGAGGTTGAGAATGAGGAGGGGGGTTGAGGAGGGTGATAAGGGAGGGGGGAAGAGACACAGGGAAGGGAGAGGGGAGAAGAGACACGGGACAGAGAGGGGGGACACAGAGGGCACAAGAGGGACACAGGGGGCAGCACACTTCCCACCCTCGGCTTATACTCGAGTCACTCATTTTACCCAGTATTTTGTGGTAGAATGGGTGCCTCGGCTTATACTCGGGTCGGCTTATACTCGAGTATATACGGTAATAGCAATTAAACACACAATACTGTACTTTAAAAGCATGGGAATTCATAGAAATACATTATAATGAATTCCACAACAGTCGCAAACCCACAAATATGCAATTAAAGAATATTATTTTTCACTGTTATTTATGTGTAATATCAATCCCAGGACTCAAAGGGTTAATACATATCATGAGACCCACATGGACTAAACTAGATGATCTAATGCATTTTATGGAGTGTTAGATTGCGAGCCTGATCTGTAAATATTATTTATTGGCACTAATTAATTCTTAGCCTCCGATTGCAGATTATTTCTAACTTCCATGTATTACTGAAGTCATCATATCGTACTCATTTACTATTGGCTGTGTCTAAGAAGAAAATTATGGGCTTGCTTAAATATTGTCAGATCATATCATTATGCTCCCTGAAATCCTACTTAAAAAGGCAGGGTTTACATGTGGATGCTAAATCATTTTCTTGGTGCATGTAGTTGTGCTGAAAATATCATCCTTTCCTTATTGTATCACCTTTTACACAGCATAAGATATTTTGGTTCCCATTTCTCTCAGTTTAATGTCTTATAAATATACTAAGCATGGTTTAAGAATGTGCTTTATTGCTTTGTGTATAAGAGAAATATACCTTTCCATAAAGCTTTCCAGACTTATTCATGGCTAGGAAATATTCACTCTGCACTCCTTTAATTGCCACAATTCCAACTGATACCGTTCTGATCTCCAGAACACCTGTATGAAACAAACAAAAAGCAAATTGTAATTTTATTACAAAGTTTGATTTATGATTATTTTACAATAAACCTGAAGTTAAAAATATCCATTATACATCTTGCACTCAATGCCTCAAGCGATAATGTGTCTCTCTTGGTACAGAAGTCAGTGTGTTATTCACGACCATCCAAGGCTACTGGTTCCATTCAGTTTCCCTGACACAATGTTGAATAGTAGCCTAAAGTGTTTGTGATAAATTTACCAGTGTTGCCTAGAAGCAGAAACCTTACAACTTGCAAATGATGCAAAACAGACCACTGTGCATTGTAGCTTAAAGGTATATGCAAGTGAGCTGGGTTACGTATGCATCTGATAGAGGGGAATTAGTAGCGTATAATTAAAACAATTTGCATGCACTATGTTCTTTTAGCTTTGCATAAAAAAAAACTGTTGCAGGCATGGGTGTAGAAACTGGGGGGGGGGGGGGGAGATTTTTCTATGTTTGTATGTATATATGTATAAATAAGCTATTTTACGGCCTGTGTATAATGAGCTGTATCCCCCTCAGAATTATTCTGGCTCCTACACCCCTGGTTACATGTGATGTTTACACCACCAGGATTGAGCTAGACTCCTTAGAGGGTTCATTTTTGTAAAAGTGTACCCTGTCCTTGTGAGCATACCCAGCTTTTGCAGCCAGTCAGCAATGCTATATGCAGCCAGCTAGATGTGGCTTCTAGACTGGGTCCTTAAAGGACCATACATCAACATTCAAGTAAAAATGCTTGAGTGGTTACACGGTTGTTCTTTACACATACACCCTATCCTTGATAAATTCTGACAAATTATAATTGTACTGAAACCAAACATTTCAGCATCTTCTTCCTATTCTAATTTGTCTTTTAGGTGAATGAGCATTTATGCTTGATTTATGGTCCTGCAATGTTTTCTGTTCATGTGTCTCTGTGTGAGTGCATGTGTCTCTGTGTGAGTGAGTGCATGCAATTCACTGGGCCTGGGACAGATCTCAGGGCCTATTCACTGAGGCTGGTGGCGTGATGGGGCAATTCGCTGGGACTGGGGGATGTAATGGGGCAATTCACTGGGGCTGGGGGAGGTGATTGGGCAATTCACTGGGAATGGGGGAGGTGATGGGGTAAATCACTAGGGCTGGGGGGTTACAGGGGCAAATCACTGGGGCTGTGGGAAATATCACCTGGGATGTAGATAAAACAATCAGTGAATGAAGGGACACAGACCTTATTCGGGGTATTACAGAAATCTAAAGGAGAGCTGTAGCTCCATTCACAGACCAAAAAGGTACAATGTATTATTTATGCTAATTTTCCATGGGATTTTCACAGGGTGTCAACATTGATAGAAAATAGTTTGTAAATGCAAGAAATTCAGCGAACTTCAGGGTAACTGTTTAAATGTTTATTTTGGTACTTTTTCCATGCAAACTATTTTTTTCATATACTACAAATTTTCCTCTATCAGATGCATTCATAATCCAGCTCACTTGCATATACCTTTAAACAAGATGGAGCACCTGTTTGACCTCTCAGGGCACCAAAAATAATAGGATTTACAGTGAATCATGCATGAGAAGATAAACAATTTTCCAGTTATCATGAAATCGTTTGGATTCAGTTTAACATATAAATTCATTTAACACTTATTATATATACACATAATTTGCATATTGTAACCATAACAACTTTTTTGTTACTATTCAAAGTAAATATAATAGGGTTTCTGGCGGTATTTAAAACACCATTACTGCTATGAATGTGGAGCCCTAGGTGGTTCCAGAGACGCAAATTAAATTGATATGATATATTTATAATTATGATTCCACAGCATTCAATTTAAACAAAAAAAATTGGAGTTATTTATATACATTCAACTTTACAACTAGCTATTGAATTATGTATTTGAAAACATCTCTATGGGAGTACTGATTCAAATTGGAGAACAACCCCCCCATGCTAATTGAACGGTGTAATTTGCGGTATACCCTGTGGGAGCTTTTTTTCTCTATGTTACTTGTTTATTTTAATCTTTTCACTCACAATATTACGGCACTCAGCCCACATCCGTAAATCCTGTCTTGTCTGAAAGAGATTTAATTGTAGGAAGTATTAGTACTAGTTGCACTAGTTAAATTGCATTCTTCAGTTAATATAATGGGTTCGATGCACTCAATTTTGCATGGGCTGCAAACTACATTGTTGTGGCATCAATGGCAATTTTCTACAGAGGAAATAGACACCACAGTCTTAGTGATCTGATTTACAACCATTGAAAAGCTTTACTTAATAGTTTCCTTTTTGCCTTTAAGTTACATTCTATTTTTTAAGTCCTGGCATTTAGGGTGGAGTTCACTAAGCAGTTTGGCACATGATTTTTTTTTTTATTTTTCTAAATACCTATTTTATCTTGTGTATAAATGAGTACCATTTATTTAGTTTAATTTAGAACTACTTGTCACGCCCAATTAATTACTACCATTTATTTAGTGCCAATATGTTATTGACATGTCCACATGTGACTTCATACAAGTTTCTTAATATTACACATAAATGTTGATTAATGCATGTTTGATAATAAGTCTAAACCTGCTGATATTAGTACTGCCTCAGTGGTGGAGCTACTAAATTGAGGATCCCTGTGCAAAATAGTTTGGGACCCCCTTGCATCTTCTCTATACAAGGTAATTGTTTATGTAAGAGGTCAGATCATCCCACGTCGATCAAATCACCTTTATATATTATTAATTGTCTGACCTCACACCTAATATATGAAGATACCACCTTATCTCCAGTTAGCACAGTACCCATACTCTCTTGTGGGCCCCAGTGCATTGTACCAGCAGTAGGTATTGCCTATTTTATATATTTAACTCAGTTTTTTTAAACCATACATTGTTATTTATTTTCAAGTGACACAAAAGTTGCACATTATAAACAGACACTTACATATAACACTTTCAAACTAAATTAAATTGTGTTTTATTTTCATAAAAGCAATTTAGTGCTAGTTTCAAGAATTCCTACTTTATCTCCGCCATCATGCGGTGGTGCTAAATATTTGGTTAGAGTACTCAATGAGAGGCTTCAGTAGCTTGATTTCTATAAGTGAATCTACTCCCCCTAGAATATGAGCCGCCATGTGCATGCAGTCTGTAGAGACCTCAATAGCTCAGCTGGTACAGCCAGAGATTAAGGCTGTATGTAAAGAAAATTACAAGCAGAAATGAAAGAAATATGATAAGTACATTTCCAATTTACTTAAAAAACACACTCCACCCTTTGCAGTACTGTGTATTTTTTCTTTCATACAAACTCATTTTTAAAACATGCCTTTAATTGCATGATAGAAAAGCTGAGCTTTCTGCAATTTAAGTAAAATATTTTTCCATAGTTGTGAGTGGCAGGGTTAAAGTGATCAGCAATTATTATTTATTTTCTCTTACAATATTTTATTTTATTTTTTTATATTTTAAGTGATTTTACTTGCTATTTGTGAAACAGAGCAATTTGCTGTACATATAATATACAGTATCCCTATATGAAAGTCACTACATTGCAATATATGTACAAGGATGCGCAGCTTTGGTCCTGGAGTGCCCCCCCCCCCCCCCCCCAAAAAAACTGGATTTCAGTATTTCCTTATTATTCTTAATTATAGTTATTGGAATTGAACTATGAAGTACAAAAGTTAGTATTTTTTAGCATAAGCAACCATTACATTTTATTTTGTGCACATCTGTCTATAAAACCTTGTAACATCAAGAAATGTAAAGAAAAGTAATTAAGTTTTTTATGCATAAATTAAACAGCATCATTAAAGCTGCTTGGTCCCGACATATTTTATCTAATATGCGTTTAAATGAGCATTACAGTTTTTTTGCATGAAAAATAAGTGCTACAAGGTTAAAACAACCCTCTTAATACTGTTAAGCTTTGCAGTTCTGTCGGGATCTCCCTCTGACATCTCTGGTTAGCTGCAACCAATCAGTCTAGGCATGGATGTCAAGCTTGTGGTAAATCACAATCCACTGCCTCATTTGTTTCTTATTTTAATGAAGTGAAATCCTCACCTTCCTGAAATGTAGCCACAATCTTCAATCTTAACTAAAGTGTCATGGTTCTGGAATATGCCCATTTTAGTTGTAACTCTGGAATGCAGCCCTCAATATGTCTGGTGTAGGGGAAGATAATTAGTTTCTGTAGAGCAGAACTTGCTCAAAGCAGTGCCATGGCACTAGAGTTCATTTTTTTAAAATATTTGAAGTGTTAAGAGTCACAGGGGAGGGGGGGGGGGGAGACACAGGGGAGGGAAGATGGGGAAGAGACACAGGGGACGGCAGAGGGGGGAAGAGACACAGGGGAGAAGACACAGCAAGGGGAGGGAAGAAGAGACACAGGGTAGGGGAAGAGACACAAAGGAGGGTGGGGAAGAGACACAGGGGAGGGAAGAGACACAGGGGAGGGAAGGGGGAAGAGAGTCAGGGGAGGAGAGAGGGAGAAAGAGACACAGGGGAGGAGAGAGGGAGAAAAAGATGCAGGGGAGAGGAGAGGATGAAAGAGACACGGGAGGGGAGAAGGAGTCACAGGGAAGAGGGAGAAAGAGACACAGGGGAGGGGAGAGGGAGAAATAGACATAGGGGAGGGAAGGGGGGAAGAGACACAGGGGAGGGAAGGAAGGAGAGACATAGGGGTGGGAAGGGGGAGGAAGAGGCACAGGGAAGGCGTTAGCTTTGCATGCGCAGTGCTCAGCATTAGCCGTGCATGCTCACTCCTTGGAAATGCGCAGCATTAGCCGCGCATACGCAGTTCGCGGCACCTGGCGCGCATGCCCAGAAAACAGCGCCTGCCGCACATGCGCATTGCGCGCTGGGGAGGGAGGGGAGGAGGAGGGGAGAAAGACACAGGGGAAGGAGGGAGGAGGGAAAGACATGGGAGGGGGAAAGAGACACAGAGGAGGGGAGGGAGGAGGGAGGGAAAGAGACACAGGGGAGGGAGGAGGGGGAAAGAGACTCACGGGAGGGAGGGGGAAAGAGACACATGGGAGGGGGAGAGACACAGGAGGGGGGAAGAGACACGGGATGGGGAAAAGACACGGGAGGGGGGAAGAGACACAGGGGAGGGAGGAGGGGGAAGAGTCACGGTGGAGGGAGGAGGGGGTGAAGAGACACGGGAGAGGGGAAGAGACACAGGGGAGGGAAGGGAGGAGAGGCATAGGGGTGGGAAGGGGGATGAAGAGACACAGGGGAGGGAATTAATGGTGTTAGCTTTGCATGCGCAGTGCTCGGCGTTAGCCGTGCATGCTCACTGCTTGGCAATGCTTGAGGGGGGTAAGAGAAACAGGGGAGGGGGAAAGAGACACACAGGAGGGAGGGAAAGAGACAGGGGCGGGAGGAGGGTGGAAAGAGACACATGGGAGGGGGAGCGACACGGGGGTGAAGAGACACAGGGGAGGGAGTGGGGGGGAAAGAGACATGGGAGGGAGGAGGGGGAAGAGTCACAGAGGAGGGGGGAAGAGACACAGGGGAGAGGGGGAGAGATGGGGAAGTGACACAGGGGAGGGGGGAGAGATGGGGGGAAGAGACACAGGGGAGGGGGGAAGAAACACAGGGGAGAGGGGGAGGATACACAATGGAGGGGGGGAAGAGACACGGGTGTGGGGGGAAATGACACAGTGGAGTGGGAGGAAGAGATACAGGGGAGGAAGAGGGAAAGAGACACAGTGGAGGGAGGGGAAAAGAAACACAGTGGAGGGAGGGAGGAGGGGAAAGAGACACAGGGGAGGGGGAAAGAGGCTCAGGGGAAAACACTGGAAGGAGGGGGAGACACAGGGGAGGGGGGATGGAAGAGACACAATAAATATTATGCCGTCATTTTTGACGGGCAAGTTACTAGTAGTAAATAAATAGTACATTTGTGTACACATTTGAACATCTAAAACAGCCTTAAGCAAAGCCCAGGATGTGTAATACAGCAGGCATATGCTTAAAAGGAGCCATGTTTGAAATGGTATTTGGATTAAAGAGCGAAGCCTTTGTCGGCACATTTGCATGTCGATGCCCAGATTCCCAGAGTGCAGTGTAATAACTGTATTTCTTGGAATTCTGAGCATGAAACAAGTTTTTTAACTTGTTTTAGATGTGTGAACACAAATGTACTATTTATTTACTTTATATATGCATGATACATATCACCTTTTTTCTAGTATTACAAGGAAGAGGCTTTGGAGTGGCCTACCTAGTCATTAACTTTTTAGAAGGGTTGGGGTTCAGAACTCCGAGGCAAAAGATAGTTTTGTTTTTTAATAAAAATTCACAGACTGGAAATTAACCAATACAGTGATTTTGTCCATATGTATTTGTGTGCTAGTTCTAGCTAAATAATTGCCTCAGAAACCAGAAAATTAAATCATGCTCTTCTCGAATATTTTACTTTTAGTTATAGCAGTTTCTTGCCGATGAGGTAAGAAGTTGAAAACTGCAAGGATATCCTCTTGAAGAGGCGTCTTCTTGCGAGGATCCAAAGTTCTGGACTTTATTGACCAGCATCAGTTATATGTTGGTCCATAGACTATATATCTACTACAACCAACTTGGCTCTGTTTAGGACCTGAATGGCAATGAGTATTCCTATTGTAACTTCATACTAGGATAGGTACTTATTCATCCATTGAAAGCCATAAGATTAAGGTCACTAAAATCTATTCTAGATGATTATCATTTGTAATAAAATGTTCACATTTACCTGGACTTATGGCAGCTTCTAATATTCTTACTGATGTTTTTATAACATATTTAAGCAAATAGAGCTTGAACCTTCCAGCAAGGGTGTAGGAGCCAAAGAAAATATTGGAGGGATGCTTCATATAGTATAAAAATACCAAACAACTGCTTCTCTACACATAAACACACATTTTCTACACCCATGCCTTCCAGTGTACAGGGTGCCTGGGATAAACATAAAGCCATTATGATGACTTATAAATCCAAGCTTTTTAGATAGATCGAATGGGTAGACTAAATGGGTCTTGGATCTACTCAATCAACACATCTATGTTTCTAGGATTATATTTTGTCCATTTAAGAGATCATGAGGAGTAACAAGCCATGGTAGGCTTTTATGTCTACACACAGCAGCCCAAATAGTTAACCCTGTCTGGAACCTGATTGGTGATAGGATAATAAAAAGCTGACAAGATTATGACAAGATACATGCCAACCTTTCCAAAAAGGTAATTTGGGTTTTCTCAAACTATTATGGGAATATATTTCATATGATCAGGTGTTCCACAAGAATATTACCCAAAATGTTTATTTTTCGGTAGAAAAAAATGCATTATATTTTAGTTTTAGCAGTTGTTAGTAGGGATTAGGAGGGATTTTGTTCCATATTTACAGTGTATGGTACAATAAAGGGTTTTTAAGGGCAATATTTTTGTACTGGATCGACCTATTTGGGAAATACCGATCTTGCCACTATATAGTATTAAATTACTGATAAATAAAGTATTTTACGACTGGTGTAAGTGTAACTGGTATCCTAAAACTTAGTGACATCGACTTGGGCATCTTCCCCACTCCCACAGGAATTGTGTTCAGCAAAGATTATTGCATGTTTTTAAAGGCAGACTGGCTGTTTTTGAACTTCTCAAATTTTGTTATATGATTTTTACTTGTGACCTTGCTCAGAATTTGAAAGAGATTTTTATCATGTCTAGTAATTAGTTGTGCAAATAATTTGTATTATTGATTTAGTAGCAGGAGACATCCATGCACAATAAAAAGTGGAAGCAATTTATCCTTCAAAGAACATGCATTCCATTTCTAATCCAAATCTCTTTAATCATATCCAAGTTCCTGAAATAACTTAATGCAATGGGAGTCAGCAAACTGTTGTTTCTGCAGAATTAACTTAGTATAATTATATCAAAATATACATTTACAAGGTAAATGTGTATAGACAGAAACACTTCATGATTTTGAGTTACTTGTCTCAGTTGTTACTGTTTTGTGGATACAATACATTAAAATATAGGAAAAGATTATTGGAAGTGAGTTCAGACAGTAATCAAATGACAGCTGCTAGGATTTGAATAAACTGCCAATAGTCCCTCAACATAACTTAAAAACACCTGGGGAAAACATGTCGGCAAGAAGCCGTCTGCACAAAATGTGCATTACTGACAGCAATTATGCTTGCTTAATTATGCATTAATATTTTGCAGTATGATTGTTTAAATCATATCCATAAGTTCTAGAAACATAGCCATGGTGAAATACACAAGCCTAGTTTCCCATAGAAATAAAGGGGGGGGGGGGGGTTAAGTGTTATTCATGTTAAACCTTTTGTTTTAGTTCACCATTAATTATCACGAAAAATACATGTGCAAATAGCAGCAAATAAAATATTTAGCCAGACAATATATTTTAAAAACACAATTTATCTCATTAATGGCCACTGGTGTATCCCTCCACACCTCTTTCATTGTCATGAGAACTACTGAAAGCAACTGGAAGGTTTCAACTGTGATAACATTATTCAAGCCTTACCAAGGCAGCATAAGTATTATTATTATTATTGGTATCTTAAAGGCATATTAAAGTGAGGTGGGTTTTGAATGCATCCTGTAGAGGAGCATCATAACCCACCTAGCAAAAATGTTTGCTTAAAAAAATGCAAATCATTTTTGCATGAAAAAAAAAAAACAACTGTTGCAAGTGATGTTTACACCCTCAGGATTGAGTTACGCTTTTCAGGGTATGATTTTGTAAAGGTGTACCCAGTACATGTTAGCATGCTCTTATATGCAGCCAATCAGCAATGCTGAATGCAGCCAGCATAGATGACTATTACACTGGGTCCTTAAAGGACCATAAATCGATATTCAGGTAAAGATGCTTGAGCGTTTACACGGTTGTTCTTTAGACATAAACCCTCTCCTTGATAAATTATGAAACCAAACATTTCAGCTTCTTCTTACTCACTGTGAGTGAGTGCATGCAATTTACTGGGGCTGGGGGAGATCACAGGGGCAATTCACTGGGGCTGGGGGAGGTAATGCAGCAATTTACTGGGCCTGGGAGAGATCACTGGGGCAATTCACTGGGGGTGGGGGAGATGATGGGGTAAATCACTCGGTTTGGGGGGGTTACAGGGATAAATCACTGGGTCTGGGGGAAGTTTCACCTGAGATGTAGGTAAAACAATCAGTGAATGAAAGGACACAGACCTTGTTCTGGGTATTACAGTAATCTAAAGGAAAGCTGCCAGCTCAACCCCAGGCCAAACAGATACAATGTATTAGTTATGCTAATTTCAGCTGTGATTTTCAGGGGGTGTCAACATTGATAGAAAATAGTTTGCAAATGCAAGAAATTCAGCAAGCTTTAGGGTAACTGTTTAAATGTTTAATTTGGTATATTTTCATGCAAACATTTTTTTCATAAACTATTAATTCTCCTCTATCATTAATAACCCAGCTCACTTGAATATGCCTTTAAATTTATAATGCACCGACATCTTCAGCAGCACCATACATAGGATTAACACATGGTAAAAACAATTTCAACACAAATTAAACAAATAGAGAGCCCTGTTATTGAGCTTAAAATCTTGCATATACAGTGCTTTTTTAAACATCCTATATGATTAAAATCTCAAGCTTACAATATAAAGAATTTGGTTATGAAACAAGAGGGTGATATCAGTGTTATCTCATTTGAAATCTTCCACTTTCTTTCCAGTAGTGCTTAAGACCATAAGGGAGGTGGAAAGCGCTACGCAGTGGCCATTAATAAGGGAAACTGTTTTTAAATTATATTTTCTAGCTAAAGATTTGCTTTTGAGTGCTTGCACAAAAATTAGGTTTAACAT